>OY041604.1:1825000-2410000 GCA_955876795.1 Eupithecia tripunctaria
CTTCGGCCGCGTACGAAACCACAAGTTCGTAACTGAAACAAAAGACTATTTCGTTCGTAACTAGTTACTAGGGAATATGTTTTTATCCTTGGCCAATTCCGAAATAGGAAACTTACAAATAGTTACAAGAAAGTACTCCTCATTCTTAATATTAACCTTTATTTGACCTATATATGATATCAAAACCTCTTTCGAGATGGATACTACTAAAAACTGTTCATATAAATTCAACAGCTTATATTGGTCCACTGCTGAACGCATGCCTCCCCCTGTATAGCGCCTTATTAGCTTTCATCTCATCGTATGGTGTGCCCATAATACCCACACTGAGCATATGGGTTTGGGATCGCAGTTCAGTGGTAGAATTGACAGCAGGGGGCGCTGCTGCCCGCCCCCTGGTGGATATCCCTTAGTCGTCTCTTACAACGGTTACGACACCGTCGGCAAGAAACGGGGTGGTTCTATTTCAATCTTGCTACTCGTTGTTAGATAATGCTGTGTGGATTGTCCCGCATTATTAATTACTAGCTGCGCCCCGCGGCTTCGCACGCGTTGTTCCTTTATAAACGTTTAAAGGTGATTTATATCTTACGGGAACTGATTTATGGGATGAAAAGTAGCCTATGTCTGATTCCAGAATTATAATTACCGGTATGCAAAATTTCAGCCCGATCCGTTCAGTAGTTTTTGCGTACAGAGGACGTAACAAACATCCACAACAGAAAACCAGCGTAGGTTGTTTTTTTTAACGCCTACACAAGCTGAGTTGGGACCATTTTGTAACTAGAACTAAGTTTCCCTTAATTTAAGTATAACTGTGTATTTGTTTAATGTTTTAGTTACAAATAAACACTTGATTTGATTTGATTTGATTTGATCCATACATCCATAGGAACTTTCGTATTTATAATATTAGTGTGATTTATTTATTTAAAGTTTTATATTTCAGATTTCGAGCCGTGTCGGATAGTAGGCATCGTGGGCATAGGTCACGTCGGAGGCATCGTGCAGAACTGGGGCAAGGTCAAGGCTGAAGACATTCCTCCGTTACTCATGTAAGTACATGCATACGACCTATATCGATATCTGCATCTTAGATGATTCCTGTCACTAATTAGGTACCTATTTCGATCTTTGTATGTCCATTATAAGTTGTTAACAATTTTATAGGTAGAATCTACATGAACCCTGTAAGGGCGTTGCAACATTCTGGGTTAGAGTTCTTATGTAGGTATAAAAGTTAGTAATTTTATAGTTGCGATACAAAGGAAAAGAGATACATATTATGTTGTCAGCATTAAGTAGGGCTATAACAATTATTATGTCAGAAATAAAATTAAAATAAATGGAAAATTATAAAAATTAAAGAATGTGAAAATGTCAATAGTAAATATAAAATGTCAAGATTCATGCTACGTGTTTTAATTAAATAAATAAATACTTTTATCTGCTTTTATTCCTAGATAATGCTGTGTGAATTGAATTGTCCAAAATTATTTAAGTACCTATTATTATTATTATTTTCACGTCTCTCGCTCGAAAACAGTGACTTTACTGCTCAAAAACAGAGAGCAAAATTGAATTTTGCTCGCAAGTGGAATAAAGGATATTCAACAAGATGCAAAAACTAATTTGAATTTAGAATGGTGTTACTGCATTTCAATGGTTTACTAGACTCCAGACGCTATTGATACTCTGTGGTCGGGCCGAATTAGAGTCAGTTGCACCTTATTTCTTGATAGTAATAACTATTTATCAAGCTGTTTATATAGTAAAAATTTGATTTGTCTAAGTACTTATTTTGTAAGTCTAAAGAAATAAACGATTTAACTCTGACTCTGACTCCGAAAAAAAGAATAAACTCATCGCTTTGTTCAAAAACTTATCTGGGCACGACGATGCTTTACTTTATTGCTACCAATGTTTTATTATTTTTATTAAAAAAGAAGATTGAAAAAAATGATTTTGTAAATTTGTTAAATTTGTATATCAAATATAAATAGTAATATAAAAAAAAAGTTCGCCTCGCAGTCATGGAGACGGCGCGCAGTAAGGACGTATGATCCGTATGAGGACCGCGCCGTGCTGAAGAATGTAGTAGTAGGTACGATCGTTAGCTACATAGTTTTGAGTAAAACATCAAACCGCAATCTCAACAGCCTGTATTGGTCCACTGATGGACACAGGTCTCCCCCTGATAAGCGGGTACTCCTAGAGATACCCAAAGTCATCTCCCAAGAAGAGCAGAAGAGACAACAGACTAACCAACAGCTCCTCTCTGAGCGAAAACACATGACTCAAGAAAAGCTGTTCTCCACGTAGCTACCGGAAAAAAGAACTCTAGTAGTAGGGACAGTATCGCTCACGTCCGTAGGTGTTGACCCTCTGTTACCCTACACGTGTCCTCTGGGTGGTGCTAAGAGCGGTACCCTCTGGTGGTAGGCTTCGGCCGTGGCTTGTCACCACCCGCTGGACTGGGCCAGTCCGTGAAGCAACTCTGTTGTGTTTCGGAATGTGGTCCGGAGTAGCCATCTTCTAGATCTTCGTGATACATCGTCGGCCGCATCTTCGCTTTCCATCAGGTGAGATTGCGGTCAAACGAAAGTCTATTTCAGATAAAAAAAAATAAAAAAAACTGTAGTTCGTTTCCTGCCTGCATTTGACAACATAGAGCAACGTAGGATCGAATGTTGAAAACCACTGATAATAAAAAGGGTTTTAGTTGTTTTATCTTGTTACGTTTGGATATGTGTTTGCCTTGACCACACCGCTGCCTGTTGCAGGGTCCCCCCCGCGTCCCGCTCGACGCGGGTGCTGCGCGTATCGGTACGCGCGGCGTTGCTCGGAGCTTTGCTGTACGGCGCGTACAGGGTCACGCGCCGCATCTTGTCTTGAGGACAGGGTAAGTATTAAGAGTGTGCCGTAAGCTATTTACTTCTAAATCGTTATTTATCTCAGAATCTGTGAAAGCTATTTTCACATTTAGGGAAAAATAGATGTTTTGCATACATTTTGCTATTTATCTCAGGAACAGAACACTTTTTTCGGTTTTTGTTTTAGTTTGTTGTTGTGGTAAGAAACCTAGAAGTATATCTTTAGTTGTTTTTACATTTTTTCGATTGGTTGTTTCATTAACTTGAAATTAAATAAAAACAGTTTTAATGAAATTCGGTGCACATCTCTGCTCTGTACTTCTCACTCGTGAGAAAACCATAATGTTGTCGTCCCGCTCGAAATCCATCTCGTAGCGGCGTTATTGCACACTCTTAAGCAAAAGCGATACCTCTCGTCAAACGAACTAAATGTAACTGTGTTCTAACTTTGAACAGGATTGGATAAACTTCAACGTTTCCCCTGTAGGTGTAGCTAACGGCTCTAAAGTCCGTATAAAATCTCAGAGATTTTCGACGTCAACGGCACTTGGCTTCGTGGTCTAGTGGTTATCACATTCCCGTACTGAGGGGAGGACGCAGGTTCAAAGTTGAAGTGAATCGAAGTAGAATTTTAATTAATGTGAAAATTCTAACTAGATTTTTTTCATTTCGAGAAACGAATCTGAGCTACTGGTAATTAGAATTATGCCATTTAGTGTTTTTACAGATAAAAACACATCGTACCCATGATATTAAGAAAAGAAAACTCAAAGAATCACATAACAAAAAAAAATATAGCTAAAGCAGTTAAAAATTTAAAAATCTGAAAAAAAACATCTCGAAAACTACCAAAAATCGCGGAACAAACGGGGAAATGGGGTTCCAATCAATAGGTATTGGTGTCCACAGACCATTGCTGGTACAGGTTGCATGGGACACCCTGTATATTCAACACGCAACACTCTTGAGCTAACTAAGGCCTCTTATACACAGACTGCACGACTCAAATACACAATCACAATCACACTAATAATATTATAAATGCGAAAGTTTGTATGGATGTATGGATGGATGTTTGTTACCTCTTCACGCCAAAACTACTGAACGGATCGGGCTGAAATTTTGCAAACAGGTAATTCTAATCCTGGAATCAAACATAGGCTACTTTTATCCCATAAATCAGTTTCCGTGGGAAATCACCTTTAAACGTTTCTATAGGAACAACTAATTAATAATTTCGCAGCTCAATAGGGGTTTTGTTGTAGAAGCGTATACATTGCCCTTTAAAAGATACATTAGTTTTTTGAAGCCTAGTTGACAGTCCGTGTGTAAGAGCGCTAAGAGATATTCTATTAGTTTCGTCATTGTAAAAGCACGTATTTCTGTTCCAGGACGCAGTAACCTGACTAATTGCTCAAACACCTGGCCACGCGCATACAATTTACTGATTAGTGTTCATTTATCTTTATTGTTTTAAGTTTTACCGTTTATATTGTAAAGTAAAGGTATAGTAAAAGCCGAGATTTTAATTCGCTAGGCTTAACTTAGTGTCGATTCTATGCAGCATTAAAATGCTGAATATAATATGATTATATTTGTATATTTGATTAAAATAAAGCAGACTGTTGTGATGGTGGATATTAATGTTTGTTAAGTCTTTTCCCCACAGGCGTTTTTATCGTGCGATAATATCGCAATGTGTTTAATATTCACCACACTTCTATGGCGTTAATATTATCGTAGAAGTGTGCAAAGCCTTGGGGCTCTCGATTACTACGCAGTACGCTGCGTATGCTCTATGCGGTACCGGACACATAATCATATAAAAAAACGACTAGAGTAGAATTTTGCCGCCTCGGCTGGACAAATCAATCTACTTCACAACAACTTCACTTCTTTCACTAGTGGACTAAAAAATTTAAGTGAATTATAGTCAATTTTACCTTATTCTTATTTAATATTAGTTACTATTTATCAAGCTGTTTTAAATAGTAAAAAAAAAATTACTTCTAAGTGTTTATTTTGTAAGTGTAAAGTAATAAACGATTTGATTCTGAAATGTTCGTACGATCTGCAGATATTTGTTCAGGGTTTTCTGGATGTTTTTTATGCATAATAAAAAATATGTTTCTATGTAGTGTATTGTATTAAGCACCTATATCAGTTATCTAATAGCAATAATAAGCTCTTCTTAGCTCGGGGTTAAATAATGCTGTGTGAATTGTCCAACATTGTAATGTTAGATTTTATTTTGTTTCGTTGAATTCTGCATCCGCGGTAAGAGGCAGTACGCAGCGTATTGCGTAGTGATCAAGAAACCAAGATCATAGTACAAAATGTATTGAAAAAATATATCTCAATAACGCATGCGATATTATCGCGCGATAAAAATCCGCCGGCGCGTGGCGTGGGAGAGGCTTTACGATGCTGGCTTAGAATCGACAATTACAATGAATGTGTTGTATTAAGTTTGTTTTTAAAAAAATTGCGTTTATCTGTGTAAGTATGCTATTTTATTTGAAGACTTTGAGTGTGATAATCGTATTTATCAAAAATATTTAGTTTATAGTTCCATATCTTGGTTCAGAGAAACAGAGCCTAGTCCGGTTGACGATATTATGGAGACGTGATTGTGACATCTCATTTTTGTATGGTATTTGTTTGAATTGTTCGCACGCCGATTTCCCGAGACGAAATTGGGACGAATCCCCTGAGTCGACTCCCGTAACGTCGATTCTTATAAAGGTGACCCCGTTTGAATTCCCCTCTCGACAATTTCGCTTCTTTCGCGGTATACGGTCGGCAGCTGCGGCGTAGACCAAATGAATAATAATTTTATATTATGGCTGATAAAAAACCCATAACCTATGTTATTTGTAATAGATTATTAAATGGAATAAATATGATTAATAAATATATAAATAATATGTTGTTTCAATTGTAAATACTTGTTCTTAGAGTCTGTTCAAAAAGAGAAGAGTCGTGGCGTTTCGGTGAACTAACACTTTTAGTCGTAGGTAGGTACTGCAATATCAGAGCAGTGTTGTCAACGAAACAAAAGTTCATTACGGATGTAAGCGGGTTAACTACGAACCTTATGTGTGTTGGAAGAACAACAACGTTTCATCCCTTAACGAGGGACATCTTCGGGGCGAGTGCGGTTCTAGACGCGCGCGTTCCGCATCCATTCGAGCACTGCGAGCGAGCGCGCGTTGAGCGCGTGACGTGCCCGCTAGGGGCGGGGGTGGTGGGGGTGCGCCGCTTGTAGATGCTGCAGGTCGTGTGAGTCATCTACTGTGTCTGGTGTTGGTGTCCTCTGGGTACATACGGAACTAACAGTATCTACACCCGGCTCTAAACTCATACGGCTGTTCGACTTCCCATGGAGACACGGCTTCCAGGCGGGGTAACCCAGTTCGTAGTTAACCCGCTTACATCCGTAATGAATTCGTCAAACTACGATAGTTTTTATAAGGAAACAAAAGTTGTCAATTGGCACACGCGCGCCCTTCATTCTTACGACTCTTCTCTTTTTTAACAGACTCTAACTCCAAATTAGGTAGCGATTAATAATAATTATATGTTATTTTGTCGAACTGATTGATTAATAGTTCCCTGTACGCACGTTGGACGCCCTTTACCAAATGCAATAGAAAAAGGAAAAGTCACGATCACGTTTAGATACTATTTTCAACCGTACTCGGTATGCTGAGTGGGTAGTTTACTGCCAAACTAAGGCCCGGATTATGAAAGCTTGCTCAATCATAGAGCTATGCTTGAGTGACGTTTATGCCATAGAAAAGCGTTGCTCAAGCATACTGAGCAAGCTTTTATAATACGGGCCTAAGTTTGTGTTATCTTCATTTTCTATGGAAATGTCAAAGTTATATAAACTTCCCGCTTGGAGTTCTGTCACATTTCCTTACATAATTGATTTTGTTTTAAAAACTATAAACCGACTTCAATTACACATTAGTTTTTCCATGGATCCCATTGTCAGAACTGGACCAAATTATAATGGGACCACACGGGAAGCACCAACTTTCAAATAAAAAAAAAGAATCATGAAACGCGGACCACGCAGTCAAAAGTTCTAAGGTAATAAACATTATAAAAAAACACAGTTGACTTGGGAACCTCCTCCTTGTTTTGAAGTCGGTTAAAAAAAGGGTAACGCAAACATTGTAGTTAACAGTATGGTAGTCCACTCTGTTTACTTTATACTAAGTCGGCATGTGTTGCTGAAATTTCTGTATGTGTTGGTAGATGTTGATCTTTTGATGTTAGATCAACATGGTTTTTTGTGATCAAAAAAATGATTATTTTTCTTTTATTAATTGTAAGATACATTCGGCAAAGCTTGTTATTTTTAAATATCAAACATGGTATCTGATATCATTAGATAAGTTTTTTTTTTAAATAATATTAAATATCTATCGAATTCCGATATTTTATGAACTTTATTATTTTAGATGGAACTGCATTTGTTTCGTTCTTTATTATTTAATGAATATCAACCTTTTGCCCGACCCCGTCTCGGGACTAAATAAGTTACTTTTATCAACGCTGGACGCAGGCCTTCCCCTGATGAGCATCTTATTGGCGTTTATCTTATGGAGGGTAATGTCCATAATCCCCACGCTGGGTATGCGGATTGGGCATCGCAGTTTGGTGATATAATTGTTCTGCAGGGGGCACTGCTGCCCGCCCCCGGTGGATATCCCTCTCGAAGTATATGACAGAGAGCATTAACGAAGGTAACAGTTCTGTGCTGTCAGTATTTATGAACCTCTGTTAGGCATTTGATTTTTTGTGATTCACGACAGACGTTAGAGCATTATGGTATTCGCGTTAGAGCACTAGACTGGTTGACCAGCTACTTACATAATAGGCAATAGGGTATATGCATGTGATTTCAAAATGGCTAAATAAATTCTCTATTGATATAGAAACATATCTACATATTTATTTGTGCATTTTGAGATGTTTTTATTGTAGAATTTAACCATTGAAAAATTGATATTTTAAATCTCAATCGCAAAATTTCAAAACGCTACGCCATTGACTAGAGCGGACGTGACATCACTGTACACATTTCTTCTTTTTTTATTCTGCTTGCTGCACCTTGATTTGACACTATTCTGCCCACTTGACATTTCGTTTGTTGATTATTTTCAGTTTTTTCGGAAAACCTCTTTCTTGAGATGATCACTACCGAGGTCGTCACCAAAGGTTTTAATCAAGTGTGTACGTCGACATCACATAAACATGGCGCCAATATGGCAGCGTTTTTATCACCCGAAAATTATTGTAGTTTTGATTTGTTTTTTTTACCTTGTTAATGCGAAATTCAGTGAGCGTCTTATCATTCCTCGGTTAAATAATGACCTAAAGAATCGATTAAAACAATAAAAAAAATCGATGCATATACCCTATTATGCACAGAGATAACAAAGGTCACTCGAGACACCAATGGCAGCTTTGTAAAGCAAGTGATTAGATCTGCTAACATTTTAAACAACAGTGGTGTCCCTCAGGGTAGCATCTTGGGACCTCTGTTATTTCATTTGTATATCATCATCAGAGGCCTCTTTCATCTTTAAAAGATGATGTAAAGCAGCATCCGTTTATGAGGTTCGGCACTTACGCGAATGGCTAGTAAGGCCGATACGAGAGTGACAGCGACGGCCGCACAGTTGACAGACGAAATTAGTCCCTGGGACGTTGGAGGAAGTGCGGCTCGTTGATGGCGCAGGTCCCGTGTTTGGGACAGAAGGTCGAACCAGGCGTTCTCGTGTTAGACAACGCCTTCCGATAAAGCCTTTCTCCAACAGTCACGATCGCCCGAAGCACGGCCCAGTTGTTCGGGTTTATGTCACAGGATAACAAGTCGCGTTTAACACTGTCTTTGAAACGTAACATCGGGCGCCCAACCGGACGTTTAGCGTCCGCAATCTGTCCAAGGAGAGTCTGTCTCGGCAAACGAGAAGGCTCCATCCGCTGCACGTGCCCAAGCCATCGCAGCCGCCTCTGTATTAAAACGGCAGCTATACTGGGTAGCTGTGCGATACTAAGCACTTTCTCGTTTGTGACTCGATCCTTCCATGAAATACCCAGAATGCGCCGAAGACAGCGGATGTAAATGCGAAAGTTTGTATGGATGTGTGGAAGGATGGATGGATGGATGGTTGTTACCTTTTCACGCCAAAACTACTAAACGGATCGGGCAAAATTTTTTAGCATACACATTGATTTAAAAAGGGAAGATAGGTTACGTTCACCCAGCGCTTACTCAAAAAATGGCATGTATTACAACTACACGCAAACACATACGCTCACAGTTATATTTCCAGTCCTGTGCAATATAAAGAACAACAAAGACGGAAATACCTACCTAAGACCGAAGTGAGACCGAGACATCAATCTTTCACGCGAATCACGGCCGCCCGTGCCGCCGCCGGTCAGACGGTGACTGATGTGGGAGAACACAATTTTACACAATTTAAGGTGGCCACTTTCGAGCAACCAGTAGGTACCTCATCTTCGTTTTTAATAAATCAATGAGCATACAGGTAATTCTAATCCTGGAATCAAACATAGGCTAGTTTTTATCGCATAAACCAGTTCCAGTGGGATAAAAACCACCTTTTAACGTATATACATATGAACAACGCCTGCGAAGCCGCGGGGCGCAGCTAGTACTGTATACATTTGCTCTAGATGAATGTATGATTACGATATTAACGACCTCTGTGGCACTGGCACAGCGGGCGAAGGTCCTACGACGCACGAGGTTGTGGGTTCAATTCCCGCCTCGGAGCAAATGTGTATCGCTCGGCAGATATTTGTTCTGGGTTTCTATGCATTATAAAATATATATCTGTGTATATCAGTCATCTAGAACCCTAGTATCTAGGGCTAGGTACCTAATGCTGAGTGGGTTGTCCAGCTTATCACTTACAGGTTTATCGCTTATCAACTAATAAAATCTTTTGCATATTATCTAACTCTAAATATAATGCGACTTGAGAGTAGATAGTTGTCATATTTTTTATAGTTTTAACATGGTAGATCTCAGTGGAGCTCCTCTACATACTATCATGTCATCTGTGGCTAAACAAATTCTATCCATTCATAACTAGATGTCGCCACTAGAAAAATTAAAAGGCGCTTACGAAGCGTTTCAGCTTTCTGTCCAAAGTCGAACCCTATGTTGAGTCGTCAGTTAATGTAGGTAGACCAACCCGCGGGCACCAAACTCTAGGCTACTTTATCCAGTTTTTGGTAATCATAATCATCAGTGGGTAGGGTAAAACCATGCGGTGATTTGTAATAGCGATGTGTCGTTCGATCATTCACAAAGATCGATATCAATCATGACCCGTTATGAAAATGACCCGGATCATATGACCCGATCTTTTGAATGATTGTTTTTGCCGGCGGCCTATCATCGCCTCACTTCGATTTTTCGTTTCATTTCGATCATGCATTTTGTGATTGATTGACCCGTGCGAGATCGGATCTTTGCGTCGCGCGCGTCGCGTCGTCATCGTCGTTTCGTTACTGACTGATATGGTTCTTGCAAAAACCTACCTACTTTTACGTTTGAAGTGTTAAGTATGTTTATGTACCTTACAGTAGATAGTCAGGTACGAAGTACCTACCTACTTAACTTTTTTTTATCATATTTTAATGAACCTGTGCTAAGCCGCCGAGCGGGGCTTTCCTTGTTGTTAAATACTTTACATAATAGGTAGTAGGTACGTACAGTAGGTACCTACCTACATACTTAGATATATCCAAGTACTTACATATAGGTAAGTACCTACTACTCAAAAGAAAAGGGCTTTAATACCTAAAGGACCGTAATGCGACAATAGACTTTATTACTTATTATTTTATTTATCAATTAGGCAGTGAAAAAATGAGACAGTCCACAAAATGTGTCCTACTCGCACGCACCACTCACAGCCTCGCAAGAGCAAGACGCAGAGTCAGTCGATCTTTGCGTCAAGTCGCACGCGTCTCGGTCATTTAACCAATGATCCGAACATTGAAATGATCGGGTCATTTCGTTGAGACTGTTCGGATCAATCACGCGCGGTTCGTGATTGCAATCATATGAGCCGTTCGTTCATGATCGACACATTCCTAATTTGTAATTAAAAAGGGTCGTGAATCAGAAACATCTACTTATAGGAAATAGGACACACACATTATACGTTTTATTTATTCACCCTTTTAAGATTGACGCAGTAGCGAGGACATTGCTTTTTCAGCACTGCTGTCAGTCCCATCCAAGTTATTGTATTCTCTTTCTCTTTGGTCCCATCGACACTTTACTATGGATGGATCACGTTTCGTTACCTTAGATTACACCTCTAAATTATGTAGGTATGCATTTGTTAAAAATTAAGAAGGTTCCCTGGACAGATTGTATGTCTTTGAGTAGCTATTGCTTTATGGGTGAATCAACTATTTTACCCACACGGACAGTGTAAAAATAAAAACACTAATATTCTTTTATTCTAATTTGATTAGGGCATTAGAAATATCATCTACTTTAACAACCTGGAAGGGCAGCGACGTTTATTCACATTTTAGCCATTTTTTACAAGAAACTACACCACAGACCTTCAACATCTGTCACCTGAGTTATCGGCACTTTTTTTTTTTTTTTTATTTATTTATCAAAGGACTTTGTCGCTTGAATAAATGCTGAATGAAACTCGAAAGCATTACTAATTTTCATTTTTATCAAATATTTTGGTAAAATCGTTACCTTTATCCAAAAAATTATAGCTATTTCTACATTAAACTAAATATACAAATAACATAAGTATTACAAATAAAAATGAATTATTTAAGGAAGCTCTCTAATTATTAAAATAAGGTACTGGCAATTTAAAGATGAAATGGAAAGAAATACGCACTTTACGATCGGATATGTAATGTTTATTTTTGGGACATCAAGTAACTCCAGAGACAAATTTTGGTAACGCTTAAGACATACTAGAAAAATATTGGTTTAATAAATAAACAGCTTGGAACATTGAATAAAATTAAATCGATAATAGGGTATATGCATGTGATTTCAAAATGGCTAAAAAAATATATACGTATTCTCTATTGATATAGAAACATATCTACATATTTATTTTTGCATTTTGAGATGTTTTTATTATAGAATTTAACCATTGAAAAATTGATATTTTAAATCTCAATCGCAAAATTTCAAAACGCTAAGCCATTGACTAGAGCGGACGTGACATCACTGTGCACATTTTTTCTTTTTTTATTCTGCTTGCTGCACCATGATTTGACACTATTCTGCCCACTTGACATTTCGTATTGTCGATTATTTTAAATTTTTTCGGAAAACCTCTTTCCTGAGATGATCACTACCGAGGTCGTCACCAAAGGTTTTAATCAAGTATGTACGTCGACGTCACATAAACATGGCGCCTGGATATTCAGTGCAATTCGCGTGGATCCCAAGCCATTGCGGTATAGTCGGCAATGAACTGGCAGATAAACTGGCGAATGAGGCTGTGGAGTGTGGAGACCTTTTCCCCTACAAAAACTTTTCTCAAGACCTACTTGCTTTACCCGTGATTTATCTCAGGAATGCTTGGGATGAGTCTTGGGCGGGCAACGTGGGCAACAAGGCCAAACACTACAGATTTATACAAAGAAGTGTCCCACTCAAGCCTTGGTTTTTTAAAATTAAATTAAGTAAACGTGCAACAACAGTTCTCGTAAGGATGCGGCTAGGCCATACGTGTACCCCAGCCCATCTAGCCTGTATGAAAATTGTAGGTGACCCTTCTTGCGAGTGCGGTGATGAATTTGGTGATGAAAACCATATTTTTTTTTCTTGTAACAAATACGACCACAGTTCCTTCTATAACCGTATTCCGCTTCCTATTAATATTGCCTCCCTGCTTTCCTCCTTAGACCCCTCTGTATATCATTCCTTAGCATCCTTTATTTGTACAAATAATATAAATATATAGTGTACAAAGTATGTACATATGTTTGTTAATTCCTATAATATAATCTCATCCTATTATTTCCTATCCTAACCTAACTCTCCTGATCCTTATCACTTAGGTATATTCTCGTAGTAGGTTTTTTATTATAGTAAAATGTTTCCCAAATTTTTTATTCATAAATAAAAAAAAAACAAAAAAATAAAAAAAATAAAAAAAAAACGATTGTGGCAAATGCTAACAACTAGCGAGTCCAAAAAAAAAAAAAAAAAAAACATGGCGCCAATATGGCAGCGTTTTTATCACCCGAAAATGATTGTAGTTTTGATTTGTTTTTTTTACCTTGTTAATGCGAAATTCAGTGAGCATCTTATAATTCCTCGGTTAAATAATGACCTAAAGAATCGATTAAAACAATAAAAAAATCGATGCATATACCCTATTTATGATACAAAATAAAAAAAACAAACAATAAATCAACAACAAACAAAGAAAATTACAAATTTAAAATCAATAATATAAATAAATTAAGCCAAGTATTTACAATTGAAGCAATTGAGCTAAGTACAAACTGTTGCATCCAATCTAAAGGTAACTAAACTGAACCATATCAATACCAGTCGGCAGCATCCGACTGGTTTTTTGTCATTGATATGGAGCCCAAGACACTGGCTGCATTGCCCCGCTGTATGGCAATGCTGAAGTGCTGCACCAGATCACTTCGACCAGAATCTCAGATATTTTTTTAAATCCGAAGAGCCTCGGTACCCAACGGACTTAGGGCCTCATGTGAAGGCTCTGTCGCGATCTGCATTATTGCGCCTTTTGAGATCGGCCAAATCTGCCTCTCACGGTTGTTCTTTCTTGATAAATGGGAAGACGGAAGTGTGTCGACGCACGAGCCGAGAGGACCTAATAACGATAGTGGGCATCATCACAGGTCACTATGAATTGAACTATTATTTTTTCAACACTGCAACCACAGACAGCAGCTTATGTCATGGCTGCTTACAAGAAGAAGAGAATGTGGTACACGTTGTGGTACACTGCACGGCCACATAGAAGTCCAGACACAAAACGGGGCTGAAGTGTCTCATTGAGGCATCAACCAAATCCACACCCACAGAAAAGCTGAAACGAAGCTGTCAGTCACCTAAAGTCCTGCTCCGATAATTCAAGAAGCTGGGTTGGTTAGGGTAGGCTGCTTAGGTAGGGGGATAATTTATTTATTTTAAAACAGAATAGGTACAATCAAGAATTATGCAATCAAAAAACACAATAATAAAAAACTAGACTGTATCCCTAAACATGTGTTGTACACAACATGATATAAGAGCAGTATTTATTACCTATGAAATAAACTATAAAATAAGTTTGCATGCATTAAAATGACAAAATTACAAGGATAAAAGCTTCTGTGTCGTATTCTTCATTGCTGAAGGTCGTGCCCATCCTGGAAAGCTTTCACAGAGACGCTGATGAGCCGCTTCCACACTGCCCTGTCTTCGGCCTGTCTCAGGGCTGCAGGCAAAGTGAATCCAGTTATGGTTTTAATTTGGTCAGACCAGCGGGTTGGTGAGCGTCCTCTTGGTCTTTTCCCCTCTATCTTGCCGAGTATAACCAGTTTTTCGAGGTTGTCTGGTTTCCTTCGGGCGATATGCCCAAAGTAACTGAGGACTCGTTGATAACAGGTCGTGGACAATCGGGTTCTGATCTTTAGTTGGTCGAGAATGGATCTATTGGTTCGTTTTGCTGTCCACGGTACAGATACCGACTCCATTCTTACTCTCATCCACTGGCCCTGAAAAGTATAGAGTATGGCCAGTAGGGGTGGTGTAGAACCCAGACCATCTTTTGTGTGTCTCAGTAATTGCGAGTATCTCTAGCTGGTAGCAGATTTGTTCTCGTCCTATGATCTCTTCTTTGTCTGGTTGCAGCATACCCCGTACATTCCATGTCCCGATCTTGAGTTTCTTGCGAAGCTGTGGGCGTTTTGCTTGGGCAGTCGTGTTGTTGTCACCAGTAGCATTATGTACGCACCTGATGAGTCGCTACAGTGGAACTAGTAGCATACTTCCCACCATGTGACCTGGAATCGACATGGCGCCAGGTGGTAGCCGGATTGCATGCCATCGCTATCTCATTTCTTTGTTCTTTCATTACGGGTTTCTTGGGAGGATAGTGCGGTGGTTTCCCCTTGCCTTTTGCACCGCAGTATTGCCGGGATAAAAGAATAAAATAAAATAATAAAAATTTAAAATTACGGGAATAATAGGGCATGTCACTGTTATAATAAATTATAAAATAATCTATAATAGGGCGAAAGTTTTCTGAAAGGGATAGCGAGATCTCGTTCTGGTACTAAAATTAATAGTAGAGAGTAAGTTAGGGGAGTCCATTCCAGAGTGAATAATTTTGAAAAAAAGTTACCATATCCAGGTATTGGCGGCGGGTTTCAAGAGACATGAGTTTGAATCTGCTTAGTTTCTGCGCATATGATGGTAGAGTTCGATGTATGCCACACCTGTATCCCAACACTTTGACAAACCTTCTCTGAATTCGTTCAAGGCGCTCAATATGCACCTTGTAGAAAGGAGACCAAACCACTGAATTGTACTCCATAATACTGCGAACAAGTGACTGGTAGAGGCAGGTAAGGCTCTTAGGGTTTTTGAAGTCTCTTGTGGATCTTGATATAAAGCCGATCAGCTTAGAACACCTGGTCGTGATGTAGTCATAGTGAGCATGAAAGTTAAGCTTTTCGTCAAAGATGACTCCAAGATCTTTTACCTGCGATTTCCTCTCCAATACGTGATTTTTGAGTTTATAGTCAACTAGAATTTTATGTTTCTTATTAGTAAATGATACGACAAAGCATTTCGCAGCATTGAGGAACATGTGATTATCAGCACACCGATTGTCCACGGCGTTTAAGTCTTCTTGGAGTGCTACAGAGTCACTAGTGTGAGAGATGGTAGAAAAAATCTTTAAATCGTCGGCGTAAAGCAAACAGGGATTCCTAATTCTGTCAACGAGATCATTTACAAATACAATAAAAAATAATGGCCGAGATGGGAACCCTGAGGAACGCCAGATGTTACCTCAACAGGCGACGAAGTTAACCCCTTAATAGCCACAAGCTGATTTCTACGATAGAGATACGACTGTACCCAACGCAACAGGTTACCGTGGATACCGTAAGAGGCTAACTTACAGATCAACGCCGAATGATTGACTTTATCAAAAGCCTTGGAGAAGTCGTTATAGACAGCAACCACCTGACCAGTCTTGCCAAAAGCACCACACAGGTAGTGCTTGTATTCGAGGAGGTTTGAGGTCGTAGATCTCTTCTTGATGAACCCGTGTTGGCGAGGCGATAGAAGTGGCTCCAAGTGGTAATACAAAGATTCATATACCAGAGACTCGAAGAGCTTGCCGAGGATAATTCACAATATACTTCTATGCGAGACGTCCGTGCAGATCTTAGTTTCCCCACTTAGAATTAGAATTAGCAGTTGTTACTTGGGTGCAAGGTGTTGCGCACACCTTGCACCCAACCGAAGACATGTTGCAATTGCAATACGGAAAGTTACAGGATCCAATAGAGTGGAAGGAAATACTTGCAACCACAAATGGAAGCCAGGACATTCCTGACTTCCATTAAGAAATAGCCAGGATCCGCAGAGCACGTTTGTAAAAACACAAATTCCATGTCAACGAGCAAAAGTTACGTCGGAGACCAGCATCGGGGCAAGCATTGTGCCAAGCCATTGGAACTTGCCATATTACTTCTTGGAAAGATTTTTTCTTTGTTCTATGATATCACTTTCAAAAAGGCTTTTGAACAATGCTTTCACCGTTCTTTAATCAAAGGAGGATGGGCACAAATGTATGGCGCCTGGGCCTGGCACCAATCGAACTGATTGATATGTCGTTGGAAAGCTTTGTTTCTGTAGAATAAGAATAACTAAGGTGCTAGTCCCGGTCCGTTGTCCGTTTTGAGTAATTCCACTTTGAAAGTTGTTTATTTTGATGAGTTTTGTGACCCTTTCTATTAAAGTACTACTAAAACGGTGCATACCTACCTCAATAAATCAGTTTTTTTAACATTTTAGCATTGTATTGTATTTACAATATAACATCATCATCACCATCAGCCTATATTAGTCCACTGCTGGACATATGCCTCCCCTAATGAGCGCAATAGCGCCCTGTCTTCAGCTTGACGCATCCAACATCTGCCTGCAGTCTTTCGCAGGTCTTCATCCCACCTAGGCAGATGGCGTCCTACATACGTTTGCCAAGTCGTAGTCTTAACTCAAGAAGACGCTTGGTATTTGCCTTGATCTAGCCCTCTTCGGCACATTACACAGTTCCGGTAACGATACATTGCAATATAATCGGTAATAAAACAAAATAAAATAACAAGGGTTTCGAAAGGTGCGAAATAAAAATCATTTGCAACTTTTTACATACTAGCGGGAATAGTACATTGTTTCACTGGGAGTGAAAGTAAATTATTTAGTCCCGAGACAGGGAGGGCAGCGTGCCAATAGTTTTTTATCTAATACTTTTAGAATAAGATATAGGGCTGAAAAGTATTATTTTCAACCCGCTCCTCAGGCAACTTCAGTCACACTACTTTTCGAGTAATGAATAATTAATTTGGTTTAAGAAAAACCATAAACCGACTTCAATTATATAGATCCCATGTCAGAACTGGACCAAATAGAAATGGGACCACACGAGAAGCACCAGCTTTCATTTAAAAAATAGGATTTTTTACGCTCGTGCGAACTAGGCCTAAAAGGACGGACGCGCCAATAAAGTGAATTTTAGGTTAAGTATGGGTGACTTGTTTACGTTTATGCTTCATTCAAAATGGACACGGTATAGGTACGGTACGTAATGCAAGTCGGTCTACTATTGAGTCCGATCTCCTGTTAATTTACGTGTGGGAGAGACTTAGGTAAAGCTTTATTTTAAAAACATTAATATCAACTAAATATTTAATTTTCATTTTAATCAACGAATTTGATTATTTTGAGCATTTAAATGCTCCATATAATCGTCAATAATCTAAGCCTAGCAAATTAAAAATCTCGGCTTTTACTCTACCTTTACCTTAGAATATAAACAGTAAAACTTAGTATAAAGAGAAATGAACACTAAGCAGTAAATTCTATGCGCGTCGTGGCCAGGTGTTTGAGCAATGAGTCAGGTTACTGCGTCCTGGAACAGAAATATCTGGTTATACAAAGAGTAAGCATAGACTTGGCAAAAAAATCTATGACGATCAGGCAAGGAGGGTGATTTACTTCGTCCGTGAATTCAAAACTGTAAAACAGAGAACCAAAGAGAATGCAATACTAGACAACGAGTGTCAACTTGAGAATACAATTGAATGTTATGTTCTTGAATGTAAACTTTGTGTGTGATTATCATACAACTTCTAAGTCCACTGTTGGAAATAGCCTCGGGAGCATACCGCGAACATTATCTTCAGCTTGCCGCAATTGCCAGCTGTTTCTGATAGATCTTCAGGCTACTTGGGCAAAGCACAAATATTTAGCCCAGCGATGGTCGCTTCTTCAGGAATTATAACCGGCCTACTGCCAGTTCTACATGCTAGCTATCCTTGTATTAGGAGGTAGGTACCTAACCTAGGTACCTTAATGAGGAAAACAGACATTAAATAAATCACTCCTTCTCCTTCACTATTTATAATGTCATGAGGTGGTCTGGTGAGAGACGGCACTGTTGTTTATACCCGAGCTAATCTGACAGCAATTCCTATTTTATCATATGTTTACGTTTATCATAGGAATTTTTAAAAATCCTACGCTCAGTTTGTGGTATCTATTATCAGCTATTTTTTAATACCTCTTTTATAATTTTATCTCATATAGTTTAGGAGGAGATGCAAAAATAGAGTTTGGTGGCCAAAAAGCGCAACTTCGTATCTCTTCCTAAGCTTTACAAAATGAAACTATTACAGAGGCATTAATATAATAAATAGCTTATAATAGATACCACAAACTGGACGTAGGATTTTTAAAAATTCCTGCGTTCAACGTAATAATAAGATATAATAGTTGGGGGCGCCACTTTCGCTGGTGTAGGGCCTTAAGAACTACCGTATTCAAAACGTTTTGAGACACACATTTATTTTGCTGGTTTTTTTTCACTTTGCGAAACACAAGAAAAACAGGATGTATCAATAGTACCTACTTACATTCTACATCTAGGTGAGAAAATGCCTAATTCCTATCGAGTGTGTCACCCCAAATGTAACTATTTCAGAAAATTACAAAAATAACATGTTAGAATTGGATTAACATTCAATTTTCTCTCCCGCTAAACGAGTAAGGAGAAAATTCCATATTTCCCCATCTGCATTTCGGTACGCCTGCAACGACGTAAGTACCTACTTTCTTTTGATCTTTTTTTATGGTAAAGTGTCTGGACCTGCTGATTGCAGGTTCGGCCCCCCCGGGTCCCGCTACTCGGTGATCCGCGTGGCGGTGGGCGTAACGCTGCTGGGAGCGCTGCTGTTCGTCGCGTACAGGGTGGCGACCATGTGACTCACACGAAGACTGGGTAAGTGTTTCGTTTAATTTCCCCTTTTTGCGATTTGTTTACAATGCTGTTGGCCGCAAATGGCCATGACAGACTGCACATCTCAGTATACGGACGTCGACTGCAGGCGTCGCGTCGACGAAAGACTGCAGGCAGATGCTGGATGCGTCAAGCTAAAGACAGGGCGCTATGGCGATCATTAGGGGAGGCGGAGGCCTGTGTCTAGTATAGACTGATGATGATGATGATGAAAATCGAGTGAAAGTAGAATGTAAAAAAGTAGGTATCGACAGGAAACGTATTTTTCTTTTCGTTGACTGAAGTCGGCGACTGCTATAGCCTGCAGTCGACTGCACTCAACTGCAGTCTGTCGTTACCTGCAGTCGGCGGGTGTAGTTGGCAACTTGAAGTCCGCCCTTAACAGACTAGCGACCTCTGCAGGCGCAGAGGTCGCCTCGCTTTTCCTTTGCCTACCTACTTCGTCGTCTGGGACTCAATTTGTGGTGATTTTGAGGAAGGAGGAGTTGTTCCAATGACTAGCGTTCGTGTTTCGCGTGCCTATCTTTGGTTCGGTAGCATTTCGGTCTATGTACATCTTTCCTTATTTGATATAGCTAGTTATTTTGAAAAATATGGAAAGTAGCGTGTCTGCGTTTAGTTGTAAGTTGTGATGTAATGTTGTAACACACACAACACAGGAAAGTTGAGTCGGCGGCGCGGCGGCGGCGCTTGGAGGAATGTGGGATCCTGCGTTTGCAGGATTAGACTCTACTGTTGTAGAGAGACATTTGTAGACAGGACATTTGTTGAGTTCGCGCTTGACGAACGTATCTATTTATTTATTTATTATTTGAACCACCAACAGTTAATACACAGCAAAGTTACACAATGGAATAGAGTAAGGTTTAGAGCGCTTGTGCTCAACTAATTATAGGCGGTTACATGGAAAAACATTTTTTAAATAGAGTTGACAAGGAAGTTACAACTAACATTGTAGTAGTAGTATCTTCCATATCTACAGAATTTTGCCTAAGTCTATGGTTACATCCAGGGCCGGATTTAGGGGAGGGCAACCGGGGCGAAAGCCCGAGGCCTCCACAAGCAGGGGGCCCCCACAATAGAGACTTCGGAAAAAAAACATCTTTTTCCAATTCCAACTAGTAAACATCTTTTCCTTTGATTTTTTTTGCTACAGTACTTTGTACATGCATGATTATTTGATTATAATTAATCTTAAATATCAGGCAATGAGTGAAATATCAAATCAAAATCTCAAATGGCCCTGATAAGCCTTTCCAATTTACTACCCATCTTGAGGGAATACCCCAATGGCTCAATGGCTGAGTGGGGTGGTACTTGCCCGCAACCTCGGAGGTTGGGTATTCGATTCCGTATCTCGTCAATTTTTTATTACCCTTACGGGGCCAAAAATTTTTTGGCCCCGTAAGGGTAACTACCGTTTCTTTTGTAGTTAGAGGGTTTAGTTCTTAGAAACCGTCTGTTCAATTTTGAAGAAAAAAAAATTAAAAAAAAATCATTTATTTCAGACCGTAAGTCCATAGACACATTAAAGTACGTACACAATTACAATTTCAAGAAATATTTAAAAAAATATTGCCATTTTTTGTTTTTTGAAAAAAAGTACGGTCGCCCAAAAAATGACATTTGTCAAAAAAAACAAGTGGGTCTTAATCGATTCTATTTCCAACCAGGAACACTTTTCCCAAAGTAACGCCTAGATATGCCTTCAAAATTAGCCTACCAATTTAAAAAAGTAGTTACATACAAGTTTAAATTAAAAACAATTGAATGAGTGACATTGTTGTTTTCACTTACTCGTTTTTTCATAGAAAATGTATGGGAATTGTTTTTTTTTATTATTGCCAAATCTTACGATTTGATTTGGTATGTTACTTTGGGAAAAGTGTTCCTGGTTGGAAATAGAGTCGATTAAGACCAACTTGTTTTTTTGACAAATGTCATTTTTTGGGCGACATGTACATTTTTTCAAAAAACTAAAAATAGGAATATATTTTTCATCAAAATAAAACAGAAGGTTCCAAAGAACAAAACCTAACTACAAAAGAAACGGTAGCTACCCTTAAAGGACCAAAAATTTGCCCCACCCTGTATACATATAAATTAATTGCAGTATGTGAACAATTGGTGCTCTTTAATTCTTAAACAAATCATCAAATCAATTATTATTGACTAATTTGTAGTTTTTTTTATATTTCGTTATGCAGCAAGGTATGTAGTTTGATAGGCAAATAATTATTATTGTGATACAATTCAATGCCATCAATTATTCACGAACTTTACTGCATGCAAGAAATTGAAAAAAATCATAGTCGATCAATAATTCGTTTGTATTTGTATAATTAATTATTGAAAAATATCGATTTCGATTGTCATACAAAACCCACCCCATCGTGACAAGGAGTCGAACGCTAATATTAACAATCGAGTCGTGAGTCATGATCGAGGAAAGAATGTGTTCATTGAAGTTTGCGTGCGTAATTTCGTCTTCATGTAGTTGTCTATTCCTTTTTTAATATAATTTTCCAAAAGCATATATTTCTTCAAACAGCGAGCGAGTGTGAGTTTTTTTTGCCCTCTGCCTGTCCATGTGAATCCGCAATAGAATAAAAATTGCCAGTTCGGATGGGGTATTTATAGTATATTCTGCGGATTTTACAAGCCTATTCAGCCTATTTTTCGTATTTGCGTGTATACGAGATACAACGTTTCCCGCGTTTTATGTCTGTACTCTGTACGAGTGTAAGACCCGTCGCAGCGTTGACAAGTGTCCGCTGAGTGGCGTGCATGTAGCAGGGATGCTACGACACACATCCCAGAATTTGATATATAATCGTACGTCTGAGAAGCTACGAACGTGCGAACATGGTGCAACAAATCTAAATCATTTCGAATTTTTACTGAGACCTAATAAATTATTTACTGAAAAACTCGACAGAAAAAAAAGACGTGTGGCACTCGGGGACTGCCGCGGTAAAGCTATTGCAATGCCATCTAGAGGCGAGTTGCTGAACTAAAGAGACAAACGTCAAGGTTTTTTCGTTACGGAATTTCTGGATTCGGTCCCCGCGCTCAAGGCCCGCGATAGAAGCTATGCAATAGCTTAAAAATTGTTCATTTTTTTTGGAAAATAATTTGGGGCGAGGGGGCCTCCGCTCCTTTGTTGCCCCGAGGCCTCCGGACCTCTAAATCCGGCCCTGGTTACATCTTTGTATAACCTGATATCTCTATTCCAGGACGCAGTTACCTGACTCAGTGCTCAAATAATATGAATTTACTGATTAGTGTTCATTTCTCTTTAGACTAAGTTTTACTGCTTATATTCTAAGGTAGAGTAAAAGCCGAGATTTTTAATTTGCTAGGCCTAGATTATTGTCGATTATATGAAGCATTTAAATACTCAAAATAATTATATTCGTTGATTAAAATTAAAATTAAATAGTTGATATTAATGTTTTTTAAGTCTCTCCCACACAGGCGCGTTTTGATCGCGCGGTAGTTATGTCAATAATTTTGCAGCAGTGTGTAAAGCCTTGGTCTCTTGGTCTCTCAGTAAGCTGTATCCTCAGACCAACAAATTTTTTGTTGGTTTGGTCCACAGATTACCTGTGGTTTGGTCTGAGGCTGTATCATGCAGAATTACCTACACATAAGAGTGGTGCGGGTAGAGTCAGAGTCAGAGTCAAATCGTTTATTTCTTTAGACTTACATAATAAGCACTTAGACAAGTCAATTTTTTACTATATACTGATATAATTACTATCAAATAAGAAATAAGGTGCAAGTGCAATTGACTCTAATTCACTTAAATTTTTTGTCCACTAGCAGAAAAAGTGAAAAAGAAACCACTAGCAAGTCTATCGCTTATCAACTAATACAATCTTTGCAAAACTAAGTCTAGCTGTTCTGACATACTATTTTCGGTGAGGAACTCGGCGACATCCGAACAAGATACCTAACTATTTACCACTAAGATTCATTTGGAAACAACATGCCCGTTGAATGAAATTTTAACATCATCAGTTACGTTTATATATATAGTGGCTGAAGGTATTCGCATCGCACCACAAAAAAACTAAACTGTTATGTAGGTACACTGTACTGTACTGTTATGTCTTTGTTGATTTTTGTTCCATTGAGTCGTATTAATTTGTAGTGCGTATCCTTTATTTTTGATACTTTAGGTACTTATGTTTTGTTTTAGGAAAATCCGAAAGCACTGTTAGGAGGATTTTTAATGAAGGCAAAAAAAATAGTGTAAATTTGGTACAAAGTGAAGATGAAAATTATGGTATGGAAGGAACTTCTAATTATGTTCTACCATAACATTTTGATGAAGAATCGATGTCGGGTATCGAGTATCTTGACTTTGAGTGATTAGAGTGATTTATGTGTGATTTAGTACCTATTATATACCGTAATTATTCAACAAAATTGTCTATTATTGTGTTTTTTCCCCTTGAGTATACACAACAAAATATGCTTGCCATTGATATAGATAGAACTATATAGATAGATTCTATGTGTAGCCGGTGAGCAAGACCGAGTATACGAGTGGGCGGGGTTAAAGGTGTTGCCATGCTATTTTCTTTCCCTGATTTTAGGTTCATTATTTCACGTCTGATTGGATTAGATTTGCGATTTTCCTGTTCATCAATTTGGAGATACATCTTCAGAACAGGCTATTCCACCAAACCTTTGTAGGTACCTTTCTACACTGGTCACAGGTATAATAATAGGTCCATAGTTTTTGTCACAGCCTTTATGTACAAATTCGACCTTATGATTTTGTTTTTCCTAGAAGTCAACAAGTTTGATTTTATATTCATCCTGGAGATCAACCCTTGTCAGCTCGAAGCTATAGGGAAGTAACCCTTAGCTTCTACTCAGCTCATAGCTACCTCTAGCTCATCTCAGCTTACATTAGGTACTTACTGTTCAGTAAACTGCCTCAACACCTACAACCTCCTGCATCGCAGACGAACTTTCGCCCGCTGCGCCACAGAGGTCGGTAAAACATTAATGCTTACCTAAAGCATAAAATTAAAACAACTTTTAGTGAGGTGGGTATATTTTTTTATTATAGTGTAGGCAATAATTACAAAATACGAGTAGAAATACGTTTTAGAATATAGAAAAACAATGTAGTTATAACAATAATATTTATGTTAGTAATTATATTTTAACAGCAGACTTCAAAATCACATTTTTGCAAATTAACTAGTTCTCCGAACAATAGACCTCGCGAACACTAACTTTTTAACCGACTTTAAATAAAGGAGGAGGTTCTGAATTCAAATGTATTTTTTTATCTTAGTTACCTCAGAACTTTTGTCTGGGTGCTCCGATTTTCATGATTATTTTTTTATATTAAAGTTGGTGCTTCTTGTGTGGTTCGATTATAAGAAAAATGCAGACGTTTAAAATCTCGTGTACAGATTCCAAGATTTTATAGATTTTTTTTATCTATTTTATTTTATTTTATCTACATACTATTCTAAAGACCCCATTTTTGCTTTATTTGGGGGAAGTACGCCTTTAATCAAAAAACCCCGACGAAAAAAAAAATCTATAGAATCGTGGAATCTGTACACGAGATTTCGTAACGATCGGTTGTAAAATACGACCTGAAGAGGAGTGCGGACAAACCGACAAAGATAAAAAATGCCTAATTGAAACAAAAACATTTGTTCACTAACGTTCACTCAATTAAATCTTGAACTTTGGATATTTCTAAGATAACTTATAGGTAATACGAAATTTATTGGTACTTTTGAAATTATACTTCAGGTTAAAAGAGCAGATACAACAAAATTTTATGTCACTTTACAATAAACAATAATATTACCTACATCCCGACCTACTTATTCAAACATTTTATTATATTAGTAGCATTATAATAGTGAAAAAGGTGCGATCAATCGATTGACGATTTTTTAGATAAGCGCTTACGCCTTTTCAAAAATGTATGTTTTGTCCCGCTCCTATGAAGGCAAAATCCTTTGATTTTGCCTGCTACAAATTTGGATGACGCCTTCGGTTCCCATCCTTTGCGACCGGTGGCTTCTATCCAAAGCAACCGCACAATGTTGTTTTCGGGAAATCTGTAAAAAATAAAAACATTTTACAATACGCATCAGCTCATTGTGTAAATTCGATTTTATTTATATCCTGCACAAAAGATAAACAAACCCGCAGCACTTACATCTCAAATTAACTTTCTTGACGACGGTTGACGTTGACGATTTTTAAACATAGTGAAAGTACTTGCTGATTTGAGATTTTTCTAAATGTATTGAGCTTGACTCCAAGCATGTGAATTTTGATTTGTTGTTGGGATCTGTTGACATAATTTGCAGCTACATGACAAAAATATTTCAATGCACTATTGGGGAATTTTATTTTCGAGTGCAGGCAACCCAAATTTTCGTAATTTTAGGTTATAATAATGAAAATTCACCTAAGACATCGTTTTTGAGCCATGTCCGTATGTAAAAGCTAAGAAAACCCAAGTAGTCCAAAGAACTTGTACTTACGAGTGGAATGATAATGTTCGGCACTTTTGCCTCACCGTTACTTTTACATCCAAAAGCACTTCACCGAGCATCATTGTGTTTCACTTAAAGGTTTAGTTCCTTTTTAAAGCCTTAAAAAGTTCACAACCACAATATTTTGTGAAGTCCGTTGGCATAGAATGAAAAAAAAACAACTATGGTCGATCACTACGCAAATTTGTTTAGCTCATCTAGTAGCTAAATATTGCAAAAATCCGGCTATGCGGTTGAGACACAAAACCAATCGTTCTATCTCATTTCTTCATAAGCTTAAATCATAAGTCGTTCTCGCTTTAGTGCGAGTGAGATGGCATTCGTCAGCCTTCTATAGGTTTCTCCTTCTACGATGCTTGCTTTCTTTTTAGGTTGCATGCACTCACCATTGCTCTTATTATTATTCGTCTCGGTATCGGCGCGGTGGACAAAAGGTTTTGATTTCTTTAATGCATGTATATAATAAAAAACATTTTTACTTTACTTTACTATAGCATAGTGGGTTTTATTCTTATTCAGGACAAACTTTTATGTGATGAGCATAAATATTTGTTGTAATTTTTTATAAAATAAGAACTGCAATATGTTATAAATATATTTGAAAATATTAAGTATCAAAACGTAGTAGCCATAGTATATGGTGATACCATGTAAATTGTAAGCAATTGTGGCGTCCTCATTTATTTTCTACTCTTTCCGGTCGGACTGTAGGCCTGTACATACCTACTTCGGTACTGATTATACACCCTCAGATGAATAAAAAAGCAAGATAGAGTTTCGCCGGCCGACTCACCGATGGCGGCAAAACTAAGCCTAGCCGTGTACATACACAGTTACACGCACAGACATAAAACGAAACTAAGCCATACCTTGTCAGTCGAGCTATGCCGGCGCGCGGAGTGTCACGATATAATATTTCGAATTTTTTACAGAATCAATGTCAAATTGTGTTGTAAAATGGTGTAAAAACCAATCTTCAATAAACAAGAAGTAGGATGGAATCACATTTCATACTTAAGTAAACTTAAAAACATATATTTTTAGTAAATCAACTTTATAAATTATCATGACAACTTGGAACACAAAACCGTCACAAGTGCTGCCAACACTAAGCGTCACAAAAGTTCCCGTTTGTTGAGGAAGTTATTAATGTGACGTGAAACGTAATGTTATGTATTAATTTACTTAGGTACCTATTTTTTTTTACTTGACTACCAACGGAGCATGGTTAAATAAGGTTGGCTTCGTTTGTATGTTTGTAAGTAGCCGATTTTATTTTCTCACGTAGCGCTGAAACTATAAGTCCGATTTCAATAAATGAGGAGTCTAATGATTCGTCTTGATGCCCCGGTAGTTATAGGATAATTAATAACATCAGACGAAATTGGGGTCTAACGAGATATCGTGGTCTAAG
Organism: Eupithecia tripunctaria; assembly: GCA_955876795.1. Taxonomy (NCBI): domain Eukaryota; kingdom Metazoa; phylum Arthropoda; class Insecta; order Lepidoptera; family Geometridae; genus Eupithecia; species Eupithecia tripunctaria. Next base: position 1,852,446 of record OY041604.1, read on the forward strand.
TGGGTCTAAAAGTTAAATGTTAGTAAATATGCTCGATATCATTAAGGACATGCAGAGACAAGGACATTTTTAGGGAAATGTATATCTCAGGCTTAAGAAAAAGGCCGAGTTTTTGAGATTTGCACCCCCCCCCCGAAAGAACAAATCTTGCCCACAGACTAATTTGGATAACAACATTTATGGCGTTGCGTTCATATAGAAAGGGATATTTTTTATTGCAAAAAAGGTATTACCTTATTACCTTGCCCCCAGCCCTCCTTCCCCTTTTGTAAGTGCTACTGAGGGTTTTCGATTGCAGGGAACTAGAGGCTTATTTTGCATCGAAATAAAAAAAAAAGCCACTTTCCTCTCACCCCCTTTTTCTTAGCCTCCGTTGAGATCTCCCGAACGCAGTGACTTGAAAGATATTGCTATAGAGGAAAAATTATATTAAATTCAAAACAAAGGTTGCCTCCCTTACCGTCGTATACTCCTTTTATGTAAAAATATCAAAAATTGGCCTAAAAATTGTGAAACTGTTGTGCGTAAATAATGTAATGAAAGCATAGTGATAGTTAGTGAAAAGCAATATAAATCAGTTGATAAAAAGATTTTAAGATTTTAAGCGATTTATTGGCAAAGACAACGATTTCTCTTACTTGGAGACTTAGCACAGTTATGCTGGCCAAGAGCATAAAATAAGCGATGCATCATCCAAAAATATTTATGTAAGTACCTAATACGTTTCCACCATATTTCGAAATTGGAAACAATTTCCAGAACGGTGGACAGTAAATGACAGTTCTACAGAAAACTTACGCAATATAAAGGCCATTAAAACCAATGTTTGATATTACTGTTGTTTCATTGTCCCCCTTTCTAGTCGGAATAAACATACCTACTTATATACTACCTCTAAGTGAGGTAAATATACAATTTTAAAAAATGTCATCTTATCTACTATTTACTTATCCATTCATTCTGCTAATACAATAAAATATTAGGGGTAATTCGTTTTTACTACACGGCAACACTCATCAAACGCGCACATGTTTACGAAACCGGCATCAGTTTGTCGGCCGGCGTCACTCTGTCTTGTTTTTTTACTTCGTCTGAGTATACACCATACAGCCTTTTTAGTTACGAACAAAAGGTATATCCTTACACAGACATTACACTACTTTTTAATCTGGAGGGGAGGGTGATTTCCTTCGTAATAGCTACCTACAATTAAATTTTTAAGCTATTGCATAGCTTCTATCGCGGGCCTTGAGCGCGGGGACCGAATCCAGAAATTCCGTAACGAAAAAACCTTGACGTTTGTCTCTTTAGTTCAGCAACTCGCCTCTAGATGGCATTGCAATAGCTTTACCGCGGCAGTCCCCGAGTGCAACACGTCTTTTTTAGTTATTTAGTTATAGTTTGACCCACAGATATCAGATATTGACCAAAACCGCTGTACCGCTCCTTAGGAAAGTGCGGCAAGGTGGGGGCCGGCGAAAAAAATTGAGATCGATATTGTCGGATAGATCTTAGGATATCGTAGGTACAAAAAAAAAATGTAAACGAAATGTTTATTTTATATACGCGCATACATACCTCAGGATACGGTCAAACTGTACTCTATATTTGAAAGCGTCCGAAACCTCTTTCAAGGCACAGCCGTCACAAATCCTTCTGTTCATAGCCTTAGACAAAGGAATATATTCCTTTACGTCTGAGTTCATAGCATAGAGATTTTAAAGTACTAGTCAATAATAAATACTATGCACTATAAAATCTCGATGGTTTTCAAACATCGATCAAAGTTTTCGCCGGCCCCGGGGGAGGACGCGAAATGCCCTCATCGATGTGTTCAAATACAGACTTTATAAATACTCGTACCGTACTCGATGTGTTCAAAGGACATTTTCTTCACCCATAGATACTCCATAGCTAACACCACCTTTCCTCAAAATCAAAGATAATGTAATGCTACTCCATAGTATTGCATTCTCTTTGGTTGTATACTCTTTGCGCTACTCTACGCAAAACAAAACAGTTATTCTATTCTCTTTGGCTCAAAATGGACCTTCCGAGAAACAAAGTTTAGACAAAATAAATTTCTAAGTAAAATGTTCCGCTACCAAAATTCTTCGTTGAAATTATGATAAACCTTTTGACCAGACATATATTACTTAAACGCATTGAAACTTTAGCGCTTGCGAAAGTTTCTAAATTCAACTGTAAGTTATCTACCTACACTCTACATTTTTTCTTTGTTAACCACACAAACATATCCACCACAACAGCCTATATTGTTCCACTGCTGGACGTTGGCCTCCCCTTGATAAGTGCCTATTGGCTTTTGTCTCGTGGGAGGGAAATGCCCATAATCCCTACGCTGGGCATGCGGGTTAGGGATCGCAGTAGTATGGAAGAATGGGTCTGCAGGAGGCGCTGCTGGCCGCCCCCGGTGGATATTCCTTAGTCGCCTCTTACGACACCCACGGGAAGAGTTGGGGCGCTGCAAATTGTAAGCCGGCACCCGGCACCATACGGCCGTTTCACACAACCACACACAACACAGGGTTGGAGTGGAATTTACGGGACTTAGGCAATTACAAAGCGAAAAAGTCAGATTTCTTAACGAAAATTTTGTTTTTTTTGTGGAATCGTGGAGGGGTCTGTTAGGGTTGCAACTTTTCTTCATGACATTAACCTCCAAGTTCAATGACCTTGGTGCTAAAGGTCAGAATGTGTACATAATTTTCGACCAGCCACCCTCTACACGAAAGATCCCTACTAACGAAGCCCGCCCCACCCCCGCGTAGTCCCCCCCCCCCCGCAAACTCCACAGTGACCCAACACAGGCTATAATGACGGGTTAGCACTGCTTTTGGAGAAAGTACCATGTTCAATGATGTTATTTCAGTGGCGTAGGGTGAAATCTCTGACCATGAAGGCTTGACGACATGGATAAGACTGTTTACACTAATACCCTGTACATAAAAATTAAGGACTCACTATCGAATTTTACTTAGTTCTATGGGAATAATGAAAATGTTTTGTCATTGTAATTGTACTCTACTCCCACAGTTGTAAACTCATTTCGCCCAAGAGACTATAGCGGGCCCGTAAGCTTGCCCCTGCCCCCGGCGGCCACCTTGCTGCAGAATGACAGTGCTGCTACAGTCGTATTACTCGGCACGGTGCACTTCAGTAAACAGTCTGTCGAGGATGTCTCCACGGTCAGTGAACTACGAACCTACATGTACGAGCCGTACAGATTTAGCTAGCTAGAAAGAATGCGGTAAACGTGAATAGCACGTTCTCTACGTGATCATGTACTTAATACTTTACTTAGTTCTAGCATAACAACAACGATTAAACACTCTCTTACTAGAAGTCAACAAGTTTGGTTGTATTATTCTCCCTGGAAATCAACCTTTGTCGGCTCTTCTTGCAGTCCGTGTATTTGGGCCGTGCTGTCCGTGCATAAGAGCGCATAAGGCTCATTGAACGGATGATCATTTACTGATCTTACTCGGCGGATCGCCAGTAGTACGTTTTACTTCGTCTGGTTTCTATTTTCGGTTCCAATCCAACCGTAATTGTACTGAAATAAAATTTACTAGCGTTCCGCTTCAGCCGCGCAAGATCGGCGATGGATCATCCGAATTTCCGTTGAATGTGGCGCTACCCTAACCGACTTTAAATATAACCTATTATATTTTTTTTACAGATAGTAAGAGTTTTGAATCCAAATGCAATTTTTCTAGAGCTATGTCGCCAGCGAATCCCACTTCTAGAGTTAGACGAAAAGCAATTTTTGGAAAATGTTAAAAATTTCGATTCGGAAAAAACTCAGGAATCCATCAAGTAAGTACAATACATAAATAACTACTAACAACCATTGGTAGGTACTAACAAAAATATTTATCAACCTAAATTTAACCATTTTCGCGGATTGGCAAACTTTTCGAAACCACCTTTGAGATTTGTGACACTATTGCGCTCAAAGACCTATAACGATTATAGTTTCGGTATGAAGTGGCAGTGACCAAATCTCGCGAAGAACTGACAACTGCTGGGTTAAACGTGTTCTTGAGTGGAGACCTCGGCAAACTTAGTGTAGGTACTATCTTCTACAAAGGGGGTCCTTCTGCCAGGTGGAATGACGATCTGCGAAAGACAGGCAGATGTTGGATGCGGCAAGCTGAAGATAGGGCGATATAACGCTCATTAAGGGAGGCCTAGGTACCAGTGGAATTAGCTACTCTACAAATGGGCTGAATGTATGACCTAACGGCGACATCTATATAATTCGACGGCAGAAAGCAGAAGTGGCGTATCTCAAAGATTGGCCTAAATGACTTTTTTAGCTATATTGTATTATCAATATAGCTGAAATACAATATACTAATACAATATAGCTAAAAGTCATTTAGGTCAATCTTTGAGATACGCCACTTCTGCTTTCTGCTGTCAATATTTGAAAATATTTTGTGCAGACAGACGATTAAGAAGCAAGGCGTGGTATCCGGAGTCATGCATGCAATGTACCTGAAAACGAGCGCGGACATTGCCACGAGGCTGGGCGTCGCGCCGGGAGGGGAATTCCGAAGAGCGTTCCAAGAAGTATTTATGACATTATTAGAATAGGTTCAGGACCATAGATTTAAAATAAATCTATGTTCAGGACGCTATGTAGCTGCAAATTGGTTTTGCCAGCAGAAAAAATGAATTGAGATGAGTCTAGTGCTCAGTAAAAATGACTAAATTGGTCTGAAAGAAATTCAATATTTGTTAGCTGATGCCCAATCTCATTCTCAATTATTTTTTTCTGCTGGCAAAATCAATTAATCTGTTGACCAAAACATCTTTAATTGCTAACCGTTTAAATAACCCCCATTCTTAATTTACATCATCACTTTAAATACCTAGTTTATATAGTCCTACACACCGACAAAATATCAAAAACCTAAGGGTACCTATATATTATATAAGTAACGTACTATACAGGATGAAACATAACGGATGGATCATTGGTGGCATTTTTTTGCTGTTCCTGAGATAAATCGCAAAATGTGAGGAAAACATCTTTTAAAAAAAAAAAAAAAACTATCAAGATAACTTTTACCAATCAAGTTTTTCAAACACGTAGGTTGAATATAAAAGATTGAAGTACCTAACATTTCCTTAAATATGAAAGTGGTAGCTTTCACATATTTTAATATAAATAACGATTTTGAAGTAAATTGTTTATGACAGGTGATTTTTCTCCCACGGAAAGTGATTTATGGGATTAAAAGTAGCTTAAGTTTGATTCCAGGCTTAGAGCGACATCTATACAAAATTTCTGACCGATCGATTCAGTCGTGATTTTATTTTATTTATACAGTTAGATTTTGGTTAGCCTATGGCGTGTAAGTATACTAAAACTTACAAGGTAGATGAAACTTACATGCAGATAAATGTCGTGAAGAGATAACCAAACATCCATCTAAACATCCAAACTGTCTCGTCTATAATTAGGGTTGCCATAACTTCTAGGAACCAATATGGGACGTTTTCCCTTCCGATGCCCGAAACTCATCATAACACATTCAACGGCGACACGCGGCTTTTCAACTACACCATACATTAGCACGCATGTGTACATAGTGAGAGACAAACTAAGTTTTTTCTAACAGAGACCCTTTGATCTCAATCATATCAAAAGTATAAAATAAATTAAATAAAAAGAACAAAATTATTAAATCAAAGTTTTGATTTGAAATGTTGCACGTTGACAATTTTTAACATCTTATCATTACTAAGGTATTTATTTTCTCGCCGGCCAGGCGGCCCGCGCCACTCACCTCTATTTCCGTATTTTGTCAAAATACGGGACGAATACGGGACATGTAGTAATACGGGACGGGATGGCCAAATACGGTGACACTCCCGTATATACGGGACGTATGGCAACCCTATCTATAATATTAGTGTGAATGGATTCGCAGATGAAGAAAATCCCCGGCTGCAAGTTGTTCCTCGGCGACCGACCGATTCAGATCACGGTGGCGCGCGCATCCAAGTGCCTCAGCGTCCTCGAGATGGCTCAGCTCATGTTCCAGTCCAGCAAGTCCAAGGGCACGAAAATAGAGTAAGCCTTCACATTCAATAATGCTGGACACTGAAGCATTTACAAAAAAGAAAAAAAAACCATGTAGGTATATCTACAGGATGGGGCAAATTTTTGGCCCCATAAGGCTACAGTTTCGTTTCGCATCGATTGAACCTTCTGTATGTTCTGCGATATTCAGCGGTTCAAAAGTTATTTTAATCAAAATCAGATTTCATATTGCACCCAAATTATTAAGCCTGCTATCCTGCCTTTTTATAGTCAATAGTGAACCTTTTGTTCCCGCAATGTAAGACCATAACTTCATAATTGTTAAGTAGTCTTACATTTATAAAAATCGAAATAAGAATGTTATAGTAAAGTTTTTTTCAAAATCTTTTAATTACATTAGCTTTCTATAGTTCAGAAAGAAATATTCTGCAGCCTACCGTAAAAACTACTTTGCTTTCAAAAATAAACCCTGAAAATTTCATTTGGCTAGTATAATAGGACTAAGGCAAAATAATTTAAAAAAAAACGCCTCATTCACACAACATGATCTAGGTAGCTCCAAGATAGATACTAGCTACTTAGCTAGCTGCCTAGATACTAATTAGGTAGGTACTTAGATTTGCTTTTAGGTTGCTTTGCTGCATAAGAATTATTTCTTTCTCACTTTACATATTCAGCCTAAAGTGTTCCACAGCCCAGTATCCCTTGAAAAATTTAAAGAGAAAGGCTTCGTCCAAGAACAGCTTCTGAAGAAGACCGAAGAGATACCAGCTCTGAAGAAGATATACCACGTGTTTATAGATGAACGGGACAAATGCCTCGCGTACTCGTTGCAAGAGTGTGTTCGTATCGGTAAGTGGAGTTTTACTAGCTTATTTCCGCGGCGTTTATGGGTACAAGATGACTGATACCTACATATAAATATTACTTATTCGCATAGCATAATAATAATACCTTACTTAAACTAGGTAAGTACCTACTTATGTATTTTGTACATGCTTAGAAAATACTCATTGTCGTTAGGCGGGAATGGAACCCTCAACCTCCTGCGTCGCAGCCGCAGGCGGACCTTCGCCCGCCCCGACGCCGCGCCAGATCGGTCGTCAAATCACTACATACATAGCCAAAAAAGGATTTTTATATTTTTGTTCATCTGCGATAGTATAAAACAAAGTCGCTTCGCGCTGTCTGTCCATGTGTATTCTTAGATCTTTAAAACTACGCAACGGATTTTGATGCGGTTTTTTTAATAGATAGAGTGATTCAAAAGGAAGGTTTATACATAGTATCTATAACTAGCAGCGACTCGCGGTTTCACCCGCGTAGTTCCCGTTCCCATGAGAATGCCGGGATAAAATACATATAGTCTATGACACTCCCTGAAAAGTAAGCTTTTTATTGATGCAATATTTTTTTTAATCGGATTAGTAGTTTCGGATCCTATTCAATACAAACAAACAATCAAATCTTTTCTCTTTATAATATTAGTATAGTATAGGTAGATACGTCAGCATTGCACCCGTGCGAAACCGGGGCTGGTCGCTAGTGTATTATATTATCTGAGTTATTTATTACTACCTCAACCTCAACAGCCTGTACGGACAAAAAATTAAGTGAATTAGAGTCAATTGCACCTTATTTCTTATTTACTACTATCTACTATTTATCAAGCTGTTTATGTAGTAAAAATTTGAGTTGTATAGGTGCTTATTTTGTTAGTCTAAAGAAATAAACGATTTGACTCTGACTCTGTATTGGTCCACTGATGGACGCATGCCTCCCCCTGACAAGCGCCTTATTGAATTAAATTATATATTTTGCGACCACTGTGGCGCGGTGGGCGATGGTCCGCCTGCGACGCAGGAGGTTGCGGGTACGATTCCCGCCTCGGGACAAATATTTGTACGTTCTACAGATATTTGTTCAGGGCGTTCTGGATGTTTTCTATGTATAATAAAAAATATCTATCTATGTAGTGTATTGTATTATGTATATCGGTTATCTAGTACCCATAACACAAGCTCTGCTTAGCTTGGGGCTAGATAATGCGGTGTGAATTGTCCAGCATTATTTATTTATTTATTGGCGTTTCATGTGGGTTGGCCTTGGGGATCGCAGTTCTTTGGTATAATTGTTCTGCAGGGGGCGGCTGCCGCCCCGCGGTTGATATCCCTTAGTCGCCTCTTACTACACCCAACGGGAAGAGTTGGGGTTATTTTATTATTACTAGACAATTATCTTTTTTTTACAGTTGAGAAACCACGTGTGCTGGCCGTAGTCGGCATGGGTCATGTCGAAGGTATTGTCAAATATTACGGCAAAATGCGGCAAGAAGATATTATCCCGCTGCTTGTGTGAGTTATTTTTTTGTTGTTCTGTTTCTATCACTTGTGTTGTGAGACAAAAAGGGGTTTTTCTCGTCTCGTGATTTTTATTTAAGACTTCTACCGAAAAATGGTGGGTTTCAATTTGACTGCCTCGTTGGTCTAGCGGTCAGCATGTTCAACCGCTGAGGGTTCAAATCCCAGGTCGAGCCAATAGCTGTTATTTGGGTTTTCTAGCTAGAAAAAATCACAGTAGCAGCCCGGAGTCAGGAAGTTGGCGTGTTTGTTATTGTTACACACCCGTGCCTCGTGCGTGTCCCATGCACGTAAACTGAAATAATAACACTATAAAAACTTATGTACCTAACTAATTACCTAGGCAAAGTTTAGATGTTTAGATGTTCGTTGCCTCTAAATTTTGCAATTTTGGAATAAAACATAGGTTTAATAATCCCAGAAAAGCGTGTACGTACAATTCTTGTTTTATTTGTTGCAGAATTCCGCGGGAGCCGGCTTACAAAGGCTTTATAATAATGGGAGTCAAGTTTACAATTTACTTTTTAATATTCTCTTTCTTTTACAGACTTGTTTTTGGGTGACATATTTTTTTAGCACTGTGTATGTACCTATATGATCATTTACACGTAACAATATGGGTAATAAACGTTTGTTATTAACCGAATGTGGTTTTAATTCTATAATTTAAGCTAGGTATAAATATATGCGTCGGAGTTACAATGCGCCCTTCGCCACGCCAGGCATCAGTCCAGTGTACTTTGTACCATAGAAATAAGTACAAAGCAACAAATCGTTACGCTACGTGAAGAAAGAAGAAAGGAAAAGGAATTCTGCCGCCCCGGGCCATGGCATTTTTAGCCTAAAGGTAAATACGCCCCTGGAAGTGGACGATTACTACATACATACGATATTTACAGCACAACATGATAAACGGAAGAAAAATAGTCTGTAGTATACAATATGACTTATGAGTTTATCCATTTTGAATGAAGCATGTTAGTAAACAAAATACGACACAAATAACAAAATCTCACTTGCTTGGCGTCGAGTTTCAGACATAATTGTAAGCAATTTTTATTGAAGGGAGGATCTAAAATCGACAAGTAATGTAAATTACGTATAAAAGGACGCGCCAAAAAAGTGAATTTTAGGTTAAGTATGGGCGGTTTGTTTACGTTTATGCTCCATTCAAAATGGACACGGTTATAGGTTGGGCCAACGTATGTCATACGCAACAGCTTCATTTACTGCTTGGGCAGTGAGTAGAGATAACCCAGGCAGGACACTTAAAAAAATAATGTGTTTCGTTGAAATGTGACAACAAACCTAGGTACTTTCAGAGTCCTATACTATACTCCTAAACAAACGATTTATATGAAATGTATGTTACTTGGTTTTGTTGATTACGTTGAACATTTTTGCCGTTACTTTCACGTACAGGGATATATTGAAGTTTATCCAATCTTGTTCAAAGACTTAAGTTGCGTTTAGTTTGTTTGATGAGGTCTGACTTTGGCTTAAAATCTAAAGATCTTTGAATAATACATATAGTTTACACTAACGGTAATTTCCACAGACATCCGAGCGAAGTTATTGTATTCTCTTTGATCCGAGCTACGCGTGTCGCCTTTATATTTCTGTGGTAATTTCTAATAAATTAAATAATATCTCAAAAATGTTCGGCTAAGATGGGATATCCGTCTGGTATACGACTTTGTGGTCTAGAGGCTATGACATCCCCGTACTGAGGGGAGGAAGGACGTGGGTTCGAGTCCCGTCGAGGCGTTGCTGCTGATGATGCTAGGAACATCGTCACCGGAGGTTGTTGGTTTTAAAAAGTACCCTGTCATTTTGATATGCCTATCCTACCGTTATCCGCTGTAAAGCATCATAATGGTTTTAAAATGCCAATATAATGCGGCAAGATTCTCGGTGAACCTTTATAAGAGTTTATACTGACCTTAAGTCCTACATAAGTTTACAATACGTTTGTTAAAATGCCTCCTGTGTTACTTGGGAAGCGCCTTATTGACGTTTATCTCACGGAGGGTAATGCCCATAATCCCCACGTTTGGCATGCAGATTGAGGATCGCAGTTTGATGGTATAATTGTTTTGCAGGGGGCACTACTGCCCGCCCTCCGGTGGATATCCCTTAGTCGCCTACGACACTGGCGGGAATAGTAGGGGTGGTGCAAATTCTAAGCCAGCACCACACAGCTATATAAATTCTATAGTCTATTCTACTGGGAGGGTAGGGTGATTTACTTCGTCCGTGATTCTGCACTAGAGAACCATTATGTAGAGAATAGAACCATCCACGTGGTTTGTCTACTGTTTTCAAATGAAACCTTCGAATAATTAGAGACAAACATCACTCAAACATCAATAAATAAAAATAAAAACGTGACGTTTCAATAAAAGTCACACAGCCTTTCAGAAACAGAAACCCTTTCCCAAAATTTAGCCCAAAATGGATCTTTTAAATCAAGGATAGAAAAAAAAACAAATCATACACAAAATGTGTTACCTTCAAAATTGTTTGTAGAAATATGATCAACCATTTAGCACGACATTTAATATCTAAACGTATTGACAGTTTTTCCGTAAAGAAGGCTAATAATTTCGACTGTAAGTAACCATTATCCGTTATTTATTTAGAATGTACCTAGAGACCATGTAGAGCCAGAAAATAACACAGCCCGTGGACGTCGCAAGTGGGTGGACAAAGGAATCTACCAAAATGGGCAGCAGCTTCTTTCTGTGTAAGTATTTCAACACCTCCACTGCGCTAATCCTGGCGGCTTGGTAGGTGGATGACTACCAAGTGTGGTGAGAAAGGCAAAAGCCCCCTAGTTTGGGGATGAAGCAGTGGACAATGTGGGCATAGATACGTGTGGTGATGAGGATTTAATCAAAAATCTGTATAAATCTAGCTCGTGCAAGGAAGTACAGAAGTACCTATTGTTGTGAATGTTTCATACCTAAGCACTGAGTAATCTAATGTTGACTGCATTTCAGTAACAATATCTTTGGGTTTTCCGCCAAGATGCTATAGCAGTTCAGGGTTGCAACTACCAGCTTCGGCCACCTTGCTGCAAAATGACAACGCTGCTACTGTCGTATTACTTGGCACGGTGCACTTCAGTAAACAGTCGATCGAAGATGTTTCCTCGGTGAGTACCTAACCACGCCACACGGACACGTGGCTAAAATCGAAACTATTGTATTGTTGCGATAATGAGGAGAAAATTGTACATTGTTTGTTACCCAAGGGATGAAAGTAGGTAACCTATTTAGTCGAGGGCGCTAATAGTTCGAGGGACTAAATGTTACTTTCACCCGAGGTAAACACTGTGCTTTTCATTACGAATACAACGAAAGTAAAAATAAAAATATGAATCAGCTAAAGAAAACATTCGTAAATTTTATCTCACATAAATCAACAATTTAGGTGAGATTTAAAGTCTATGCTGAAATTAGAGCAATAGGGTATATGCATGTGACTTCAAAAAAGCTAAAAAAAATTTTACGTGTTCTCTATTGATATAGAAATATATATGTATATATATGTTTGTATTTTATGATGTTTTTATTGTGAGATTTAATCATTGAAAAGTAGATATTTTATGTCTCAACAGCAAAATGTCTAAACGCAACGCTATTGGCATGTGAAGCGTGACGTCATACTTGAACATTTTTGTATGGGCATGAAGTTTCGTCTTTGAGTTTACCTAAGGAACTCTATGATCCGTGACGTCATAAAATGCAATGTGGCATGGCTAACATGGCAGCGTTTTTATCACCGAAATGAACGAAACTGAGTGTAGTTTTACTTCTTAGTTTTTTACCTCCATAATTTAATTTTTTTTTGGGTGTTATATTTTTTTCGTTTATGTATTAACCTAAATAATCGATTAAAAAAATAAAAAAATCCATGCATACACCCTATTATAAGATATAGATAGTGAAAGGTTTTTTCCAGGTACCTCTTGAACAGTGAAAACTTTGGTTTTTTTTGTTTAAATCCATCATTTTGCCTTTTGAGAAACGGTGTTAGTCTCTCGAAATCCTTTATACGTACATTGTGTGTAGTCCTTATCATAGTATTCCCGCTCTATATACCTAATTGGTCAATTCAATACCTATTATTTCCACAGATAGTTAAGGTTTTAAATCCAAATGCAATTCTGGTAGAGCTATGTCGCCAGCGAGTTTCGCTTCTGGAGTTGGACGATAAGAAATTCTTGGAGGATGCAAAAAATTTCGATTCGAAAAAAGTCAAGTAAGTAAACTTTAATATCTTATTCCATCATCATCGTCTAAGACGTACAGTCACCCACTCCAATACACTTATTTGTCTCAATTCACAATTTGTCATTTCATCGTACATGCTAGCTGGCAACTGCTAGCAACAATACAACTTTGTGCGCTCGGATGGCTGATCTTTCTGCCAACGAGCAATAGAACATGACTTTACCTGCGTGGTGAGAAACGCACACTCCGACACTGCACTCCCAAACTCGGATAACTAACCCAAATTTGCGATGCTAAAAGTGATCTGGGCTGGTCATGTCTGCCTCATGCATACAAAGACTCGGGGGGGGGGGGGGGGGGGTGAGTAAAAACAGTGGAGGCCTAGCTCTAGCAGGTCACCGTCACGTGACGACCACCTTTAATCAGCGCTCGCGTCATTGAACTCATTGAAATAGGATGCAAGGCACCTACAATCTCAGACCAAGTAAAAAATCTATTTGGTCTGAGCCTACAATAGAGTAGTGTCCTGTGAAAAAAGTATTATTCTATTTAATTCTTCTTCAGTTATATTATCAGAAGATTTTGGATTTTTTTCTTTTGTCAATCAAACAAAAAGTTACAAAAAAAGCGTGTCAAATTTTTGGAGTGGGCTGTGACGTGGGCCGGGGGGCGGACCGCAGCGCCCCTGCAGAACTATTCTACCACCGAACTGCGATCCCCAACCCACATGCCTAGATTATGGGCATTACCCCCATAACCCCAATTAGATAAACACCAATAAGGTGCTTATCAGGAGGAGGCCTGCGTCCAGCAGTGGACCAATACAGGTTGTTGAGGTTGAGGGGACGTCATGCCTTGCTAAAAAGTGTTGCGAGATCTGACGTTACGCATACTTTTACTGGCTATATCTTCATCATTTTTTGTTTGATTGACAAAAGAAAAAATACATGTGCAATATCTTCTGATAATTTATCTAACGGACTTATTAGAATTTTTTAGGACACCTTATCTTCACACAAACATTTTTTTTCATGATTGTCTTGTCAAGCGTTGGAGCACGCTTTTCCTGAGTGAAATTATTTACCTTGGATTAAAGACTTGAAGATTGTACTCTAATAGGAAAACAGACGCAGGAAGTTCACTTCACTCTTTGGCTGTGGATTATTATGAAAGTAGAGCAGATTTTTTGGATTGACACTGTGGTATGTCGACCAGGTGTGGGTGGTATGATTTTGTGCGTCTGCTGGTCCTATGGCGGAAAGGAGAAGATGGGGTAAGGTCGAGCAATGTTTGCGCACCTTATTCCAATAACAATGTCTCTTGGTCCAGAACTGCGGTGAAGGGGCAAGGCTTCGTGTCGGGCATGCTGCATGCTATGCTGCTGAAGACATACGCCGACATCGCCAAGGAGCTGGGCGTCGCACCGGGGGGAGAATTCAGGAGGGCATATCATGAAGTACGTCATTAGGTATCACTAGACTAACTTTATTCCATCGACGTGCATGTCTATTGTCATAGATATATATCTATTGTAGCTTGAGTATAATACAGAGTATAAAGTTTTTCGCGATTACTAACGGTTAAGGTATCTGCCCTTACCTGTTCCGTCTCAAAAATTCCGGTTTACCAGAATCTATAATGTATAACAACTAGCTGCCCGTCCTTTTGCACGGGTGGTAATACATTTTTTAGACATATAAATATGTGTCTGTGTTGTTACTTAGGGATAATGTAAATGAATGTAGCATTATATTAATATTATATTAGACAAATAATTTTGGAAATCGGTGCAGTAGTTTTTTTCTGTGTTAATTTCTTACAAAGTACATACAAATTATTAATGTTGGACAATTCAATCTAGCCAAAATACAATTCTTTTTATATTAGTGTAGATGAATTGATATGATATTAGTGTATGTGATTCTCAAAAAACTCAACGGCTTTAAAGATTGAGCTAATTTTGTTTTTTAAAATATTAAAGAAGATATTTTTAGAATATTTTCTTCACGTCTCATATATTCCAATATTTACTCATTTCATCATTAACAATATATATATATATTTATAAGCTGTGTGGTGCTCGGCTTAGAATTTGCACCACTCCAACTCTTCCCGTGGGTGTCGTAAAAGGCGACTAATGGATATCCACCGAGGGCGGGCAGCAGCGGCCCATGCAGAATAATTTTACCACCGAACTGCGATCCCAACCCGCATGCCCAGTGTGGGGATTATGGGTACTATCCCCATGAGAATAACACCAATAAAGCGCTGAGCAGGGGGAGGCCTGCGTCCAAAATAGAGGCTGTTGAGGTTAAGGTTACAATATATATTTTTGTATTTTTTTTATTTAATAATAATAAGCCATAATTGCAGATGAAAAAGATCCCCGGCTGCAAGTTGTTCCTTGGCGACCGACCGATTCAGATCACGATCGCGCGCGCCTTCCAGTCGCTCAGCGTGTACGAGCTGGGGCAGGTCATGTACCACCTCACCACGACCAACCCGAGACCTCTGGAGTAACTACATTCTTATTTTACTACTTTTAATTAATTTACAAGAAGGTAATTAATTCTAAGGTTTTGGTTATTATAGCCACGGATAATATAATACTATACTTATATAGCTAACACTATGGGTAGGGTACCTAAAATCTTAGAAATCAAATAATATCAATGAGGTTATAATAGAACCTCATTGTATAATATCCAAAAAAAATCGACTAAGTTTTTACTGTTATGATATTATTTATACATATACATTCTGGTAAACCTACGTATATATTATCCTCAAGCGCATATACATACAGGGTGAATTCTTGAGACGAGACAGTAAGGGCAGATAGAGGCAAAGTAGTTTTTTTTTGGGATAAGTATTGATTTCTTAGGTAATAAGTGTTTATGATTCGTGAAGGCGAAAATCACAGCGCCATCTAGTTTGTATTGTCTAACCAATCTTTTTTTTAGAAACTCCCATTAAAAGCATAGCAGACTATTTATAGCTTGTCTGTACATTACCATAGGTAGGTTCATCCATGACTTACTCACCAAATAAAACTTGGAATGTCGGGATGGCTTGTAGGCATTGATTTATTAAAAACGAAGATGAGGCACCGCTTGCTCGAAAGTGGCAACCTTAAATTGTGTAAAATTGTGTGCTCCCACATCAGTCACCCACCGTCTGACTGGCGGCACGGGCGGTCGTGATTCACGTGAAATATTGTTGTCTCAGTCTCACTTCGGTCCTAGATACGTCTTTCCGTCTTTGTTCTTCTTTGTATTGCATAGGACTGGAAATATAACTGTGAGCGTATGTGTTTGCGTGTAGTTGTAACACATGCCAATTTTTGAGTAAGCGCTGGGAGAACGTAACCGATCTTCCCTTTTTAAATCAATGCTTGTAGGTCCTGTTTTTCGTCTTTCTTAGCCGATCGTTCTTTCCTGATTATAGTTTCGTTTCTCCACAGCACACGAACACTGGAAAAGTACAAAGACAAAGACTTCGTGCAAGCACAGTTCGAGGAAATAACCCGCGATGTTCCGGCCTTCAAGAAGATATTCCACGTGTTTGTGGACGAACGGGACAAGTGTCTCGCGTATTCTTTGCAGGAGTGTGTTCGTACTGGTGAGTACGCTTACCGTACAATACAATACAATACAATACATACAATATATGAATAGCTTCTACAAACAAATTGTGAAAATAATTCAAATAAATTGTGAAACCCAAAGAGTTATATTATAACTCTTTGGTGTAAACCTTGATGTGCAACCTCAGACAAAGGAATATAAACAAGGATTACTGTGAAATATCAGATTATCTCTAGACTCTAGATCTAGATTGTCTCACAATTTGTTTGAATATGTATATTTATTGATAATTTTTACAACTACATATGGACTCTAGAGCTTGGGACGGGTTTTGCTCTAACTCAAAAAATAACCGATTTACGTACCTACCGTACGAGCGACAGAAACAAAGAATATCACTTTATTTCTTTGTCAGTGTTTAATTTTATATCTTGATATATTCTAGGTGTACATAAGTACCTACATATAATGTATTTATGTAAATAAACAATTTTTGATGATTTGATTTTGATTTTGATAGAAATGGATGAAATACTAAAGCAAGACATAACCTGGCGGAGAAGGCTAGTACCTTCTGGAAGTACCGTCTGTGTCAGTCGATCTGACCTCTGCAAAAGGATGTTTTACCTATTTTACCTATACCTCGTACCTATTTCGTCCCTTTCTATTCACCCTTATCTGTCTTTTCACCCCGTTTTTATATTCGTCCCATAGCCAATATCTTAGATTTAAAACTAACGTTGAGTGAACTTCCTTTGTTCCGTCGCCAACTTTCTAGTGGCGCCATCTAGTAACTGTACAAGTACTAAACGGTGGACGCTAAAGGTAAATTAATTAAATTAAAGATAGAATTCGCTTGAAAAGGATGCATGATCCGATAATGATTATTATGTAAAGGTGCGTTCAGATTATGTAAATGTTATAAAATGGACGGTGTGACATCTAATACTGTGAGGTAGGTAGGTACGTACATAAATTAGGTCCAGGTGTTCTGGGTATTTTTTCTATAATAAAAATATCTTATCTATGTATTAAGTAAATCACTATTGTATTAAGTACTAGTTTCTGGCCGTGGCTTTGCATGCGTTGTTTCTATGGAAAAATTTAAAAGATATTTATATCCCTCGGGAACTGATTTATGGGTTAAAAAGTAACATATATTTGATTCAAATATTAGAATTCATTTCAGCATGATCCGTTCAGTAGTTTTAGCATGAAGAGGTAACAAACATCCATCCATCCCACAGAATTCCTAATAATATTATTATGATTTCTGTGGGGGCGAAACGAGAGTCGCTGGTTCCTACCAGCGACTTATTTCTTTTCTAGTATCTATTATTACGAGTTCTGTGATCCGTTCAATAATAGCATTTATAATGTTAGTGCCCGATACTTTACTTTATTTGATCTTGTCATTACATTTCCAGTTGAAAAGCCGCGCGTGCTTGCCGTGGTCGGAATGGGCCACGTCGAAGGCATAGTCAAATATTTTGGTAAAATGCGCCAAGCAGACATCATCCCGCTACTACTGTGAGTTTCTCAATTCATTTTATGTAGTCACCGAATTTGTTGAATTCATCAATCACAAAGTATGTGTTATTATAGTGCATTTCATACTATACCGTATCCATCCAGAATAGAGCATGTTAGTAAATAAACCACGACACAAATAACAAAAACTCACTTGCTTGGCGTCGAGTTTCAGATATAATTGTAAGCAATTTTTATTGAAGGGAGGATCTAAAATCGACAAGTAATGTAAATTACGTATAAAAGGACGCGGCAACAAAGTGAATTTTAGGTTAAGTATGGGCGGTTTGTATACGTTTATGCCTCATTCAAAATGGTCACGGTATAGATCTTCCTATAAAAATAATAGATTTTTATTCTTTGAAAATATCGATAGGTACCTACAATCTCAGACCAAAGACTTTGGTCTGAGCCTACAATCTAACATTGTAATAAACCTTGGGCCTAGGTTGGTTTTACCCTTCGCGTTCTACTGTGTCTTTCCTGCCTGTCTATGTACCAATCGGGGGAGGAAAGGTGATGGAAAAATAGGGTCGGCGAGTGTGTGGGATGGTGGACTCGCCGCCTGTCATGTGTGGTAGGAAGAGAACGCCGTGCCCCAGTCGTCGGGCGCGTTAGGTTTACATGTTCCAGTGGTTAGGCGAAAATAGCGATAAAGGGTGACCGACCGGAGATGTTTTATTGGGTATAGGCCTAATGTCCTTTTCATGACGTCGAGTCCTACACAATTCTGGTTTTACCCAGCAGTTAGTACCTTACCTGAACGACATAAATCTTTGTATTTCTGTATGTCCCAGGAACAAAATTCAGAACTAATCTGTTTTAAATTTGCAGAAAATCGACATAACTGGATGGCCCGAGCACCTTCTAATTCCTGGGACATCAGAAAACGATTTCAAGTAGGTACTACATAATGGACTGTAAGATAACTTAAAATTGGAACGTTTGCTCTATCCCGTTTCTATGAAAGCGAAATCATCTTTTATTTAATAGAAAAATATTTATTGTCAAAAATGAATCACACTAAAATTATAAATTTCAGTAGAGGCTTGTCAAATTTATACAAAAATAAAATGAATAATTGATTTTGTTGAAAACCGACTTCAATTATATGGATTCCATTGTCAGAACTGAACCAAATTAAAATGGGACCACACGGGAAGCACCAGCTTTCAAATAGGTAATAAAAAACATGAACATCGGACCACCCAGCCAAAAGTTCTGAGTTATCAAACATAAAAAAGAACCTCCTCCTTTTTTTGAAGTCGGTAAAAAATACATAGATGTTCGCTGTGGCGATAATCGATTAGTACAGTTTACAGTAGGTAGGTACCTAGCTACTGGAAGTCTTGAAATGTGCTTTAGCTAATAAACGTACCTACTTATTGCTCGTTTCTGCGATTTTATGACCCTCTCATAATCGGTAGTCGGTAGGCCTCATGACACCAATCCCTTCGCCAAGCGTGGTGATAATGATAATGGCTAGACCTCTTTGTTTTGGGTAACCTAACTTAACATTGATTTATTTAAAAAGGGAAGATGAGGTACTTACTGGTTTCTCGAAGTGGCAACCTCAAATAATTGTATAAAATTGTGTGCCTCAGTCACCGGCTGACCGGCGGCGGCGGCATGGGCGGTCGTACTAGCGAGAAATATTGTTGTCTCGGTCTAACCTCGGTCTTAGGTAGGTACCTACGTCTTTCCGTTTTTGTTCTTCTTTGTATAGCACAGGACTGGAAATATAACTGTGAGCGAATGGGTTTGCGTGTAGTTGTAACACATGCCAATTTTTGAGTACCTAAGCGCTGGGAGAACGTAACCTATCTTCCCTTTTTAATTAATCAATGGTAGGTACTTAAGCATATTCCAAATCGGACGTATCGTGATGATGTACATTTCCCTCAAGATAGATTGATATACATATTTTGATTTTTTTAAAACTAATGCTTGTTTTTATTTGTTTCAGTTTTCCACCTCAGCCAATCTACAAAGTATTTATCTGGAGGGGAATTAAATGGACGCTTTACTTTTTATTATTTTCCTTCTTATATAAGCAGATTTTTGGCTAAAGTGGTTTTTTAAAAAAGCTGTGTGATGGCTCACGTAACACGTCAATAAAATAAATGAACTGAAAAATATCAACACTTTTTAATAATAGCTTAGATACATACTGGTGCAATGACCAACAAAAGTTTTACCAAAAGAGCCGTGTTTTTTCATGTTTTAAAGTTAAACATCTGTTGCCTGCTACTCACCGATAGATGGGGTAGGGCGCCGGTAGAAATCATAAAAATATTGTGAACGCGACCTTACCGAGGATATGACATGGAAACCTATGTCAATGTCACTGTCATCAAGCCAGCAATCACTTATTTTGTTGTTGTTTACTTCTTGGAGGTGCACATACCCCATTCTCTTCTCAATTTTTGATCTTTCATCTCATTATGCGGAAAATATGTATCATTTACTTTCTTGTGCTCTTTGATGATATTGCCAATGAAAAAACATCATGTGGCTGTAACGTTGATCGCTCACAGACCTCGCAGAACAGTGAAAACGTTTTAGAAAGTTCGCTAGCCGAAGGACAGTGTTCACTTTCAGTTGAGAACGAAAAAAATAAGTATCTGACTTTAAATGAACCTACTAGCATGATACTGATACCCGGTGGGGAGTACCAGCTAGGTACAGACGATATTGTCATTGAAAATGACGCTGAAGGGCCAAAAAGAATGGTTCAAATAAAAAGCTTCCATTTAGACAAGTATGAAGTATCCAATCAGAATTTTTTGAATTTCGTTACCGAAACTAACTATAATACTGAAGCAGAATCTTTTGGAGACAGTTTTGTATTTAGTATATTTTTGAATAGCACTTACAAGGCAGAGCTGAAAGACTTCAGAGTGGTACAGGCGGAGTGGTGGTACAAAGTGATGGGAGCAAACTGGCGGCATCCTTATGGGCCAGACTCTGACTTAACAGGTACATAAACATTATTTTGTCTCCTCACTGGTCATCTGAACTGATAAATAGTAGCCATTCAGGAAATTAAATCATCAATCTAAGTTAAAAAGGGGACCAGCCGCGCGTAAGTGGTAACATCACTCATAGTCAAACTGGGGCCGCTAGCGTTCATTTTTCACATGTGTATTGTTGTTATAGTAGCACTTTAGTATAGGAACATCTGTCCATTTCTGTTCTTCATTATAATTATTGAACACAATTGGAAATGTAACTGTGAGTGAGTGTTTGCATATAGTGATCAATATAGTATCAATATATTATTAAGCATATAGTCAAATGTTGTAAGAATGCTGGGAGAATATACCAAATCTACAGATTTTAATTATATATTACTGATTTTAATTATACACACTAAATGTATGTAAATGTTCTATATCTATGTATGAAATCTATGGAATATTATTTTTTCAGATGTGATGGACCATCCTGTGATCCATGTGTCATGGAGAGATGCCAATGCATACTGCAAGTGGCGCGGGGCCCGCTTGCCCACAGAGTCTGAGTGGGAGGCAGCCTGCAGGGGAGGACACCGGGATACCAAGTACCCCTGGGGCGACAAACTGTTCCCTGGCAAGAAACACATGTAAGACTAGGAAACATGGTTTTTTTATTTATAAGCATAACTCTTTACTGTTGAAATACATTTGACCAAAACATTATTTCAAAAAATTACAAAATAAGGCTATAATCAACTCGGAAAATGATAAATACAAAATGAGCAGCTGTATTAAAATTCAATAACAGCTTATAAAATAATCATACCTTTTATTTATGAATGTTAGATTGGTTTAGCAGATTCTAAGTCAATCAAACCGTTTCCCTAGATGCCTGTTTACTCGGCCTCTCCTGTTGTTACCATGGAGAAACATTCTGGCCTGTCAGGAAACAAGACGGATCTCCGTTGCTGGCTTTACAATATAATTCTTATTTCCAGGGCAAACATATGGCAAGGCACATTCCCTCACCACAATTCAGCTAAAGATGGTTTTGTCGGCACCAACCCAGTGCAAATGTACCCGGCCAATGATTTTGGACTCCACAACATGGCTGGCAATGTGTGGGAATGGACGGCCAATGAATGGGCAGATGACAAGGTTTGTTAGAAAATAATACAGAATAGAAAAAACGTTTATTTGGACACTGGTACAAAAAGTTAATTTAAAACAAAAAGACGAAGAAGAGACTGTGGAACATGTTGTGGTACACTGCACGGCCACAGAGGAGTCCAGACACAAAACAGGGCTGAAGTGCCTCATTGAGGAATCAACCCCATCCACACCCACAGTTATGCTGAAACGAAGCTGTCAGTCACCTAAAGTCCTGCTCCTATACTTCAAGGAGCTGGGCTGGTTAGGACCTGCTTAGGCAGGGGGATAATGCACAATGTTGAGCAGAGAGCCAGCCAGGCGGTGAGTAGCCTAGCCTAGGCCTAGCTTTGTCCATGTAAATCCTACACACAGTGGATGCACAGTGAAGATAGGTTAGGTTGGTGGGTTGGAACCGGCGAGTGAAAATAAACGAACAGAATCACATAGCACAATAGTTATTATTGTCTAGTGAAAACAATTAGGAATTACATTATACGATTAACACTTAATTATTGGATATAGAAAATCAGCTTTATACAGACATGTTGTGTGTGCTATTTCAGAACAGAGAGAGAGCAAGTAATCATTACATTACGTTGATTGTTACGCAGAACAGATTTTAGAGTTGAGTTCTGTCAGTGTCAACGAGACGACATTGACAGATGTAAAGCATTGATTTAATCATAAATCCTTACTTTAATCTCAGCCTCATAGACAAGTTGAATGGTGTACCAATACATATTCCAACACTTCCCCTTACACCATACAACGGAACTCCAACCCTCATTACAGTTATACAATACAACTTCATGGAGTTCTTACATTTAAATGAAACCTAAAGCCATTATGTTTACAGGAAGACAAAGCTTTTGTTAGAATGTCAGCTATCATTTCCGTAGTAGGCATGTATGAGACACAAATACAATTTTTAGAAATCAAATCTCTTACAAAGTGATAGCGTACATCAATGTGCTTTGTCCTTTTATGACATTGAATAGATTTCAAGATTTTCTGGGCACTCTGATTATCATTAAATAGTTGACACACAATATTTCTATTCATTATCTTAAACAAAAACTGTTTGATAAACAGAATGTCCTTACAGGCGTCACTTATGGATAAGTACTCTGCTTCAGTACTTGACATAGCGACGCAGCGCTGTTTTCTGCTCTCCCAATTAACAGTATTAGACCCTAACTTTATTACAAAACCAGTATAAGATTTTCGGTCAATAGGATCATTCGCCCAATCAGCATCAGCATAAGCTATAAGGTCTAAATTATTACATTTACTAAAAACTAAACCATAATCAATAGTTTTAGCTAAATAGCGAAGGATCCTCTTTCCTGCTAACCAATGAGTCTTATCATAACAATTATTAAATTGACTTAAAACATTACATGCATATGTTATATCTGGCCTAGTACAGACACTAAGGTACATTAAAATACCTATCAATTCTCTAAAATTATAATCATTGTCAGACACATTATTATCACATTTATAAAATAATTAAATTGCTAGAGTTTCTCTTAACATACACATAAGGTTCACATTTTGTTTGAGAATAACCATTAGTAAGTAGCAATTTATTTACAGTTTCATTCCACGCCCTACTTGCTTGTTTCAAACCATAGATGCTTTTCTGTAACAAACAGACTTTATTATTATCAGTCATAAAACCTATAGGTTGTTCCATAAATATTTCCTCCTTTAGTTGACTATGAAGGAAAGCAGTAGTTACATCTATGTGCTATATGTCCATGTCCAACTCATTTGCCAAATTAAACAATATCCGCATTGTTGAGTGTCTGACTACTGGGGAAAATGTCTCATCATAATCAATACCATGTTTTTGACTAAAACCGCGAGCAACTAGACGAGCCTTATACTTGTCAAAATTTCCAGAAGTATCTTGCTTGACTTTAAATACCCACTTACATTTAACGATGTTTTTATCCAGTGGTCTCTCGACTAATTTCCAGACACCATTGCTTAACAAAGAGTCATACTCGGCTTGCATGGCTGCTTGCCACTTCGCGCGAAAATGACTGGCCATAGCATCCTCATATGATAACGGTTTGTCAAATGCAATCTGCCCATGAGAGTAGAGAGAATAATCATACTCGCAGTCATCATACCTTTAAGGTGGCATACCCCTTGTACAGGATGAAAATTGCTCGGTCTGTATCCAGCATAGAGTTGCCCTCAGACTCCACCATATGGTCGCCCTCCTCTGCCCAAGACTGCTCATTTTCTTCCACCTGGTCGCAGTCGACGAATAATGGCGATGCTGACCCATCAGCACTGGCAGACGTGTTTGTGCTGGGGGCCCAACACGTCCACTCTCCATTTCACCACCTGAAATTGCAGAAGGAGGTATCAATTCACTAGAATTACCATTATCACAGTTCAACATTGGAACAATTATTATTATTCATCATTTTAGATTTAATAATATTATCATTGTTTATCAAGTTTATCATTTTAGATTTAACATTACTATTATTATTTATCATTTTAGATTTAATAATATCATTAGTATTTATATCACAATCCAACATATTAGAATTAATATCACAGTTCATCATATTAGATTTTACATTAAAGTCCGTCAATTCAATAAAATGGACATTTCTGGATTTAATTATTTTCTTTGGTTCAGTTGGATCTACTAATCTATAACCCTTGGACATTTCACAATAACCCACAAAAATACACTCCTTTGACATTGCATCGAGCTTGTGACGGTTATGTTCTGAAATCAATGAAAAAGCTTTACAACCAAATACTCTCAAGTGGCTTAGGGTCACTTTGGAACCTGTCCACACCTGTTCAAGAATACTGCCGGACAAAGCAGCCATGGGGCTTCGATTCTGTAGGTATATTGCAGTAGCAATAGCCTCTCCCCAAAAACGCTTGTCGAGGCAGGCCTCAGAGAGCATAGACCTGGCTTTTTCCATAAGGGTTCTATTAAGGCGTTCAGATACGCCGTTCTGCTCAGGACTAGGGAATACTAGTTTCATAAATAATGCCCTCACTAGACAGAAACTTTTCTGAGATTTTACTACAGTATTCCCCTCCATTATCTGTTCTGAAACGCTTGATTGTTTTACCCACTTATCATGACTTCATTCTTATGACACATAAGATAAACAAAACTTTTTCTAGAGAAGTCATCAGTAAATGTAACTAAATAACATGCACCACCCCAGCTATTGATTGACATAGGCCCACAAACATCTGAGAGTATTAACTCTAAAAGATCATGAGCTCTTTTTGCTTGGCCCTTAGGGAAAGATTTCATTGTAAGCTTCCCCTTAAAACATGAAATCCAAATTTTTCAACTTACCATGACAGTCATCTTCAAAAACAACATCATCTGCAAGACTCCGTATTCCATACAAACCATGCAAGCTCAAATGCCCAAGTCACTTGTGCCATACTTCCAATGGCACACTAGAAATAGCTGCTAAAGAACTTTGTTCTGCTTGCTTACAAGCACCTGTGGTAGCAACATTACATTCTGAAATACGATTTGGGTTAGAAAAACAATCAAGTTTATAAATACCCCTGAAACATGTTGCACTAGTAAAAGGCTGGCCTTTAGGATCCATTATTTTGCAATTATCCTGTTCAAATACTACTCTAAAACCTAATCTAGTTAGCTGACTAACGGATATAAGATTAGTAGTCAATTTAGGAACAAACATTACATTTTGCAAAATCTTTAGATCACTACTATTATTGAGATTCAAAGAGACGGCACCAAGACCCTGACATTTCAGTGCTTCTCCATTAGCAACTGTAACTATTGATTTAAAATTT
The DNA here is from genome assembly GCA_955876795.1 of Eupithecia tripunctaria. Taxonomy (NCBI): domain Eukaryota; kingdom Metazoa; phylum Arthropoda; class Insecta; order Lepidoptera; family Geometridae; genus Eupithecia; species Eupithecia tripunctaria. The sequence goes on from OY041604.1 coordinate 1,878,177, forward strand.
AAGTCAATGTCTCTAAAAAGGTCCATATCACAGCACATGTGCGAAGTACACCCGGAGTCCACTATCCAGTCCACGCTTCCGTAAACAGATAAGAGTGACACTGCTGATACCAACAGTGTGTCCGCAGACCCCGCAGCTAAGTTGACATCGCTACTGCTTTGCTTCTTCAAATCATTCTTCAACTTGAAACATTTTGATTTGACATGCCCTTGCTTCTGGCAGTAATGGCACTTAAGTGGTTTACTCTTCGTAAATAAAACCACATCATCATTTGATTTGCCATTTTTAGTGGATTTTCGGAACTCCTCTTGAAGTAGTCGAGCTCGCACTGCTTCGCTCGTGAGAGTTTCGGAGAGGTTTGCTGTTTCCAGACCAGAAACCAAAACATCAAAATCCTGTGGTAGACCGCTTAGTAAAATTTCTGCAACTTCTTTATCATCAATTATCCTTCCGATGTCTGCAAGTTGTTGTACTAGGGTCATTATTCCTTCGATGTAAGCTCCCATTGAATTATATTCATGGTAGTCGGATCTATGAAGTTTTCTTAGAAGCACAACCCTCCGATAAAGTCCTTTATCCTCAAATACATCCTGCAGGATTTTCCAAGCTTGCTTTGCGCTTGTAGCATCGCGCAAATACTGGATGCAATTCGGTTTAACTGCCAAGCATATTCTAGCCAAAGCTTTTTGATCCGTGCTGCTGCTAGTCTCAGAACCATCAATACATGACCATAAGCCTTCCATGATAAGCGCCATTCGCATCTGGAACTTCCAGTTGTGATACGAGCCAATTCCATCCAATTTATCAAAAGTGTACAGACCTGCTGGCGACACATGAGGCGTGTGCCCGCCAACGGCACCTTCTTGCGGCTGCTGTGACATTGCACACAATATAAAATCCGCTTCCTCGTGTTCGTGTCCTCGCCGGCACCCAAGTGTAGAATGTCTTCCTCTTCTTATATACTGTGCCCGTAATCAGTTGTGGATAATCCTGGGACCTGGGCCCATAACCTGTTGAGCAGAGAGCCAGCCAGGCGGTGAGTAGCCTAGCCTAGGCCTAGCTTTGTCCATGTAAATCCTACACACAGTGGATGCACAGTGAAGATAGGTTAGGTTGGTGGGTTGGAACCGGCGAGTGAAAATAAACGAACAGAATCACATAGCACAATAGTTATTATTGTCTAGTGAAAACAATTAGGAATTACATTATACGATTAACACTTAATTATTGGATATAGAAAATCAGCTTTATACAGACATGTTGTGTGTGCTATTTCAGAACAGAGAGAGAGCAAGTAATCATTACGTTGATTGTTACGCAGAACAGATTTTAGAGTTGAGTTCTGTCAGTGTCAACGAGACGACATTGACAGATGTAAAGCATTGATTTAATCATAAATCCTTACTTTAATCTCAGCCTCATAGACAAGTTGAATGGTGTACCAATACATATTCCAACACACAATACACTCCTATGCGAGACGTCCGTGCAGATCTTAGTTCCCCCACTTAGAATTAGAATTAGGGGTAACCTCCACTTGCCTGCGCCGAAATAGCTTAACGTGTGCTGAACATATCAGTGCTCAGTACTGATTTTCAGCCAAAAATCTTTTTACTAATTGACGTTACGGACGGCTATAAGGCGACAGAAATAATAAAGTTTTAACATGACATCTAATTTGTTTAAGGGCTGCACTCCGGGAGTGCCGGAACAAGTGAAAACTACACAAACACTCTTCCGATTTGCGATAGTAAATACTTTGAACGGCGTCATCTCATAGCCTGCGGCGACACTTCTCTACTATTAGTAAGGTCATTTCAATTGACGCTGTAGGTTCTGTGTTGCTCTCGGAACTAACGACATCTTCTTTCAACTTAGTGAACTATTTACACAGGTAGCTGTAACTTTTCAACTTTTGAAAGCTCATCTAAGTCGGCTGCTAATTTACAATGATGTACCAATTTAAAATTACAGTACATAATGCAAGCATGTTATGTCACCACACCACGGTCACGTGAAGCTGATTTAACATGTTAGATCACGTGACCCTGCGTGCGAGTTTACCCTATATTACCCATGCCAAAAAAGTGTACAATGCCGATAAAGAAGTTTTCAATTCAAATAGTTAATTTTGTTTTCAAAAACTATAAACCGACTTCAATTTTTATAGTTTTTTATGGATTTTCTTGGACTCCATTGTCAGAACTATACCAAATTAAAATAAGACCACACGGGGAGCACCAGCTTTCATATAAAAAATAATCAAAATCGGACCACCCAGTCAACAGTTCTGAGGTAACAAACATAAAAAAATACAGATGAATTGAGAACCTCCTCCTTTTTTGAAGTATGTTAAAACAGTGCAGAACTGGAATAGGACAGCCCTTCATTCTAACATCTTCGTCAAAATGAAACCTATGTAAAGTATTATATTACCTGTGGTTTAGTCAAGTTTTAATTTTGCGACATCTGAATTACACCAATCTCTGACCTAGTTTGATTTATCACAGGTAGATTTCAAATTTACATTAATCATGTGTCTTAATAACGCCAAGCAAGTTAGAGTGGAACTGGCCTGCGTTCCGAGTTTAATCCATTATTTGAATCAAGCTTTATTTATCATGTCATGCAAATTAAGTAACGATATGAAAATGTCACATTATGATGCATATCATTGACACTCCTTTAGTTATTTCTTAACTACCATATAGTATGATTTCTGCAAGTGATTTCAATTCATATATAACCTGCTTTATTATGCAACTATTAATAAGTATCTGAGATTTAATCAGGCTTTGTAATAAATGTTTATTAATAATGCAGGCACATGGCCTCATTTAACTATTAAATGCGTTTCAAGTAAAGTATTTATTACAGTTTCTTGCGCTAGTGTAATTTGAAAACAGGACAAGTGCGAATCGACTCACGCACGAAGGATTCCGTACCATCATTACAATATCCCACTTCACACTTAGGTATATTATACATTCGAAAGTTTGTATGGATGTAGGTATGGATGGATGTTTGTTTGTTACCTCTTCACGCCAAAACTGCTGAACGGATCGGGCTGCAGCTTGGATGCAGGTAATCCTACGGTGCGGGGCGCAACTAATTTATTTCATAGTGACCAACTGACATTTTCATCGCTTACTCACGAAAAACATGGCCGTCTCCCGCTTTCTGAGGGCTAATCAGACTCATCGACAGAAAAACCTGACACAGTTTCGCGCAAAATTCAAATATTTCGCAAAAAATCGCACGATTTCTTTTTGGACCTTGGTACTATCCTTTCGTATCGCACTGCAGAGAGAGACTGGGCAGTGAATTAATAACTTTAATTATTATAAAATTTTAGTCGTGTCCGTGTTTCAGATTCTCATAAACGATTTTAGATTTCTATGGTGTAAAGAATGTTGGTTCCTACTACAAATAATAATTCTCTTTCAGAGTCAAGAGAAGGTGAAGAAAGGAGGTTCGTATCTCTGCCACCACTCCTACTGCTACCGCTACCGATGCTCTGCGCGCTCTCACAACACTGAAGACAGTTCTGCCGGCAACCTTGGCTTCCGCTGTGCAAAGTCAGCGGATTAGATCATAATCTCAGTTGAACGACGTTCATTGGTCAAAGTCCAGTGTGACCCGCGTCCAGTGGTTTCCCGCGACCTACCTAGGTCTTTGGGTTAGCTTGATAGTAGGTAATCTCCACAACACGAAGGTGGACCAACTGCGATTAAACGCACGCGTTTAGTCGTAGGTCTTCAACCGCAACAAAATGTTACACATTGCTTTCTAAGCAAGCATTATCAACTTTTTTCAGTAACAGATTTTAAAACGCAACTTACTACATTGGGTTTGCAGTTTGTAAATGCGCAATTTTTTTTGTTTGTGTACATACTGGTTCACTCACACACAGGGGTTACCCGCATTCGGTTTTTAAGTCAGGGCGAGCGTAGAGATTAGTATAGAAGACTCGCTGTTAGTCAGAAATCCATAGTGATCTAAAATAAAATTAAGCAGAATGGTGTTTAATCGGAGTGCTTGCTAGGCCTTTGGTCCACCTTGCTCCGTGTTGTGGATTCCGGTACGTGGTCGCCACTCGAGAGTACCTACCTACATCTAAGCAAGGCGAGAAGTCTAGACGGTCATAGACTTTTAGATCTTATTTATCTGATCATTAAGATTATAGTTCCTATTGTTTAAGGACAAACAAAAGAACAAAGGTATACCAATGCATTTTCGAATATAGTTTTAAGGTCTTTGGTAAAATGTACTTAATTTATCAAATGAATTTATTGACGTCATACCTATTGTAATTTTATTAAGTTTGTAATTTGATCATTTTAAGATGATGAGATGATAGAGATTATCTAATGTTGAATTATTGCATTTTGTAATTTTATACGAAGATTGTGTTATAAAGGGTACATTACTGTACTGCCATGTATTTAATTTATATCGAATTATAAGGTAAAATAAAATAAAAAAATAAGTTCTTATGTAATACTTATTATTTATTTGCATAATTTGTATAAAAATTACTTTAAATTAATTGATTTCCACAATTGATTAAACAGTGTACATATATTTACAAAATGGCGAGCGTATGACTGCCGACACGGGGCCGGCCATTGTTTGGATCACTACAAGCACCTTTAATTTAGTAAGTACAATTTAACGGAAGACTAAAACAAAAGGAAGATCTTAGATTTCTATTGCTACAAAACCCGTTTGGTATAAATAAAAGATAAATTAAAACAAAATAAATAACCAAAACAACCTCTTTGCGTCTAAATTATTCTTAACTACATTATACATTAAAATAAAGTACAAAATATACATACAACTACTTAAAAGTTTGTACTAAGTAGAAATGGTGTACGCGGTACACAGCGGGCCGCCCACGCCAGTGGCAAGCCCCCGTGCTGCTGCTTGGCAGTGCGTTCACTGAATTTGTTCTAACATTTGCTAAAATTGCTGAGAACTTGCTCGAGATGCCCAAGAGAGAAGCCACGTTCAGTGGCGGTACAAAAATTTAGCCTATCATAAAGCATTCCATTGTCATTTATAAAGTCGATGGAATGCATATTGCAATATATTTTTCTAATATAAATCTTATTGCAAGTCCAGTTTGGATCAAGTCATTTGTTGCGTTTCAGGATTATATTATACAGTACTTATTCACATCATTAACTATCAAATACATTAATTTGTATTGAGCTTGTAAAATGTATTCTAAAAGTCACAAATCACTTTACATTATAACAACAATTTCCATCTAACAATGTCACTAATAGTATTTATTTATGTACATATTCTTTATGGCAAGGCACAAAAATGTTTTATTATATATTCTTCGGTGGCAGATTTCATGTGCTCTTTCAAGCTACTGTGAAATTAAAATTCTCGTGAAAAAGTTTACAAGCTCATTAGGAAAAACCTGAACAGTCTAAATACAAGCACCGTAAAAACAGAGGTTTTCAAAAATTCTATAAGCAACATCGCTAGAAATTTAGGTAATAAAAACGCTATGCGATCACAAATCTAGCCATGTTTATAGTAAAATAAAATATACACCTTCGTTACGTCTCCCTCCAACCGTATGTACACTAGGTAAATCACATTTCTACTTGTCTAGGGATACCGCGGACGTGTCCGCCCCCCACCCACGTTACAATATAAGGCATCGGTGAGTAGGCTTCACACATTACTTTCAATACATTATCCCATATTCAATTCTTTTGAAAAAGAACACTCTGTAGGTAACCCCTGGCTGCCATTACTCAGCAGTACAGCGTTGTAGTTTTGTACCAGACAGCGTGCACTATTTCAATTCTTTATTTGCATGGAGCCTACTCGCTTCAAATATTTCTCATCCCCTCCGACCAATTAAAAGATTGGTCAAAGCTCCGAAGTAAAGACCCATTTTCACTTCTTCAGCCAGTAAAAAGCGAAAACGTTGTCTAACTCGGTGTAGTGTCTTTTACAATGTCTTTAGCTTCAACACTGAATTGATACATAGCACAGCAATGGCGCTATATGATAGTCAACAACACGATCCGCGAAGAATTAAGGAATAAATTTAACTTTGTCTATAGTCTGCTTTGTTCTGAATATATCAACGCAGCATATGCGTATTGTAGTGTGCACAACTGGATGTCGGGACAGTTGCGGGTAGGAATCACAGAGTAGGCGGTAAGGGCGACGCCGGCGTCAGTTGCCGGCAGGGAGCACGGTGCGCGCACGCAGCATGTTTCCGTTTACGTGATGCCCGTTGGTGAAGCCGTTCTTTATTGCTCCGTTCTTGTATGTTACGTCTTTGATCTCCGTTGTTTCGGGTTGCGGAGATTTTGAGCGGACCTGCGAATAAATAGGGTAAATTAGTATTTTGATGAGATTGACCTTTTCTAAGTGTACATTTATTGTATTTATGGAAATAAAGCATTTTTAAGTTTGAGTTTTTGAGTTTGAACGCGAAGCCGCTACTAGCTAGGTGTATATTTACCTTCTGACTAGGCCGACTGCTGTAAGACTGGTTGTAGAAGTCTTTGAAGAGGAAGAAGAACATCACGGCGTGCATGCCGATCCACCAGACGAAGGCGCGCGGGTAGTCGCACTCGATGAACAGCAGTTGGAACGCGTGCAGCATTATACCGATGAATTGTGCCTGGAAAATATACAAAATGTTACTGACACTGCTAATATACTCGTATAACATTAGATAATTAAGTCGCTGAGCGAGCTATGGAAAGAGCTATGCTCAGAGTATCTCTGAATGATAGGATTCGTAACGAACATATTTGTTTTGATTTTTTATTATACTGACATCTTATTTAAGTATTGTAAATTTTTGTATGTATGACATTTTAATTTTATAATTATTTATCATTTTTAATGTAAAATATTCCGACACAAATGTATTTGTTTGAGAATAAAGAAACTGAAACTGAAACATCCGACTGAGAATCAAAGCTGAGAAGCCGCGGTCCCAAACTAGTAAAGTAATAAACTTGAACTTGAAGTGGGACACTCCTCGGCAGTTAATAAATAGATATATGTATTTAGCAAGACGTTTATAACCCGCGGAATGTTTCCGAGTAGATTAAGTTAATATTATTCATATTCGCATCGAGTTATGAATACGATTAGGTTGCTCAATAGTTTAATAATTCTTACAACAGCCTTGTTGTAAGTTACCCTTGGCTGGGAACAATATTGCGTAGTATTGTAAGGTCTATTTCGCAAAGCGAAATTCTATAATTCATTTCGAATTTTTTCGACATTTTGAGGTTTCAGGTATAAGTTATGTAGTAAGCGGCAAGACCCACGCTTAAAATTTTCGTCTCGCGTGGGCAGCTTTTCGCAGGTCGTCTTTCCACCTTGAAGGAGGGCTTCCTACACTATGTTTGCCGGAGTCGTCTCCATTCAAGAACACGTTTCCCACAGCGGTTGTCGGTTCCTCGCGAGATATGGCCGGGTAACTGCCACTTCGGCTTGCTAATTCTTAGAGCTACGCAGATGTCGATAAATTTTGTAACGACATCCGACAGAAAACTGTAGGATGTCATTACAAAGAAACTCCGAGCATTGTTAGGATGCGAATCTAACCTCCTTAAGGGTTTGGTTATCAAACTAGAGACTCACGGGATTCCCGGGATAAAAACATAAATGGCATAAAATTCATTTCTTTTTCTTTGGTTCTTTGAAAAGTTGTGTAAAAAATATCGTGAAAGTGCACTGTTTCGTACAACATTTGGTCGAGATCTCAGGAAACCCTGCGACCTATTCAAATGGCTAATGTTTTGATTCGAAGGTTACTTATTACTTATAATTCTTTAAACCACTTTTTTCATAATTTGTTTAGTTTTCTTGTAAATAAGCATAAACTGTTTTTTTGCGATTGCGCTATTCCAAAACCGTATGCTCTGTCCCGCTCTCCTATGAACGCGAAATCCTATTGCCTATCCTTTTGCACAAAAAAGCGCGCATTGCGCCCTCTTAAATTCCCAGGTTATCATCATCATCCTATGATAGTCCACTGCTGGACATAGACATCCCTAATGAATGCTATAGCACCGTCTTCAGCATCCAGCATCAGTTCCCATCCGAGCTACGAGACATCACTCCGAAGAAAATCCAACAGTTCCTCCAGCTGCAACGGTGGCGAACTATGAACACCGCTTGTTCGAGGCTGAACACACAAAGTGGCGATCACAATGGCATATAATAGCCGTAGTGACACGAAAGACACATAAAGCAAAAAAAAACAGTTCCCAAGTAAAATGTCCAAGACTCACCATTTGCAGCGCAGTAAGGTACTTCTTCCACCAGAGATACTTCCTCATATGGGGGCCTACCGCTGCCAGCATGTAGTAACTGTACATGATGATATGCACGAACGTGTTCAGCAGACCGAAGAACGTGGAGTGCCCCCCCGGGGTGAACTTGACTCCGAACCAGACGGACATCGGCATCACACCGTGGTGGATCACGTGGAGAGTTGATACGTGGTCGAACTTCTTTCGGAGGATAAAGAAGAACTGGAAAAATAATAGTTTATATCAAACATCATCACGTGTCCATCCCAAGGTTGTCTGGAAGAGATCGCTCGTAGCGATAAGGCCGCCCATTGTACAACTCTTTTTTTTCTCTTTTCCTGTATTTTATTTTATTTGTATTTTTTTGTTGTGCAATAAAGTGTTTTGTATTGTATCACGCAGCTGCTGGATCCGGCAAGCAGACAGCGCTACGCTATAGCTCTCATTAGGGGAGCCTTATGTCCAGCAGTGGACTAATATAGGCTGATGATGATGATCATTAAAATAGTTCAGTAATCAGATGATATCATATAACTAGGAATGTATCTCTTTTCTGAGCTTTTTAGTGAGCAGGCTTTTAAAAGACAATTTTTTGTGCAAAAGTATTTTTCTGGTTTTTACTTTTATTGCACTTTCAAACCACACCATCAATATTAAATACTGGTTTGGTTTTATTCGATGATGTTTGCGTTATATTATAATAGCAAACAAATAAAAATAATAAACAAATTCAATTGAAAGATGTTTTAACGCTGGCGCGATCTCTTTTTGCTTTCCTTTTACCTGGATTTGTGACTTCAGCGTGGATGTATGAAAAAAAAGACAATCGTGCCAGCTTTTTAAAATATACTCAACAAGTAATACCTACTCATATGTGGAGTACTTACAGTATCAAAGAATTCTGTGAACTTGGAGAAGTAGTACCACCAGCATACATTAACCATCTGAAAACGTTCAAATCTGACGTCAAAACAAATTCAAATTTCCAACAATTTTCATATTTTTTTCGTTTCAAACAAATAAAACTTAAATTATGCGATTAACCCTTGAACCATGACAGGCGAACTCTATAAACTTTATTTGCATTATGTACTTAAATAATCTGTCTGCATAAATATAATATGTTCCTGCTCACTGTATTTTTTACTTACTGCGCAGAATAAAACTTATTATAGATGATTACATACTGGTTTAATTACTACATAATTACCGATCTGGTCTGCATATGATGTGGTTTTCTATATAATAATATAGTAGTCAAGATCATTAACTCCTAATTTGTTCATGGCGGCCGATAAGTTATTCAAGATCAAATACTTATATTGCAGCATTTACTGCAGAATGTCAAGAGCAAGAATACAGATAAGTTAGAAATAAGTTCTAAGGAATTGCCAGCTGGCTTATCCCGTAGTGTCGAGTCTCATTTACTTTAACAGCGAAAGGGTAATAAGCGGGAACTGAGAGATGAGTAAAGCTAAGTTCATTTCCAAGCTTTCTGAACGCTCAGTCATTTCCGTTCAACTTTTTTGTTGGTAATACAGGTATCAAACAGAGTGCTGAATGGGTCCGGTGATCCGGTCCCTTCGCAGTGTAAGCCCGGCTTTAAGATTTACCAGCTGATTTATCCCTTAGCGTCGAATTTCTTCACTTTAACATACATTAAACTCACTTTAGAATATCCTTGTAGGTTTACGAATTGAAGAAACTTAGGTCTACTAGTCATGATTCTCAAGTTCGCATTTCATAAATAAATCTAAAATCAAATCACAATCAATCTCGACATGGATTAACTATAAAATTAGTCGTTATCTTATTTAGGCAATAATCATATCAACTAAGTATGATATTTACATTAAATATGATTAATTAATACTCATTAACGATTACGAATCAATATGTCGTATGGATTATGATTAATGATTGTTAAATGGATTACTGAGCGGATGATAAACCCATGATCCACTCTGAAGTATATCTACAAGCATCAATAACTAGTTTAAGATTAAATTGTGATACACTTCAGATATGGTAATCATGTTTGCATTGGTTTAGCAAAGGCAAGGCTGAGGAATGAACGATAGTGGGCAATGGAATTTACAATGGAATGGGCATGGTTGTTGTTATACACAGGGACCGCGGAGGGAAGGTGGGATCCAACATATTGGGGCATTGAACTGAGGCTGTCAGTGGCCTGAAGGGCTGGGTGACGTCAGAACATGGGTGAATACACGAACATATCGAAACGTCTGGTGGATGGGGGCAGTATATGAAATAATTCACCCTCATTGTTTGTGGATGTTCGGAGTGGTCCACCGGCTGACATTGATAGTTATACCTGCCTGTGAACCAGCCTGAGTTCCCGATCTGAAACAACACGCCGTCACCCGCCCATGAGCAAGTAGGCAACACTTATACGTATCTACAGGGGAGGTCTCTCGGTATGAGTCCTGTGTTAATCGTCGCATACGTGCATGTGAATCTATATCAGATACTGTTAGTTGTCGGTTAAACTAATTACTTAAACTAATTAATAAGACCCATTTGTACCCTTGCACTGGAGGATATTTACACTGGCCTGAAAAGAATGTCTATATACATGCGAGATTCGGTTAGTGCCACTGGTCGGTCTGCCCTTGGCAGCGCCGTCCTTCACTTACTATTTTAGCCCTGGGACTGTCTGAGTAGTCCACTGGTTGGCATCGAAAGCTGTAATGGTTCAGCCAGCCCCCCATCAAACTCTGGGCATGGCAATTTAAAAAGTTCTTAAATTTTGTGAAGCAAATACTATTAAAACATACTTATAACTTAATTAGTAATTGATAACATACATAATAATTAGGTAACAAAATAAATGTGTAAGTATAGAAACTCATAAAATATTAATTAAGATGTTTAGAGTACCTTAAACTCAAAAAAAAGCACTAATGACTCAATTTACTTATTAACAAATATCCATAGCAATTACCAATAGTAGCTACCTGATTTCTTGTTATTTTAATTTTTATAGTAAAAAAAACAATGTACCTTATCACTGAAAATTAAGAAGACTCAATTTAATAATAACATCAAACAAATTTTTGTATAAGCACTTGGTGTTATTTAAGAACCGCTTTTTAACCTGGTTATACACAAAAGATAAGTTATTAACCTTAAGAAACCAGCTGGTTTTGATTCATCACAATAGAAAATGCATAATCTCTGGAATTTAGGTTACAAAGTGAAAAAACCCACCATAATCATAAAAATTAATGTGGAAATTGTTAGAAATTTACGCAAATTTTGTAGTAGGTAATATAACACAGATTTAACAATAGGCAGATGCTATGGCGCGTGTGAATAAATAGGCATTTTTATACATAATGCAACATTTGTTTTTGAACAATTTCTATTTTTAATCATTGTGATATTCTTTAAATAAATTTAACCTCAGGGCCAACAGAGACTACAAAATGTTTCTCACGTTTATTAAATTTGTCTTTTGAAGCTAATATTCTGATGTAGGTATATTCCTTCTGGATGTTTTTATCTGCTCAACAGATTGTCATAAAATTTGTGTTTACAACAAAAGGGATTGTTTTAAAAAATTTGGTTGTAAAATTTTTGTGAAGGGAGATCGAATTAAAAAGAAACTTACCTCATAGAATAACCAACTGCTGAACACAACTTGTACAGCGTTGTATAATATTAATAAATTTTTAATTTCTAATGGTTTTCTGTTTTCCATAAACTTTGGACCTGCTACCTGTAATAAGAAAAATGTTTTTAAATGAAATATAATTAGTACTAGCCTAATTAAGCAAAGCTGTAGGAGCTTTTACCCTGAGAATAGGTATACGTTTTTTTTCTTTATAAAAAATCTCTGGATAATTCAAACATCCCAATCCCATCTATCTACTCAGCCTATGGGCATTGACCTATCTATACCCAGCAGTGGGAATAGTATACATCCCATAGTGGGAATTAAACATTCAGGCAGGTATTATGAAAGCTTGCTCAGTCATCAAACTATGCTTGAGTACCGCTTTTCTATGGCATAAACGGCAAGCATAAATTTATGACTGAGCAAGCTTATTTAATACGGACCTTAGACTCCTGGTACTTATAATATTTCTTTGTCTATTAGATCTGTTAAAAATAATTGATGAGAAGTATACACACCTTGACTAGATATACATAACTTAGACATATGAGTAATGTAGGCAACGGTGAACTCATTAGGAACCATGGATTTGTTCTGGGATCTGAAATAAGAAACATTTTATATTATTTGAAGCAATATTGTCATCTTGTTGTAAGTACCATAAAGTTGACTAAAAGCTATCAGACCCCATTATAATTTAACTATACACAGGTATTTATCATGTTTTGTTAGCTTTATGTGTATAATTATAATGATTACAACACTATACATATTCATCTTAAAATTTTATCACATTTATAAGTACCTACCTACTTGTAACAATTACCACAATAAGTGATCATCATTATTAGGTGGAAAAAACGAACATCACCCAGAGGTCAGATACCCTAAATAATGAGAATGCAAATATTACTCATATAAACAGCATATTAAAAAAAATATCCTAGTTTTTGCCAATATATTCAAATCCACCTTATAATCTGAAAAATTACATCAGGTTTTTTTTATGAGACCAATTAATGGGGCCAATGATATGTATATGGATAAAATCTAATCTAATAAAGTCTTCAGTATTTGGCGTACTTGCCATGTAATCCCTTTGGATGTTTTAATGGAAGGATGTTTATTACCTCTTAACACTGAACAGATCAAACTGATTTTTTTCCTGGAATTAAACATAGGCTACTTTTTGTCCCATAAATCAGTTCTCAACTTTAAATGTTTCTGTAGGAACAATACATGCAAAGCTGCAGGCAAAAACTAGTAGTAGAATAAAACATTTATTAATTAACCTCTGGATAGTTTTTACTGTCTGCAGGTAGCTCAACTGTTTTAAAAGTTAATACTTATTAAAGGCCTTTGCAACAGCAATTAATGCTGATAACTTGTATGTTTGTAAAATTAACATACAATAAACATGTTTTAGAATTAATTCTTCATTGAAAGAGAATTCATAGAAATACATTTTAACTAGTATTTACAATTGAAACAAATGAGCTAACTACAGACTGTTGCTTGCTTAAAATCTACAGGTAGCTCAACTGATTCATATCAAAACCAGTCACAAGTGAACCCAAGACATGATAAATAATTCAAATTGTAAACAATGGCTTGGCTTATTCAAAACTCTTAACAAGAGTTTTTAACAATCAGTGAGTAAACTAAACAGCTGTTTTAGTGGGTCGTCTATTAATATCTGAGGATATCTGGAACATAAAACAGCTCTTGTAATATGTACTTATTATGTCACAGTATGATCCAATATCTAATTTTGTCTAGGCAGGTGATGTGTTACAATATTACTCACAATAGATTCACATCAATACAAAGTTGAGACCCATCAGATAAGATTCTATGTAACTGGCATGGACAAGGCCGAAAACAATTGAACTTACAGTTGATTAATTTAAGAAAGAGAACAATTAACATGGTTGTTATAATCTGCTCAAACTGAGATCAACAAGGTATTATCCAAAATTATATCTCCAGTAGTCACCGTTTGCTCAAAAGCATAGTACATCCTAAATCAGGTAAGTACTTATGGATTTACAACCATCAGTTGGCAAGTGAAACTCAACCGAATTTATGAGAACCGGTTCTTAAGCTAAGTTTTAATGTTATAGAAAGCAGTTCACATGGCTATCATAAATATTATAATTTATGAACAACAGCTGGCAATAGGTATAATGTTGTAACTCAAGTTCTCAGCAGTAGCAGTAGAGTAGATCTCGGAACGACCAGGTCGCGTTAGAATGGTCTAGCAGACCCATTATTTATATGGTTCAGCATTACATATGTACTCACCTCCATATTTGTCCATATAGACTTGCATATTGTTATAGTACTGCAGCACTAACGCCATGGTGACAATATCTGAAAGAAAAAATCTAATCTGAGAGCTTATTCATTGAAACAATTGAAATAATGGTCACATGCAACATCAAGGAAGTTGTTAGAACCTATGATTTATAGGGATAGGATGTTACCTGTTTGACGAGGGGAATAAATTAGGCCATTATCAGCAACTTAACGCATTTCTGATTCAATGGGATTTGTTTAGTGGACTAGAAGTAATAAAAAACTAAAATTTACATAATTTACACGACAAAAATAGGTTAGGAGAGGAGACGTAACTTGTAACACTGATCGAAAGATAATGAATCGTTTTGTTTGTTCTTTCTTTGACAGTTTGTTCATCTGTCTGTGTATGACAGATTAAATAAAAATGACAGCTTGACTGCCAAAGTTGAATAGGTCAGCCCCCGACCATCATCAACTTCTTCTTTCCGGCCCTTGTGCGGGCACGGAGGGAGGCCTCGAGGCTTGGCCTCTTTACCCCAGCTTCAACTCGATGGGTGACGACCTCTCGGTCCTTGGGTTGAGGCAAAAAAGCTCTTTTTTTGCCTATCTAAATTGCCAGCCCCCGATCTACGGGTATGTAATGTAAGCCAAGCCAAGCCGCATGGTTTGTTGAGGCAGGGAGGGGCCTGAATCTTATATAGGTTTATGGGGGGCAGTATGAGGAGGTGTGTAGATGAATAAGAATAGAACAAAAGCTCGTGTCGTCGTCCAGCGTTGCGTCGCGCGCGTGTCGTTGTCGCGTCGTCATCGCGTCGTTCGTCTCGTCCCGAGGAGGTCTCGTCTCGTCAGACAAACTACAGATTACAAACTTTATAACAATGATAGGGGTGTGTGTGCCGGGTCCCACCCCGTTTAAATAAGTTTTGGCGGTAAATTGCAACGGGTTCAAAAATGTCCCACAGGTGGGTAGGGAGGGTGTGTCTTTGTAGCACTTGGGAACTTAGGTAAAGTTTACACAACATTGTTTGTATGTAGAACAGTGGTAGGTACAAAGATAGCCAGTAGTGGTATAAGTATACGCACGTACAAAAGTAGTTATTTAGGTCAAGGTCAACCAAATACCACCCACTGTATATTTCAGTCACATACCCTATCATCTGTACCACTAGTAACAACCTAACACACTTATAACTATGTACCTACTGTACTGATATAAATATCGTACCTATTACCCTATTAACCCAATATTAATATTCACTTATGGGCGTTGATTCTGGTAAGAAAGTATGAACGGTCCTATAGGTAGGTACATGTTTGCAAAAGTTGTCAGTTGAGTTTTGCTTTGTTTTTAAATTAGTAATCTTTGTCCAAATGTGAGAGCACCATTAAAAACCAACACCGGTTTAATGGTGCAAAAAAACTTACTTACATAATATATACTGTTATAAATAAATAAAAACTAAATTTAATATTATTACGAAGGAAAAGGTAAATCAATATATTTTTTAAGATGCTTACCAATTTTTATTAAGCTATTGCATAGCTTCTATCGCGGGCCTTGAGCGAGGGGACCGAATCCAGAAATTCCGTAACGAAAAAACCTTGACGTTTGTCTCTTTAGTTCAGCAACTCGCCTCTAGATGGCATTGCAATAGCTTTACCGCGGCAGTCCCCGAGTGCCACACGTCTTTTTTTTTTATAATTAATTTCAAGCTATTTGGCCGTTTTATTGAAAACTAGTTGGCCGGGCAAATTTCTTTCCGCCTAGAATCAGAGATGGCGTTGAGGAAGAATTTTGCAGGCGTGTTTGAGTTACAAATGGTGACTTTGTTTTTCAGTTAGGCATGGTAAGAAAAACACATACCTACATTGATAGGTAAGTAAGTCAATACTTTGCTTACTATTTTAAAACCCAATAAATATTATTTATATAGTGTGTACCTTACCTACCTTAAGTATAATAACACCGTGTGTTATAATAATTATAATAATTATTATTATAATATACATAATATACTGGTAGGTAGGTACAATAATTATTGTACCTACCTACCAGTATATTATGTATGTATCATACATAGGTCATCATCGCTTACCTATATTATAGTGGTCTTCGAGGCAATTTACGATTTGGCTGTGCCGAATACCTGTAAAAAATAAATTAGGTAAGTTAAATTAGGTAAGTTAAATTAGGTAAGGTAGGTACCTAAGTGGTACATGACAAGAACTATATTAGTCAGACAAATCCGATGTAGGTACAATGTTTGTAAACAAACTTTCCGTGCTCTCAGATCCATGCTTATGTAATCTTTAATAATGCGGCAATATGGTTTTCACAATCGACTCAAGGTATCCTAATCATAAATTTTTTTTCGGCGTGAGCAATGATAATAATTAGGTACCTACCTATAGGTATTTACAAATTCCTTGACATTCAAAATAATGCACCGAAAGACGTTAGTTAGGCTATTTAATTCTTGTTCGTAGAAGTTCCACAGTCACTGTTGTTCAATAAGTATGGATGACTAAAATTTTACGAGAAGAATGACTAAAGTTTATATAAAATAGATTTTAATCAATTTCATGAATTTTTAAATACCGTGATGTGTAGGTAAGTATCAATTTTGTTTTATCGAAACCGCAATATCGCATATTTTTGATAACAAGAACGACAAGTAAAAGACACTTTATTGCCTTATACTTAAATAGGTAAAGCTTCTCTCAGATAAAACTCCTAACTAACCATGGACTTGCTAAATAAATATGTATGTACATATTACAGGTACCTAAACGTATACCTATTCCTAAAACTACAATAAACTAATTTGCAATAGGCAAGTAGGTATCTAAAAAAATTTGGTTGTTTTATATGACCGTTCTAATTAAATAAAAAAATTGAAATTGATTAACAGATAAACAGGTAGGTTAGGTACCTACCTACCTACATTTCTTACTGTTTCATAATCTAATTCATAGAACAGTTTCCGTTTAGCAGGCGAGCACAATAGACACTTATTGCTTAACAACGTAGGTACGGAGATTTCATAGATTGTTTGGTTCTGCTGCTAGCTTACGTATGTACCTTAGTTTCTGATACTGTGGTATGTACCTACCTAACATAATGAGAATATACACCAGATCTTGTTGTAGAATTATTTGGTTTCGCTCTTCCTCAAAGTCAATGAAAATAGGGTATATGCATGGATTATTTCTAAATTTTTCTATCTACAGTATTCAGAGTACTTTCTCAGGTCGCATTAAAGAATTCCACCCTGTATTGTATTGTATTAGTGATAGGTTCATGTCATACCTATTTCGTTTAGGCCGCGTAGAGTACGTGCTTACACAGGTAGATACTTATTATTACATACCTATAATGTAATTTCAATAATTTAATTATGTATGATCAAACGAAACTCAGCACGATTTTCGAAATTTTGTTAGAAAACCCACGCTTGAGTTATGAAATTTACTATTTCATATTGCATATTTCGACGCTTTTCTTTCATTTTTATGCATATTTAAAGCATTTTTATGCATATTTGCATATATATTTCGGTTTTTTATATCCTGTCTATAATGACAACCAAACTCGTTAGGTTCGCTACAAATTTTCTATCATGATAAAATTACATTTCACTAAGTCTATTCGGTTACTGTGCTAATAGGTAGATACCTAGATAAGTAGGTAAGTATTAATTTTGTGACCTATTTTAATTCATCAGACGTGTATAGATAACGCAGAATGAGAATCTCGATAAGGCAGCCATATTTATCACGTTTGCGAAGTAGGTATAATGTCGTGCGCTATCAGATGATTGTGTTATCAATAAAATCAGCTGATAGGAATTTGAATTAGAAATTCTTGTTTTAAAATTGCTTGAGATGGTTTGGTTTGTTTAATTAAAGCATTGTCTATGTCAACAAAGGTTTTATAAATGAACCTTGAAAATCGGCCAAGGCTTTATAAAATGCTCTACCAGATGTCTAAAAATTCAACAAAAATTCGACTTCAAAAAAAGGAGGAGCTTCTCAATTCAACTGTTAAGTTTGTTACCTCAGAACTTTTGACTGGGTCATTCGATTTTGATACTTATTTTCTATTTGAAAGCTTGGTGCTTCCCGTGGGGTCCTATTTCTGACACTGGGATCCATGATAGAACTATAAGTAATTGAAGTCGGTTTATAGTTTTCTAAAACAGAATCCATTATTATAAACAAACTCAATTTTACTTAATTTTTTCTCTATTATTGTTATTTATTATAAGATTCGATTAAGATTGTTACTATGGTGGATATTCATTTAATAAAATAAAATATTTACTGAATTTTCGCAGCCAGCCTCTTGGGGATTACTTCCAACTGATATTGATATGACTCAGTTGAGTAAGCTACCTGTAGATTGTTTGGGACAGCCTTGTTTCAATTTTATTAATACTAGTTCTAGGTAATTTGTTCCAATTATGTAATTTTTGTAAGTGTTCGATCACTAAACATACTTTATTTAGTAAGAACCATGGTTCTTCCAGCACAAATACTTCAATTCATATGTCGAACCAAAAACTAGACCATATCTCATTACATTAATCACGGGACCCTCGTGGTCAATCACAAGAATTACATAAGTTTCATTTTTTCTAATAAATTTCAATTAAAATATTTATAAAAAATATATTTGGTTCCTTGGTTATGAAAAAATTAGAAAATTACGATAAAAAAAACATGAAAGTGCACCGTTTTGCAACTAATTTGGTCTAGATCTCAGTAACCCCGCGGTCTATAGAAAAGATTTTTTGGTTTTGATTCGTAGGTCATTACTAATTCTTTGGTTCCTCGGTAGGGTTTTTTCATAAATGGTGTAGTTTTCTTGTAAATTTAAAAAATGATAATTTTTGCGCCTACGCTGTTCCAAAAACGTATGCTCTGTCGCGCTCCTATGAACGCCAAATCCTATGACTATCCTTTTCACAAAATGGCGCGCAATGCGCCCTCTTAACCCGCTTACATCCGTAATAAAGAACCATGGTATTAATTAATTGAATTGATTGCGAGACTGTGACATGAATGTAAGGATGCTATAGTTATTTATATAGGTACCAAGATATCAAGACATAATGTTTGTTGTCATTAGTCGAGCAATCGTCTAAGTGGGTCACTGGTAGCAGTGCACGCCGTCTTATGTAACGTACATCGGCCGCGTAAATAGACGCGTCCTGAGCTAGCCGCCGGTTTATGGACCAATTTGGATGTTTTATTAGATGAAGTGCCGTGTGCTAGCTTAGAATTTGCACCCATCTTCCCGCAGGGGTGAGACAACTAAGGGATATCCGCCGGGGCGGGCAACAGCGCCCCTTTCAGAACAATGAAATTCTACTGCCACCGAACTGCGATCCCCAACCAACGTTGTTGGCGTATTTTCTGTCCCGAGGCAGGAATCAAACCCGCAACCTCCTGCGGCACAGGCGGACCTTCGCCCGCTGCGCTACAAGTTTGTTTTATAGGCCCCCCCATAGATAAACGCCAACAAGGCGCTTATCAGGGGGAGGCCTGCGTCCAGCAGTGGACCAATACAGGCTGTTGAGATGAGGTTGAGGATGGAATTGTAGGTTTTGCTTACATGTATTGTATTGAATCATGTTTTTACAGAATTAGCGCAGATAAGTCGTCTGAGTTTACTTTACTATTCTGTAATATCTGACAATGCAAAACGGAGGTAAAAATGATGGGATTTCCGTCCCTTATGGTCAAGGAACAAGTTAAAAATAAGTAACAAATGCGCCGCAGCCACACGGGGGCGAAATTAAGCACAAGCCGAAGATGCAAGGGCCATAGATGTGTTAGTACCTATAAGCTTGGTGCAAATTCTTTTTAACTGTCTTTGGTAACTTTTGTGACGTCAATCAATCTCGACTGAAAAACAGCGTCGTTATCGCCGAGGTCGCTACCGACGATAGGGCAGACAGAGGGACTGATTTTACTCATTAGGACTGTATAATTTGGTAGAACCCAATTACCAACGTGTTTTTCTTCTTATGTTTGGTATTTTTTTGTTATATCTTTGTTATTATTATACTAATTTTTCCTCTGATGTAACGCCGACAAAATTCAATCTATATTTTTTTATTTTTCTCTGAATAAATAAATAAATATAAATAAATAAATAATGCTGGACAATTCACACAGCATTATCTAGCCCCAAGCTAAGCAGAGCTTGTGTTATGGGTACTAGATAACTGATATACATAATATAATACACTACATAGATAGATATTTTTTATTATACATAGAAAACATCCAGAACGCCCTGAACAAATATCTGCAGATCGTACAAATATTTGTCCCGAGGCGGGAATCGAACCCGCAACCTCCTGCGTCGCAGGCGGACCTTCGCCCACCGCGCCACAGAGGTCGTCGAATAAATCGTTTTAGGTCTTGTGTTTTTATGCCTTCTTAAATGTTTACCTAAAAGCTTACAAAGGTATTCATATCAGTGTAGGTAGTTAGGTGCATGTTGTAGTATGAAGTAGTCAGGAAGTTATTCTTTGATTTACGTACAAGGAAAGGAAAGAATAGTCATATTTATTTAGGAAATTCATCTAAATAGCGCACGTAAGCTATTCTGTTCCTTACCTACTAAGTTAAAGAATACCTGGTACTTACGTAAAACTTGCAATTTCTTGCAATCCTACCTGTCGGTAATTTTTAACCCATGAAAAAACGAAGGAGGTTCTCAAGTCAACTCGTATTTTTTAATGTTATTACCACGCATAACTTTTTTCAGAGTAGGTAGTCAGATTTTGATTTAAAAAAAAATTGGAAAGGATTATTTTTACAAACCAAGTAATTAATGATTGAGTGGATACTTTGTTTGAAATTGGTTAAAAAATATCTCATTATATTCCATTTTGTTGATTTTTGAGTGATTTTGGAATTATTATTATTATTATCAAGGGCAATCCCCCAGAATTAACCTCGAAAAATAAAGTAAGAATTAAAATTCACAACATATCGCGACGTTTTGCAACGCATACGTAGAATGATGCCGTTTACTAGAAGGCAATTTACATAAAATACGCGTCGTTATCTTGGATTGTCACAGTTTCGATCAAACTGACAGACGCGAAAATTAGACCAGTGAAAATTCTTTGCATCAGTTAACCAGGCGCAGACACGAGATAGAAAGTGGCGCCACCTATTTTATTCTATTTTATTACGTTTACCACAGGACATTTTAAAAATCCATTGTACAGTTTGTGGTGTCTATTATAAGCTATCTTTTAGCTTTGTTTAGTTTATGTCCCAACAGAATCGACACCTACTAGTTTGATAGTCTACCTAGGTGGAAACTAAACCTTAAAAAGAAGAAGAAGATATACCTACACTAAGGTACAGAATGTACAAACAAATATACCTTCTTCATACACATAATAAAAAATATTGTAAATTCCAGATAGAAAGGATCCAAGCATTTTGTTACTTGACTTAATTTCTCATCAGCACGTATACGTCACATGTTGGACATGCCCAAACACCACATGGTTTAGTCAATTACCACGCTTAGCGGGCAGATTGGTGATCGCAGGAGAGGTGATTATAGATTCACGGAAGAAAGCCGCTTCCTCGGGTAGGATCCCTTTGGCTTTTGCAACATCCACGGGTAGAATTAAATACCACGCAACTATAAGTAATAAGTATAACTACTCATGCCATGTCTTTTTAGCTGAGGAATTATTTTGCTGGAAATAGTTATTTAGATACACGCGATACAGGCTACGCCTAGTGCGCGGATTATTAGTAATTCATTATCATTTTATACCGTATCTTTGGCTAGATAATGCGGTGTGAATTGTCCGTCCAACATTTTTATTATTATCTTCTTTATCTTTTATATTATTGTAGTTTACACTGATAGATAACTTAAGCTATTTAGTTGTAAGATTAAGATGTACTAAACATTTTTCATTTTCATTTTCCTTTTACAGTTAAAGGTGTCAATTCTTACGCCGTGACCTCACGACCGATTCGACATAAATAACCTCTTGCATTCACATCACATGCAAATAATATCAACCTTAAGTCGTCACAGTCTCGTGGGAATTTACGTACTAAGAATTGATAATTGTATTTACATTTATTGACTGGCACATGTTGGTAATATAAGTAGGTACACAACGTAATGTTATATCCTAGGAGGTAGGTAGAGTTACTTACAAGAAAACAACAGTGGTAGCTAAGGTTCGGTGCAAATGGACAACATTATAATGGTGACCACAGGAGCATAGGTCAACAGAGTTTTTTAAATATTTTATTTCATCTACCTATGGGTGTTATAATAGTTTGTCAAGCTAATTAAAACAAACTAACCCCTCAGCAGTGCATAGGTCCATATTGGGCCCCAGTCAGAATAGCTCATCAGTGTTAAAAAAATTGCAAAATGTCAGCGCGGTTCCAATCCGCCGCACTTTGGGCTCTTTAAAAACGAAAACAGCGTTTAGATTAGTTTAGGAACAGGCTGCCTATATGCAGAAATTCGTTGAGAGGCCTTATGCATGTATGCTTATTAACGCTCTCCGGAGTTACAAAGGCCATGATGTAAGCGACTCCCTCGTCCCTTGCCCCCCGCACGATTGCTTTGTCAAAAAAGATAGCGTGGTTGCGTTACGGTGAACTAACACTTTTAGTTGTACTGCAATGACAGAGCAGTGTTGTCAACGCAACAAAAGTTGTCAATTGGCACACGCGCGCCCTTAATTCCCACGACAGTTCTCTTACAGACTCTTCGTCGAACGACGCTTGCATATAGTGTTGTTTAGGTGAGATCTAAACTATCACCTCCACCACTAGTGGCAGTGGTTCATCTGCTCAGACTTTATAGGATCAGGATAGTCCATCGTCTGAGTTTACACAAACATTTATCAAGTTGGATGACATCATCTAACTCTTCAAACGTTGGCATGTTTGTTTGACTATTTAGAATTACTTGGAAAACCTTTTTATGTGAACCATGTGCGTACATACGGAGAGGATACCCTCCTAGCCGAATTTCAGCCACGGCGGCAAGTCAAGCCAGTCTAAGACTAGCCAGGTGCGTAGGATAAATTTTGCACAAGTGTCCGCAAACACAGGTGCACGCTCATAATCCGACAGATCGATAAAACAATGTACCTACTAAAACGAGTACCCTATACTTCCTTATTCGAATAAAAAACCTGATCGTCCATGTAACTATGTAAAAACACTTATCAACAATTGCCTTATTAATGAAGTCCTTAATATCCGACGTTTTTAATATATGACCCAGCCTAGCTGCAAGCATCTTTGCCTTGCTGTATACCAGTTACTTAATCTGTTGACTCATGTACAATACCTTGAGCTAATTTACCATATTATGCATGAAATTGAATATTAAACAGTCCGTTGAAATAGCCCCAGCAAACCCTTCCCTCGACATCCCTATACCAATTGCTTATGCCTACGCCGTAGCATCTCGTAGAGCGTTGCTACGATTCCTACAAAAGACGTAAACGCACACCGCGAGCGACGAACAGTAACCGTTTTTTGTTCTTACGATTAAAGTATTCAATTGTACATTATGTTTGTACTTTGAATTTAAATGGTAGAATAACCACTTTATTTATATCAAAGCATATTATAATGCCGCGGCTTTTTTGATATTATACGTGTGTGTTTTGTTTTGTTGATATTAATGTTAATGTCTTTGATGTTTTATTGTCTACAACATGTCATTAATATGCACAAAGCAGTGGCCATTCGTCATTTGATACAAAATTACCAGAAGCAGTTGTAGACATGAAAAAATGTCAATGAATCAGCACCAGAAGAAAATAATTGGAATGCAGTAAAACCAAGTCGCTCTCGGGAAAGCCCGTTGTTTATTATTCATTTATCGTGCCTGTATTACTTTGTATTACCGGATGAACAATAGATTAGAACAATTGTTGTAATCTTTTGTTCTTAGGCATGGAAATAAGAAGCGGTACGGAAAAATCGGTATTTTTCCTCAGGTCTTGAAGGACCGGTTTTATTCTGGTTGCTTATACGACTCGAATAAAGTTACCAACCCATGTTTAAAATTTTCCTTTGATTGTAGTCCATGGCAACCGATGTCACTGACATTCGTTTTGCCAATCTAAACCGGCTTCAATAAAAGGAAAACTTCTCAATACGTCTGATTTTTTTGTATTGTTTTTGATTGTAGCTTAGATAAAATATATGAGGATTTAGTAAAATTATATCTGTTAGCCAGTGTAATAAATTATAAGCATGTACCTTTCCTTGGTAGAAAATAACCTAACTTGCTTAATCACATTTTATATATTAATAATAGATATTTATATTTATTTATTACCTTATGTTAAACTTTATGTCGTTAGTCTATACTAATATTAAAAAGAGGTAATATTTGTTTGTTTGTTTGTATTGAATAGGCTCCGAAACTACTAGACCGATTAAAAATAATAATTCATTATTAAAAAGCTTACTTTTCAGGGAGTTACAAGGGCTTAATTGCTTGTTTTAAGGCTTATTTTATCCCGGAATTCCCACGGAAACGGCAATTACGCGGATAAAACAGCGAGGCGCTGCTAGTTTACTATATTCATATTACTAATATTACACAAACTGGGTTTTATGAAACACCATAAGTAACAAAGGTAAAAAATCAGACAGATATAAATAAAAAAATCAACAAAAATAATGAGGCAAGAGAAAATAAATAATAATCAACAAATTATTTAAAAGGTATGTCAAAGAATGTTGCTGTATTAGACTAGGATGGTAACCTAATATTCACCCCATAAGAGGCCTATATTACTATAGGTAAAAACTACGCGTTGCGTGTATAAAATAAAGCTTATAAACTTGATTTGGTTTTGACTATTCGGACCGGTTACGGTTTGAAGGTGAAATAAACTGTTTATTGCAATTTACCATTTAAGTTCCAAATGCCTCACCATGCCTGTTTAGATTTACATGGCCACTACTACAGCATTGCAGAATAGATCGTAGAAATGAAACTCGATGCTCAAGCTAACTGAGTATGTCTATTAGACGTTAGTAACGAGACGTGATCGCGACGTCTCCTTTTTCCATAAAATTTGGCACAGTGCCTCTATCGTGCGGATAGAGAACTACGCAAATGCCAATGTTATACAAAAAGAAGGCGTCACGATTACGTTTCGTTACTAACACGTCAAATAGACTCACTCCTCAGAATATATGTTTGTTGTTTGTTGTGTATAACATGATTATTTGGTAGCGATTGTATTTTTGAAAAACAATTTATATATGTGTATTTAGAAGGAACAGTATTATGTAAATCTATGCCTAGGAATAGTAATTAATGTATCCTGTGTAAGTTTACTTACACAGCAAGTGTAAGTTGAGTAAAACTCTACATAACTCTTCTTAAAAATACTCGTAAAGAAGTGAAAAAGGGCTTTTATACCATTTCTCAGTAAGATCTCAATTACTATTAGGTACTTCAATTATTATGTCAGTGCGTAAATACACGGTCAGAAACTGATCAGAATGTGCAACACATTCCAAAAAATATTAAACAGGAATTTCGCTTCTATCAATTTCTAACTGGCTTGAAACTATGCAAGGTGAATGAAGTTAATTGGTAAGTAAACGTGGGAGTTGTTAGCATAGTGTAATCAGCAGAGACTGAGTTCTTTGTTGGGTGTCCACTTATTTTCATGGCAATCGCGAGTTACTTGGTTGAAGCCTTTTACAAATTTATAAATCTAATCTATCGACTAAATTATGACAAAAAGATGCGCAGTTAAACAAAACTAAGCAGTATTATTATAGTAGTATTTAGGAACCTATGACAGTAGTAACAATAACTATGTCAGTAGTTATTAAATTACCTAAATTAACCGCCTACATAAACTAAGTTGGGGTTTTGTAGCTAAAATCAAACGAAGAAATCATTAACTTCTTCGTAGGCTAAAACTAAGTTTCATAATAAAATACTCCATTTATCGATAAATCGTATTTTCTTTATTAATTAACCGTTTATTTTATTGTACATTTTTATGATTTAGTTACACATCATCGCTTTTTGATTGATTAATTGAACGAAAATAAAATAAAATGTTAGTTGGTAGAGCAGTACTTGAAAGTAGCTGGACAGTTTTGGTTATAATTTTGAATAATGATAGTGCGGAATGACTGCGAAAAATATCTTTGTTTCTGTATTTTTGCTCAGTTTCATCTCACAGTTATTTATTATTAGTTAGGCTGAAAAAATTACAAAAACAATTAAAGGCTCATAGAGAAAAGACAACGAAGATCATCTTTTTTGAATAATATATTTAAACTAATATAAAGAGGAAAGATTTGATTGTTTGTTTGTATTGAATAAGCTCCGAAACACATCATTAAAAAGCTTACTATTTAGGGAGTGACATAATCTATATTTTATCCCGGAATTCAGACGGGAACGGGAACTACGCGGGTCTATATTTTATCCCGGAATTCAGACGGGAACGGGAACTACGCGGGTAAAACCGTTTTATATATATTCGTTAAATTAAAATTGGCTCATTAATTTAACGAATGTTCTTTAATCATTTGTCAAATCGTTAGACAGGTTTTAAAAAAAATATCGTGAATTAAAACGCTTTAAGTAAACCGGTAATGCTTTAAAAACTAGAAATCAATTATTTATCAATAGGAAATTTAATAATCATTGGAAAAAAGAAATCACAATAATCGTGGTTTTCCTTGTTAATTTAAATATTTTGTGACCTTGTGATTCAATCGCGAATACCAACATAGTAGGTGCTAATAAACTTATAAACTTACATTTAGTTTCCTCCAACTTTACAATCTGCACCTTACATAGTTTCCTTCAATTTTACAACCTGTTACTTACATTTTGAAATGAAATAAAATAATGTTTATTTGCATAAATATAGGTTACAATGGTGGTTTAAAAAAGTAGGTATCACTATATTTGACTGGTTAGCCGTGGACATTTTCTATATAGGCTTGTTCAATGAAACAAAAATAGATTTGCAATCTTTTTCACAACTTAGCTAGGCGAACTAAGGGATTCTTTTTACAATAGAAACAATATGCCTATAAAAAATCTAACCTGACGATAAAAAATCTAGATAGTCAATCAGTTAGATTAAAACAAGATATTAGCCACGTATTTTTTTTCTTTTGTCGATTAAACAAGAAATGATGAAGATATGTATAGCCAGATAGAGTTCCGCGTGAAGAAGGCGTGACGTGACGTCACTAGCCACCACTCCCAAACACTGACGCGCTTTGTTTTTGTCATTTTTTGTTTATTAACATTTCAAGGTTTAAGTTTTATTTATTTATAAACAAACTAGCTGCGCCCCGCGGCTTCGCATGCGTTTTTCCTATGAAAACGTTTAAAGGGGATTTTTATCCCACCGGAACTGATTTACGGGATAAAAAGAAGCCTTGATTCCAGGATTAGAAATATCAAAATTTCGGCCCGACCCGTTCAGTAGTTTTGGTGTGAAGAGGTAACAAACATCCATCCATCCATCCATACATTCATACAAACTTTCACATTTATAATATTAGTGTGATACATAATGTAACTAAAATACAATTGACCACTGGAAAACGCATAAGTTAAAAACTGTGTTGCTCTCAGTGCCCAAACTCAGGATACGGCTGAAGCCAAATTCACCAAACATAAGGCATGGTTTACTATTGGTATATGATTGATAAAAGAAAAAATAATGTCAACATCCATACATCCATACATTCATACAAACTTTCACATTTATAATATTAGTTTGATTCATAATTTAACTAAAATACAATTGACCACTGGAAAACGCATAAGTTAAAAACTGTGTTGCACCTCTCAGCGCCCAAACTCAGGATACGGCTGAAGCCAAATTCACCAAACATAAGGCATGGTTTACTATTTGTATATGATTGACAAAAGAAAAAATAATGTCAATATCTGATAATTAACTGCAGACTGTTGCTATCTAATAATCTTGAAGAAGGATAGAGAGGGAGAGAGAGAGAGAGTAGAGATTTGAACCGTTTGAGGTGGAAAACCTGGCATCCGAGCACACGCAATATATAAAATCTCACAAAAGTTCAAAAATACCACTTTCGTCTCAGTGTATTATAAAAAATACACTGAGACGAAAGTGGTATTTTTGATTTCAGCCGCTTCGGTATGTAGACTAAAGTAAAGAAACGACGAAGAAGCGTGTTATATGTATAGTTGTTATTTTTCGAGTTGGAGCAAAATCCGACCCAAGCGCTTTTTATTATATTTCTATTGTAATTTTTTATGAGCGAAATAAATATACCATCTCTAACTGGAGTCAATTTTATTAGAACTTAAGCAACACTAGCTCATGGCTACTCGGTTCGTGGCTTCCTTACAAACGAGGAGCTAATTTTGATAGGTAGTAACGAAGTGCCGCCGTCTTGCACTTGACCTACTAACGATTCTATGCGCCGGCGCAGCTCAGTGCCGATGATAACGTTCCTTGTCTTCTCAATGTAGAGCTCCCTACAACTATTGCTTGGATAGAATAGATATCATTGTTTCTTAGTTCTGGCTGTTATCGGTAAACTTTGTGGAGGTTATCGTGTATGATTTAGATTTTATTTTTATTTAAATGTTACAATTTTCATAATTATGAAAATTATAACATTTAAATATCATAGAATGGATAAGACGCTGACAAAATTAATTAAGGAGGCCTATACCAGCAGTGGGTGCCTTATGGGCTGTAAGTACTACTAATTATGAACTTGATGGCATGATGATGATGATTCAGTGCTATGTGGGAACATAAAAATCAGCTGCACAAAGGGTGACAACCTCATAGCCCTCCAACGTTGGAAGTCCGGTGAGAAGAAAATGTTTACTACCCACGATACGACCTTCTCTCAATGAGTTGAATTCCTCAGTTAGATACTATTACTCCATTGCCTCGTATCAAAGATTTCGACAGATCGTACCATTCACCTCGTACAGTATTTGACCTTGACATTGGTTAATGTGACGATGAAGTTATGAAACACTTTGTACAATGCTTATTTGTACTTACAATAAACATATCACTCGAGCATTTCCGAACTAAAGTTAGGCACTACCAACGGAGGAGGCTTATAAGGTTGACACCCTATGTAGCCGATTTTTATGTTACCACGTAGCGCTGAAACTACTCGTTCGATTTCAACAAATGAGGTATCTATTGTTTCGTCTCAATTCCCTGGTGGTTATAGGGTATATGACGTCAGATAGTATTGGGGGTCGTTTTACTTTAATTACTAAAAACAAGACAACAACCGACAATATGCCAATATATTCGGATGGTAGGTAGTAGGGTGGTAGGTATACAGGGTGACTTTTTGAGATGGAAGTCAATGACCAAATTAGAAACTAATAAAAGTTAGTTAGTGAAAGTCGTTATTCCAGGCCTAGAAACCACCTGTGTGAAATTTCAGCCAGATCCATTTAGTAGTTTCTAAGAAAAAGTTTAACAAACATCGATACAAAATATATCGCGTTTATAATATTAGGTCCTTACATATGAAATTGGCGTTTTGTATGGGAGGAACAAAAAGTCGAATATTTTTTAATATAATATATTTAATTAATCAAAGTATGAACCATTATTTTCTATGCACTTTTGCCATCTTATAGGTAGTTCATTGATCCCTTTACTAAAAAAACCAGTCGGACGGGAATCAATAAAATCTTTGAAGGCGATTTGGACTGCCCCATCGGAGTTGAATTTTTTCCCTTGCAAGAAGTTATCCAAATTTCGAAAAAAATGGTAATCTGTTGGAGCAAGGTCCGGGGAGTACGGAGGATGTCTTAGACTTTCCAATTGAAGCTCTTCTAATTTAGTAGCCGTCTGTTGCGCAGTGTGTGGTCTAGCGTTGTCGTGAAGCAGCAGTGGCGTGGAGCGATTGACCAGCCTAGGTTGTTTAGCCGCTAGCTTTTCCATCATGGTTTGCAATTGCTGACAATAGACATCAGCCGTAATAGTCTGGGCAGATTTGAGAAAACCGTAATGAACAATACCGGCACTAGTCCACCAAACGCTTACAAGTAACTTTTTTGGGGTTAATTTTCGCTTGGGGCAGGATTTGGCTGGCTGGCCAGGATCCAACCATTGCGCTGAGCGCTTCCGATTATCGTAAAGAACCCAGTTTTCATCACAGGTAATGATTCGGTTTAAAATACCTTCATTATTGTGCCGGTTTAGTAATGTAACGCAGCAGTCGACGCGCGTTTGCCGGTTTGCTTCAGTCAATTCGTGAGGTACCCACCTTTCAAGCTTTTTAATCTTCCCAATTTGCTTCAAGTGAATTAAAACAGTTTTATCACTAACATCGCAGCCTGCAGCTAACTCGGACGTGGTTTGCGATGGATCCGCTTCCACAATAGCCTTCAACTCTTCATTATCAACTTGAGTCTCAGGCCGTCCACGGGGCTTGTTCTGCAGGTCGAAATTTCCAGAACGAAAACGTTGGAACCAAAAACGAACTGTGTTTTCTTTTGCAACACGACCGCCATACACATCATTCATCCTTCGAGTTGTTTCCGCAGCACTAGTGCCACGGCGGAACTCGTACTCGTAAATAATGCGATATTTTAAGTTTTCCATTTTGTAAAATGAGTGACGCAAACAGAAAAAAACAGAAGAAAAAAAACAAATGAATGACGATCATCGAAGCACAAATACATGAGTCTATAGCTGTACAAATTTGAATTTGGAATTCCTTACCAAAGAGGAGAAATTTGTGATTAAAGTGGCCAGTACGAAAAACGCCAATTTCATATGTAAGGACCTAATATTAGTAGGATTTTAACACATCATTGCTCTTAGCTTCTCGAACACAATCATTCGTCATGACCATATGCTCTACCTATTTTCAATAAGTACATATCTAACAATAGATAACTTATAATTGTTGATAATAACAGACATTCATTAACCGAAATATTGTGGCCGAAACGCAGGCAATATTTTATGTTATTCATTGCTTAAAATTAAATTCGATTATTGACAAAATATGTTTTGTGCTTACGTTTCTTTGTATGAAATTAATAAGTATTAAAATTTAATGAATGAATAAAGCGTTTTCAGTTAATTCCGTAATCGTTTTAAGTCCAAATACAGGTGTTTAAACATGGATTACAGTCAACCTCAACATTCATTGAACAGGTAAACGTTTTCCGAAGCACTTTTAAACGTTGTGTTCCATCATGGTAAGCGTATATTTTGTCATGAAGTGTACAAACACGCAAAACAAACGGAGTTAACAGCGGTATATGTAGGAATTGATAAAACATGTTTGTACGAACTAAATTTATTATTATAGAGCGATCTCATTCTTTACCCGCTGTTAATTCAGGGTAGAGCCGTTTTTAGGTTATGTTTTCAATACCTATCTAACCTATCTAAAGAATGGTTATAGATAGATAATAAAATGATTTGGTACTATACCCACATATACAATTATTATAGAATTTTAAACAAATAAAAGTAGATTAGGTTTAATAATTCAAACAAGCACTGTAAGTAAGCACCTAGTATAGGTAAGTTTGTGTGTGCTGCAGAACAACAATTAGGCAAATCTTTACATTGTGTTCGTGATGATGGTGGAATCTGCAGCGTCCGTGAATTACCAATTAAAAAAAAAACTTAGGCAGTACATATTACATGCTTTCATAACAACAATATGTAGGTGTCGACACATACACACACAATATGATAAGGTACGGTACCAGTATAGATTCTAGCTAAATATTTTTGTAATTTTACTCAAGTCATTATTATTTTTAGCCTATACACAATATTTTAACATCAAATTTAAATAATCAGAAGGGCATTAGGAAATGTGAACATTTGGGCGTTTAAAATTAATATATTCAAAGAATATTGGAAACATAATTGGTCGATAGAATGGACCTTGGATTTATTGCAAATAAGAGATAGAAAGACATTGAATTTTATACGGTGGTTATTATAGAGGCATTCTAGGAATGCAAAGTGAGCTGTTCTGCACATAACTACCCAGGGTCACGCCAGGTACAGTTGGAGCCATATTAGCTGAAGTGGACCACATACCTTACACAAAGCATTAGGAAGACATTATTAATAATAGAGCAATCAATATATTCATCTTATGAATTGAAGGACGTCTAATTTGAATGGCATAAACAAATTGTTCGTATAAATTAACAATAAGTTGATCTATATGCAAAAAAATAACGATAATATGATCTTAGAGTCAAGTTCAAAGGCAGAACTTACTAGGTTTATTGAAAGTAAGCAACGCTAGTTTCCTTAGAGTATGATGCCCACTAAATTACTTTTTTTGTGAAAGCTGGTGCTTCCCTTGTGGTCCCAAAATAATAAAAAAAAGACGTGTGGCACTCGGGGACTGCCGCGGTAAAGCTATTGCAATGCCATCTAGAGGCGAGTTGCTGAACTAAAGAGACAAACGTCAAGGTTTTTTAGTTACGGAATTTCTGGATTCGTTCCCCGCGCTCAAGGCCCGCGATAGAAGCTATGCAATAGCTTAAAAAAAGAATCATAAAAATCGAACCACCCAGTCAAAACTTCCGAGGTAACAACTTAAAAAAAAAACATACAAATTGAGATCGCCTTTGCCATTATTTTTAACAGACTTCAAAAAAGGAGGGGGTCTCCTTTTTTGAAGTCTGTTAAAAATAATGGCAAAGGCGAGCCTAACCCTAGAAAGAAAAACCCCTTATTGATGGAGGGAGACAACCATCAACTTTAAACCCTAGAAATGATAGAGCGATCATAGTGATGACGGTGAAATGCGCTCAATGCGTTGACGCAACACCCGGAGGCTTGTCAGCCGACCCTGAACTCAATCGCGATGGTTTCGCAAGCATGCTGGCGGACAATCATCCTCGTGGTAATGTAAACATTTGCAGGCGGCGAGGCGGCGAGCGAGGCCGGACGGGACGTGCTGGCTTGCGCTGCCTTTGCTTACATTATTCCCCACTGGACAACACAGCACGAGATACAACGAAAACCACCTAATATCAGTTCCTTCAAAGCTTAAACTGGTGGGAGGTATATAGCTTGCTACTACAAATTCTTCCCTTGACTGCAGTTACCCGTGTTCGCACTGAAATTCCGCATGCGAGTATTATCCTAACCATTCTTCTTAAAGCGGCAGTGCTGTGTGGTGCTGGCTTAGAATGTGCACTATCCGCTTCCCGTGGGTGTCGCAAGAGGCGATTAAGGGATATCCACCGGGGGCGGGCAGCAGCGCCCCCTGCAGAACTATTCTACCACCGAACTGGGATCTCCAACCCACATATCCGGCGTGGGGATTATAGGCACTACCCCATTAGATAAACGCCAATAAGGCGCTTATCAGGGGGAGGCCTGCGTCCAGCAGTGGACCAATACAGGCTAATGAGGTTAAGGTTGAAAGTAGCAGTTAAATATTATAGGTGCTTGACAGCTGTATTTCAGCAATTTTGTAGCTTATTGTGCTGCCTTATTGCAATAATCCATTATTATTTTATGAATAAAAAATAATCCTATTTTGGCCGTAAGTTAAGAAACTTCAAATACGTTACTTTTCTTAAAAAGTAACGTATTTGTAATTATTATAAATTAGTTATAATTACATTTAATAAACATAGGACCCTAATATCTATATTTGTGCGCTTATTTTTTTTAATTGTTATTTCTTTAGAATCGTGTTATACCTAAAGGCTTTATTCAAATTGGTTCGGCTAAGGTACTCGTAAACATTCACCAAGTCACTTAATTATTTCGTATATGCCTTCGGGTCAAGCAACGGGTACATAATTGGGGGTCAAATCATTGTGGCTCTAGGTCATAGTCCACATATTCTTAGGCCTTGCGGTATCGATCATTACACCTTCGAATCCTCTTTAAGTTTAGTCTATGGTTTTATAAAACATAGATACAATAAAAACCCCGAAAAAATCTAATCAACGATCGGTCCATTTTCTTCTTATCGCTACTTCTTAATCAGTTGGACGGTCTAGACTCCTAATTTGTTTACTGTGATTGCCATCATTTAATCAGGGTTTAAAGAAACCTTTTTCATAAAACTAATGAAGTCTGATAGGAATCGATTGAATTAACCGACGGAGTAAGGACCGATAAGGGTTTATTTTGAAATGTTGCTATGTTTATTTATCTACTCGCTTCGATCGGGTAAGTACGAGAATGCGCTAATCGTTTAATCAGTTTTCACAAAACTAAGGATCGATTGGATCGATTAGAATCGATCGAAATATCCCGCGGGGTCCTTAACGTTGATTAAGAGTGTGCCGTAAGCAATTTACTTTAGAATTGTACTTCATAATCGTTATTTATCTCAGAATCTGTGAAAGCTATCTTCATATTTAGGGAAAAATAGATGTCTCGCATACATTTTGCTATTTATGTCAGGAACAGCTCCTTTTTCTTCTTTCTTCGGTTTTTGTTTAAGTTTGTTGTTGTAGTAAGAATCCTAGAAGTATTTCTTTTAATTTTTCGATTTGTTGTTTCATTAACTTATAATTAGGTAAAAACAGTTATGGCGCATAGAAAATTTGGTGCACGTCTCTGCTCTGTATTTCACCCGCGAGAAAACCATATCTTGTCATCCCATTCGAAATCCATCTCGTAGCGGCGTTATTGCACACTCTTAAAAGGTTTATTTTTAAATGTTGCTATGTTTATTTATCTATTCGAAATCATTCAAATGTTTGAAATTTATTGCACTCCTCCTATGAGTAGCTTTATATCTCGTATAAATAAAAAGTATAATATGATACGTCATTTACTTTATATTTTATGTACTTAGGCCGAGTTTTAAGTGAATCGAACTTAGGAATTTTCCCTTATTTAAAGGTTAATTTAAGGTTTAAAGGTTAACCCTTTTAGAGGTTAATTTTTCAGAAAAATTAGTTAGATAATTTAAATTGGATATGCCTAGTTATTCTGAAACCTAAACTATCTACATACCAAATTTGCTCGAAATCAGCAAAGTAGTTACGGAGGTACGTGGTAAGAAACATTCACACAAACTTTCGCATTTATAATGTTAGTAGGAGGTAGGAACCCCCCCATACCCAGCGTGGCGTTATTGGGCATTACCCTCCATGAGATAAACGCCAATAAGACGCGTATCAGGAGGAGGCCTGCGTCCAGCAGTGGACCAATAGAGGCTGTTGAGGTTGAGGAAGTAGGATATTGACATTAAGGTTCTATTCAAACAGGTAGAGTCGAGGCCATGAGAATAATGTAGAGTAGGGATAGGATAGGTAGGTTTGAGGGACTTTGGTGTGAGGACAAGACAAATGTAAACATTTGCAGTCACAGAGGCAGCAGGCAAGGCCGCTGCGGACGTGATGGCCTCTGCCTCACACCCTCAGCTGCCGAAACCAGAGCTCTGACTTAAGATAAATACTCTGTTAAAAGGAAAACATGGTAAAATTT
This sequence comes from Eupithecia tripunctaria, assembly GCA_955876795.1. Taxonomy (NCBI): domain Eukaryota; kingdom Metazoa; phylum Arthropoda; class Insecta; order Lepidoptera; family Geometridae; genus Eupithecia; species Eupithecia tripunctaria. The sequence continues at coordinate 1,913,939 of OY041604.1, forward strand.
TCGAAAACGAAAATTACCACAAAATACGCGGTACTTGCTGCGCCCCGTTTCACGCGTTGTTCCTATGGAAAGGTTCAAAGGTGATTTCTATCCCACGAGAACTGATTTATGGGATTAAAAGTAGCCTACGTTTAATTCCAGGATTAGAATTACTTGTACGTAAAATTTAAGCTCGATCTGTGCAGTAGTTTTTGCGTGAAGAGGTGACAAACATCCATTACATAATATTAGTGTGATTTGCCAGAGCTCTGATTAAGATAAATGCTCAGTTTCAAAAGAGAAACATCTTAAATAATTTTAAAATGGGCGAGAACGATAATTATCACAACATTCACGATATTTGAGTAGGTTGACTTTAAAAATATTGAACCCGGATTTGTGCGTTTAGTAGTTTATGCGATAAAATACATAGAAAAATGCTAAAATGTTTTACCTCTGTAATAGGAAACTGTGGGCGGTAGAATAATAATGCAAACTGCTAAAAAGGCTAATAAATGCTAACCTTCTGTTGGTTAAACTTTTGACTCATCACTATTTGGTAACGCACGTGATCCTCGAGTTTTTTGCGAATAGCTAAAATTTTATATGATGATTATGAATAACTTAATTATACACAGTGTGTGAGGAAATAATCTGAAGAGGTAACGTATTAATGAACAGCTAGGGAACTGGGGGTCACTAAGATTTCAAATCTTTTATCAATCAATCAGACTTTGCCCCGTTATTTTGTATTTGGTGGGATCTTTACCATGGATATTTACCATGATTTAAGTCTTGAGCTTTCCAATATTTCGGCAGTTTCATGCGCCATGATCACGGAAATCCATTATTCCATGACCATGACCATGATTGAAAATTGAAGAACTTAGTCTTTAGTTTTTACTTCTAAAATCTAAATGTTTTCATATACATAATGGCGAGAACGGGCAAGAAATTCGTATATACATACGATCCCGGATCTAAAACAGGTGGGTTCTTTGAAGTCAACCTCAAGAACCAGTATTGGTCCACTGCTGGACGCAGGCCTCCTTAGCCCCTTATTGGCGTTTATATTATGAATGGTAATGCCCATAATCCCCACTGGGCTAAGGGGGTTGGGGATCGCCGTTTGGTGGTATAATTGTTCTGCAGGGTTGCTGCTGTCCCCTGGTGGATATCCCTTAGTCGCCTCTTACAACACCCGCGGGCAGAGTTGGTGTGGTGCAAACTCTAAGCAATTCCATACCTACCTACGACCTAAAGTTATTGTGAGTGGAATGTTCATGTACTATATACCTACGTAACGAGTCTCCTGCATTTGCACGCATTTAAATCAGATATTATAATGTGGTAAGCATAACTGCTTATTATCCGCATGTTTGTTGGTCATTCTGATTACCATCTGTAACTACATGACACGGCTGTGTTTGTTATTTCTATAAACATAGTTTATATAGGAATATCGCTTTGATTTTGTTGTGACATTCCTTTGTTGATTAGATTCTTTTAATGAATAAATCGGCTACATACATACGCACAAAGGGTGCCAACCTTATAAATTAGCTACATACATACAAAGGGTGCCAACATTATAAATCGGCTAAATACATACAAACAAAGGGTGGCAACCTCATAACCCTTCGTTGGTAGTTGGACAAAAATATGGTAGAGCGCACATCTAAAGATATTGAAAAAGAAGTCAAAAAGACATAATTATACAAAATATGTCGTGCAAATAATTATAAATATCTAATACGTCAGCGAATTACCTTCTATCTTTTGATGAATGAGTGTCTGATTAGGCCTGTTTAAACGTTATACTTCTCTGAAGGTCTTTGCTCTATATCAGGGGTGCTCAAACTTATAGTGTCGGCGATCGACCAGGAAATATTTTGAAAGCCAGCGATTAACTAAAGTAGTGTGGTTATAAGAAAAAACTAGAAAGCGTTAGCGATATGACCTCTAGGCCTTCCTAAATTATTGTTCGCACAAGATAGCACGGAGTGGAATGATTTGGCCTTTGCCCAACAGTAGGACGGAATAGGCTAGTGAAAATAATATTATATATACCTATTATGTCAATATGCTTCTTCAATTATAGGGGATATTATGTTGCATTTCGCGCGCTGTAATTTGAGCATCACCCATACGTGCGTTAAACAGTAGGTGATTAAACGTTTTGTTGCGTTTCGTGCATCGAGTTATAATGAATAGCTTGGACGAGTTATATTTTGAATAAACATAAATAAAACAGAATTGCCAAAGCCTTAACACTTTCATGGCCCACGGGGACATGCCACGGTCCATAATCGCAATGGATGTGTTCAAAATACCTACACAGCGAAGGAAGATAAAAATTGAATGGAAACCCACAATATTCATACTGTACAACAAATGGGTTTGTTTAAAAATAACTATAAACCGACTTCAATTTTATGGTTTTCTCGAGGATGCCACTGTCAGAAATGGACTAAATTCTTACATTCTTACATTATTATTTATTTTCATTGAAATGGAACCACACGGGAAGCACCAGCTTTCAAATAAAAGGGAATCATCAAAATCGGTACACCCAGTCAGAAGTTCTGAGATAACAAACATAAAAAAATATAGTCGAATTGAGAATCTCCTTTTTGAAGTCTGTTAAAAACCCGTGTTTGCAGATATATTCACAATATCCGTTTGAGTAAGTCAGGCAAAACTATTTGCCCATTCAATATCTCACTGTAGGATGATTATTTGTTTACCTACCGAGTTATGCGTTTACTGGGTTTGTGCCAACATACTTATGTACATGTATTAAGTTGGTATAGATACTTAAGTAGGAACTTAGGTAGGTACTAACAGTTTGTAGGTATCTAATAAAATACATATTTTTCATTATTGGCATTATGTTTGTTACGCAATGTATCGGTTTGGTAGGTATTTGTGCTTGTATTTAGCGTAATACATATTTAATTCTTCTGAAGATAGTAAGTAACTTTGATTGTTTATGTCTCTATCTTTTGTATACTTTTGTCGGTAGTTACAAAAATCAATCACTCTATAGATTATTTATTTGTATTAAGACGGTACCCCGAGGCGCACTAGCGCTGCCGACTATTTTATTAACCGACTTAAAAAAGAGGAGGAGGTTCTCAGTTCGACTGTTTTTTTTCCCCATTTTTTATGTTTGTTACATCGGAACTTTTGACTGGGTGGTCTTTCTGGGTGGTCTGGGCGACTTTCATGATTTTTTTTAAAAGCAGGTGCTTTCCGTGTGGTGGTCCCATTTTAATTTGGTTCAGTTCTAACAACAGAATCCAAGAAAATTCATGAAAAAACTATAAAAATTAAAGTCGGTTTATAGTTTTTTAATACAAAATTAATTATCTAAATAAAAAAAAGCTTATGATAAGTATCTAAAACTGGCCTATAATTTTTTGAAAATTCGGTTGTTCAACGTAATATAATGTGATAAAATAGTTGGCGGCGCTAGTTTGAGTCGGGGTACCGCTTTAAGTTACTCAACTTAGTTAACAGTGCCTACTAGCCTATGTTAGGTTTTTCTAAGCACTGGGTTCTATTGTATTTATATTGTAGTCATATCATTTATTTTACTCTAGTTAACATACAATCCTACAACAATAAAAGTAAAACTGGGTTAGATAGCTTACTAACAACCATCTAAAATTCTAATCTTACATACATCTATTAAGGTTTTCGCCAGGGGGAAATATCTAATCGAAGTAATCTAAGCTTATAATACTACTCTTCTAATAAATGATAAAGTTCAGAGGTAGCTAACAACAACATAAAAAAAATCGAGCTGAAAGCTTTAACTTTTTTTAACCGAAGAAAAAAAGAGGTTCTCTAGTCGACGCTTATAATTTTTTTTAATGTATGACTACGCATTACTTTTTATAGATTAGTCTGATTTTGATAATTCTCTCTCGGTCCTATATACATTTCGGTGGTTTAATATTTTTGTTAAAAAGTGCTCTTTGCAACATATTGACAATTCATCAACAAACTTGTAAACATGTTTCGCTAAAATTCCTAGATGTAAATTTAATTAATTTTAGTACGAGTAGTAGAATCTACCTTATGTTCAAAACACCTGAATCAAAATGATTTCCTCATTTATTTACTAAACACACACGCACGTGTATAGGTATATAAATATTTATGTTTTCAATTTTATTAACAAATAATTGTATATACCCTTGCCGCATTTTATGTACCAGTGACTGTATACTCGTATTATTACTAACACATAATTGAAGTCCACGAAATAATATTATATTTGCACTGTAGGCATCTAAGTTAAGGTCGTAAGCATATATGTGTACATACATACATAGCTTTCGTAATAAATAATATCCACTCTTACTAAATTCGCATAAAATTAAATGTATTGCGTTACAGAGATACCTTCAAGAAATAAATAAAATTCTTTGGTGATTCGAGTTGCCGCGCTAAGGTTTTAGTAAAATTTAGTTTTATTATATTTTCTTTTTGTCGAAACAACGCGTGACCCCAGAGCTGATGAGTATCTGGCGCAGCGCATCAGCATGGCCATACATCGGGGAAATGCAGCCAGCATCTTGGGTACGCATCCGACTGGTATTGATATGGATCAGTTGAGCTACTTGTTACAATTGTAATTTTTTTCTTTACACTACATTACATTAGGTACATTTACTTTCTGCCATTTTTTGGCATAAAAAGGAGCCTGTTATTCCAATTCTAGAATAAAAATATATAAAAAATAGTTGCGTGAACTTTGAGCCTGATCCGAACATTACGTTAAAAAGTACTAATTATTATCCATCCAATATCTCAAAACTTCCTTGTTTATTAATAAGCGTTTATCCATCTATCCATCAAAACTTCCCTGTTTATTGTAGCTTGCCGGTGTGATAATCATTTTACATAAAGCTGGCTGACTTATTGGATATGGTAATTTTTGTTGGTTGTCTTGTGTATAAAGTTTAGTGCATCTAAATAATTTGATTGTAGCGCGTAAACCACAACAATCAATGGTTTTGAAGCACAACTATGTTTATATTATGATACATTAGATTCAATATTCTCAAAATACGCGATCTTAACACTTAGTAAAGTCATCTCGTGGATAGTGTGTAAACCCGTTGAAACGTCTGGAAAATAGGGTAAAAACGCGATAAATGACCGTTTAAATATTTCTAATTATGGTGCAGAGATTTTTGCCACTGACTGTGTGAGTAATAAGTCGGTCCTTAAGTCTATTCGTCCTGGGTATATTAAATAATACCTCTATATCAAATAAAAATAATAGGGCTATAATATAATACCGGATAAATTAGGTATAATTATTTTGGTAATTTCCGGATGATATCGGTCCAGTTTAAAAATAATTTATCTTCGGTAAAATCTAGGCTTTGCTTCTATTTAATTCAACCAAAGAATATTAAATTAATAATCAAAGCTGCGGGCAGAAGCGAGTTGTGATGAAACCAATTACATTTATAACCTTTGGTTTTCAAGGCTATAGGAGTCTATTATAATTTTCTAACAAACGTATCTACAATTTCCTCATCTTAATTTGTTATTCATCAATGTAACCATTAATATAAGATGGATAGTTATTTATATTTATTGTGCTCTTCATTGATATTTTTTTGTAGATTTCAAGTAGGTAAGTTTTCGATCGATATATATTTGTTAATTTTTAACTTTAAATGGTTGTATTTTTAACTTATCAAAAAAGAATTAAGTACCTACCTACCTACTTACCTACCAACACTGATTCGTATCTTTGGGATTTATATAATATTTGACTTGAATTACTGTTTTTAGGCAGGTAGGTTGAGGTTTTTTTATTTTATTTAAACCAGTATTTTAAAAGGTTTTACTTCCTTAACTTCACCTGCTGTTGAAGTTTATGTTTTAACCCGATTCAGTTCGTTATATGGCGGTGCCTCTACATTTAGTAGAGTAGAGATTATCAGAGACTCTATACCGAGTAATGTCTTTTTTTTTTTTTTTTTTTTTTTTTATCAGAAATAGTCCTTCGTTTGACCGCAATCTCACAATTCTCACATGATGGAAAGCGAAGATGCGGCCGACGATGTATCACGAAGGTCTAGAAGATGGCTACTCCGGACCACATTCCGAAACACAACAGAGTTGCTTCACGGACTGGCCCAGTCCGGAGGGTGGTGACAAGCTACGGCCGAAGCCTACTACCTACCGTCTTCATTTTAACCGAATTCTTGATCCACTACTGTCCCTAAGAGCATGCTAATGTAATCTCCCGTCATGTCAGCGGCCACCGCGGTGACCTTACGTCACGCCGTCAGTGTCTCTGCGTCAAACGCTCTGGGAATACTAACACCGCCTGAACGCCTTGGCGCATCCTTGGCTTCAAAACCGAGCTCCTTTCTTAGACGCTTTACATTACAGTTATAAAGAACTATCGTTAATCGAATTTGGATGAATAATTGTTGTGGTTACTGCTGTAGGTAGGAATGTCACCGTTTATCATTGCGACATAGCAACGGCAAGATGGTGTATTAAGGCGGTCGATATTAAACAGGTGTACGAATTGACTTCGCTTGATCTTTACGTTGTGGCCCTGGATCAGATACCTCTCGCTCGGTTCATTTAGTTGCAAGTTACCGATATAGATATTTGCAGAGCTAGCACTTATCGTGTTTTACTTGAAGCCAATATATTCGCTCGATGTCGTCATGAGGCGGTACTACCTTCGTGCGACTTAATAGACAATAGGGTGTTTAAGTTAATTTCGCCTGCGTGTTTATAGTTGGCGCTGATGGTATCCATGGTAGTACGTGTCATCGATAAAGCATCACTTAAATTTAATATCCCGAAGATAAGAGAATCTAACGCGTTAATATCACGTTTGGAACGTGCGATCTTAATATTTTTCTAAGTACTTACTGCGGTAAAAGGGGTGTAGTCACTTTGGTAGAGTAATGTGTATTTACCTGGAGTCAAGGGTAAGTCACGTCCTGGGCACTAACACTGGCGAGGAAAGAGAGAGAGACATGTGAGGGGTGCGGGGAGAGGTCGCGTGCGCGGGCGCAGCAGTCGGCGCGCTGGTTGCGTTCGTACTGGCGGCGCGCGCGCCGAGCTCGCTTATATCACATCGGACCGCGAGCGAACTTCAACTTGACATCGGTTTTCTGACTTCAGGTTTGAGATATTTCCTATAAGAAAACATTCACTTAATTGAGTATTTTCTTACCTCAAACCTTAAACCAGGCGTGGCGGTTGTGGAGGAAAAATCAACACCTGAGTTAGAATTGTCGGGAACATCCTCGGCTTGACCCGAGGATGTCGTAAAGGCGACTTAAGGAACGTATCAGAGAAAGAGCAGCAGCCTCTTTCTGTGTATTTTTAAAACCTTGCCAATCCGCGTGTTGATTAAATGATAATAATAAAATCCTTGTTTGGGGAGAACCTTTTTAGATAATAATATTTAATAATACTGGACAATTCACACAGCATTATCTAGCCCCAAGCTAAGCAGAGCTTGTGTTATGGGTACTAGATAACTGATATACATACACTACATAGATAGATATTTTTTATTATACATAGAAAACATCCAGAACACCCTGAACAAATATCTGCAGATCGTACACACATTTGTCCTGAGGCGGGAATCGAACCCGCAACCTCCTGCGTCGCAGGCGGACCTTCGCCCATCGCGCCACAGAGGTCGTCAGTTATTACCTTGACCATTATATTTACAGCCAGGCACGACCATACATGATAGGGATAGACGAAAATGTACTTGTTTAATTATACTAAACCCCGTCATAACTTACTTCTACTACTACTTATACACGTTTTGCATTGGAACTATAATTTGATGTTTTGTAAGTTGTTCGCAAAAATGCTGGCACCAGCGCCCCCTGCAGAACAATTCTACCACCTAACTGCGATCGCCAACCCGCATTCCCAGCGTGGGGATTATGAGCATTACCCCCCATGAGACAAATGCCAATAAGTCGCTTATCAGGGGGAGGTGTCCAGCTGTGGACGAATATAGGCTGTTGAGATTGAGGTTGGTAATACTTGCTGTAGTAAAATGATTACAAAGGCGTTACCTTATAAAATCATACCAAACCAATTAAGTTATAAATTGCCTTAAGTGGTTTAACTTAGACTTTGCATCACCTTGACTATTCCCGCGGGTGCAATGTGTAAGAGTCGACTAAGGGATAGCAACAGTATCCCCTGCAAAACAGATCTCTTACGATCCCCAACCAACATTACCCTTTAATCATAAGAGCTAATAAGACTTCATTATGAATGTAAGCGGGTTAACTACGAACCTTGTTCTTCCAACACAAACAAGGTTCGTAGTTAACCCGCTTACATTCATAATGAATTCTTCAAACTACGAAAGTTTTAATAGTAAAATAGCTAATAAGACGCTTATCAGGGATGACTTATGTCCAGCAGTGGGTGGACAACTAAAGGTTGTTCGTGTGTTGTAATAAAAAAAACACACCCAACCATTGATTAATTAAAAAGGGAAGATAGGTTACGTTCTCCTAGCGCTTAGGTACTCAAAAATTGGCATGTGTTACAACTACACGCAAACACATACGATCACAGTTAAATTTCCAGTCCTGTGCAATACAAAGAAGAACAAAGACAGAAAGACATATCTAAGACCGAAGTGAGGCCGAGACAACAATATTACTTGGGAATCACGAACGCCCGTGCCGCCGCCGGTCTGACGACGGTGACTGAGGTCGGATCACACAATTTTACGCAATATGAGGGTGCTATTTTCGAGAAACTAGTACCTCATCTTCCCTTTTTAATTAATCAATGCACCCAACTAACTAAGGGTAATTCTCAAAGGGCTCAAAAATACGTGTCCGACTCGAAAAAACACATAAAAAGTATCCGTAGCCCTATGATTCTTTTTCAGGTAGTAGATTAGCCAAAAGTAATAGGGGGGGCCTATTTTAGTTTTTTAATTTTCCTATTCTAAATAAGTAAAAATAAATAAAAACCTTGGAAATACTGATTTTTGTGGTGCGTCCGGACCTCATGTTCTAGTATTAATAATATTTTATCTCATTTCCTATAAATAATAGCACTATTTCACACAGGTTCACAATAAACCAGATAGTTACTAGCTTAACTGACACTATTACTATGCAAAAATTAGCTTTAGTTAATAAGATACAACTAGATAACTTCGCGTCCGACGTTTAGCTCTGATAGCCATGGCGCGCACTAATTCATTCATAAAAACTGTACTTTAGTAACTACGTGAATAGTTGTTAGACAGAGACAAACTGTCAGTAGCGATCCATCAGTGGTGAGAAAAGCACGTGTCCATGTCTCCGCGTCGCTTCGAAATAACGGTATGTAATCACTTTTTGTGGCTTGGTATACCGCAAGTTCTGATTACCATGTAGACTATAAATTCGTTCATACTAATCCTATTGTTTTAATTTTTTTAATAATATATGCTTTTTGTGTTTCTTATTTCTACTGCAGACATCAATGTAACATAAACCAGCAAATTAAGAAATTATTTAGGATTTTCAACTTTTTTCTGATTTTCGTGGTTTTGATTTCCATGTTTTTCGTGGACAAAAAGTACACGAAAGGTCAGTGAAACCCACGAAAATCAAATTTGCAGGCTTATTAACATTTGTTAATGTATTGTATAACACAGCTTACACATTGTCGTGTTCACGGTATGACACCCTGACCGTGACAGTGTGTAAACCTGTTGAAAGGTCGGGAAAAATATGTAAATAAACGCGATAAATACCCGTTAAATCAATATAATTCTTCAGCTACTTGAGTTATAAGCCTATTTTACTAGTAATTTAGGTATAACTCCATCGTTAGTATCTAGAAACGTGACTGATTATCACCTTCATGGCCCAAGACGCAGGTGGCATTCTCCACCTCGTTCGGCTGCGGCGCGCCCCTGCGGGTCGCACCGCATAGGCTAGGCAGTGAATACGTTATACACTAACACCTTCATGGCCCAAGACGCAGGTAGCATTCTCCACCTCGTTCGGCTGCGGCGCGCCCCTGCGGGTCGCACCGCAGAGGCTGGGCAGTGGATACTTTATTTATAAGATTGTTTGATCTCATGTGATCATGTGATTGAAAAAAACGTGATAATTGATGTTAGATTTTTTGTAATACTCTCTTAGTTTATATATTTAATAACAATATTTTATTTTGTTCCTTAGTTTTAAGAAAATTAATATATTTTTATCTGCTTACTACCTTTTTTATTATAAACCTACCCGAACTTCCTTCTTAGAATGATTGTAATAGGCTAGTTCAAACAAAACGTACATTTCAACACATTAAAGTTCAATAATTTTGTATATTTGATTTCGGTGGTATGAATGTTGATTTCCACTACCAATAAATTAGTAATCAAATCTACATATAGAATATTTCGTCATTATGTGTAATTTCAACAAAAAAAAATGTGCCACGAAAGTCAGACAAAAACTGAGATTGCGGAGAATCACCCCTAAACATGTGTGAAAACAAAAGGCAAAAATGTTGTTTTAATTGAGTACTAAATAAAAAATCATACAGGGAAATAAATAATACGTGAACATTAGGTATTGTACCGTCGTACTTACCCACTACTAACCACTACGTAAATAAAGTCTTCTAAAGTTATGTCTCTCGTGTTTACTTCAAGCAGCGCATTTGCACCGTCTGTTTACAAGACTCACTTGTAAGCACTCTGATATGTCAGAAAACAAAACAGACAAAAAACTCCTTGGAAGTTTCGGTTCCTAGGTCTTAGCCAAAAAGGCTTTATTTATATATTTTTTAAAACGAAGTTGCGCTTTTTACTACAAGCAGCGTATTTGCAGCGTCTGTTTTCTTCTTTCTTCTTTTAATGGTCTGGGTTGACATAATTTCGCCAATGTCCGTATTATTAGAGTAAAATAAAAATAAAAGCAACGTTGTTCGGTAATAAAGATAGATAAAGGAAGTGAATTCTTCGATAAAATGTTAATCAAAACGATATAAAATTACAAAATTATGGGCAACGTTGTACGGTAAGGTTTTTCTTTCGTTAATTACATCCCTCCAGCGTCTGTTTACAATTTACAATACTCACTTGTAAGCACTCTGATATGTCAGAAAACAAACAGACAAAAAACTCCTTGGAAGTTTCGGTTCCTAGTTCCAAAAAGGCTTTATTTACATATTTTTTAGGAAACGAAGTTGCGCTTTTGGCCTCCAAACTCTATTCTTGCATCTTTTCCTAAACTTTACAAAATAAAACTATTACAGAGGTACTTCGATGGTATATTTATTGATCGAAGCAGAGATATTAAACAATTGCCTATAATAGATACTTGCATGCTGTGGCTTACCTGTAATTTAGAGTGCACTAGTTCTAAGTAAGTTTGTTTTATAATTATTATAATAGGAATACAAATTTAATTTGTATTCCTTGTGTTATCTCTAGTTGGTTGCCCTAAATAAATAAATAAATACCACAAACTGTACGAAGGATTGTTAAAATTTCCGGTGTTAAACGTAATAATATATTAAAATAGGTAGCAGACAAACTACAGGTAGCGGAACTGATCCATATCAATACCAGCCTGAAGCGCCCCCAAGACGCTGGCTGCATTGCCCAATGTAAGGCAAGCAGCAAATTCGGAGAGGGGTGTTCGGTACGAAAATTGTAAGCCGGTTCTGTTTTTTTTTTTTATCAGACCTTTTTTTTTACCTTTGTTTGACCGCAATCTCACATGATGGAAAGCGAAGATGCGGCCGACGATGTATCACGAAGGTCTAGAAGATGGCTACTCCGGACCACATTCCGAAACACAACTGAGTTGCTTCACGGACTGGCCCAGTCCGGAGAGTGGTGACAAGCCACGGCCGAGGCCTACCACCAGAGGGTACCGCTCTTAGCACCACCCAGAGGACACGTGTAGGGTATCAGAGGGTCAACACCTACGGACGTGAGCGATACTGTCACCCAATATTAGTTTATTGTTCTTCCGAGGCTGCGCCAGATACTCACCAGCTCTCTCCTAAATTAAATAAAATTTGCCTTCAGCTCTAACTCTCAAATTACTTGCTGCAAAACCACCTCCGCCAGACACTAGACTATTTTTATATATATATTATTTTTTTCGCCAGTTTCGTCAATCCTATTAATATTATAAACGCTAAATTTTGTCAACATGTCTATATGTATGTTTGTTTCTCTTTCACGCAAAAACTACTGAACGGATTGGTCGGAAATTTTGCATACAGGTAGTTCTAGGCCTGGAATACTATATAGGTTGAAAAAAAAATGCTTGGTAAAATAATAATATGTTCAGCAGACGCTTAGCCAATCCCTATTTCTTATATTTGTTTTTCTTTTTCTTTATTGTTATATTTATTTTAAGCCACACCTTTCGTGTCACTTACTTATGTCTATGAAAAACTGTTTTGGTTCTCAGCTTGTTTATTTTTTTATTCTATTTGTGCCTGTGTCCAAATATGTTTTTTCTATTCCATTATATTTCGTCCCATTCTTGGGAAATGAAAATCAATATCAATAATGTAACGGAAAATAATACCTACAGTTAAAGTGGTTACGTATGTATAGTGTGTAACACTGGTTTATTTATGATGACGTGCAGATAAAGCAGTACCTAATTATAATTTTTAAAGCAGCTAGGTTTTGCTTAAAAAGAAAAACATAATTGAACTAAGAATTCCATACAGATTTTTGATTAATATTAATCTTTTAGGAATAGGGAGCCGACAGAACTTTAATAAAAACAGTTTTGTGGGAGCCCTAACTAAAATCGAAATGCAGGGCGAACAGCATTTTTATTTGCGAATGAACTGTCTAAGGCGCCTCGAGTAAAAGTTGATATTAATGCATCGATCAAAAATTTCGCGGCCTCCCGGCGAAATTATTGATCGATGTTAAAATGGCATAAAAATCTTTTAGTAATGAACATATTGTATTCAGGAATACCTAGGTATCAGTTATCTAGTAAACATCACACAAGCTCGGCTTATGTTAGTCTCGGGCTAGATTATGTTGTTTTGTTTTTATAACTAACTAGGAGCACCTCGCTGTTTCACTCGTGTAGTTCCCGTTCCCGTGGGAATTCTGGGATATAATAAAGCCTAGGTCACTCCCTGAAAAGTAAGCTTAATAATAAAAGATTTTTAAGCTATTGCATAGCTTCTATCGCGGGCCTTGAGCGCGGGGACCGAATCCAGAAATTCCGTAACGAAAAAACCTTGACGTTTGTCTCTTTAGTTCAGCAACTCGCCTCTAGATGGCATTGCAATAACTTTACCGCGGCAGTCCCCGAGTGCCACACGTCTTTTTTTTAATCAGTCTTGTAATTTTGGAATGTATTACAAACAATCAAATCTCTCCTCTTTATAGTATTAGTATTGATAATAATAGAACCAAGCAATTTATAATACAAGTTAATTAATGTAAATAAATATTATGTATATAAAAAATAAATTCCAAGCTTTTGGCCTTAAATATCCTTGATCATTACCAAACCAAGGAAATAAAATCAATCATTTATGTTTAGGAATAAACATAAAATTATACATGTCATGCTATTTTCCATTGTTCGCACACTAATTAAGTTTGGCTATTGTATTTAACAGTTATTAACACACGTTCAGCACTTTCATGGCCCACGACACCTGGGGGACCATCAGGCCGCCATCTATTTTAGAATAGAATAGAATATTATTTTATTTGTTATCTAATCAACAAAAACACACATGGCTTAAAATAAAAGACAAAGCATCTGTCGATTAGTCACAAAACGGTCTCTGTCTCAGCATGACCTGGATGTAAACACGTTACAATCAACGCTGGTCTTCCGACAGAGCCATTTGGTGCCGTCACTGATAATAACCACCTTCGATCATATTAAAATATTTATATACCCTATATTAAAATATTTAATTGACTTTGTGATATTTTTAGTATAATCCCTAAGATGCAAATTTTTTAGTCATAGTAAACTTAAGCCGTTTTTGTGCGTTTTGTCACTATGGAAAGTTGCATCTAGGGTATATTTGATCGAAGCTTCCCACACTCCGTTTCACATTGCATCGCGGTCGCCACTCGAGAACCTTTGCTCCCCAACGGTTATCGGTTCTACGAGCTACATGGCTTGCCCATCGCCACTTCAGTGTGCTGATTCTGACAGCTATGTCGGTAACTTTGATTCTTCTACGGATTTCCGTATTACGGTACGGATCCTATCGCGTAGAGAAACTCCGAGCATAGCTCTCTCCATAGCTCGCTGAGCGACTTTGAGCTTATGCACGAGGCCACAAAGTACAAAAATAATACAGCGTGGGTTGTTTTTTACAAGTAAAAAAAATATTAGAGTGTAAATAATTAAATTGTACATAGCATCGTTATATGATACTTGTATCGTTTTTATGACACTCCTGTTTTTTCTGACCTATAAAAATAAAATTGCGTAGTTTGACTTTAAAACCATAATAACTTTGCAGGTTCCTTATTGGAGGGGGAATATTGTTCCAGCACCGCGATGCAGCGTAACGAAAACTGCCTCGAAAGGAGGCCGAACTATGCTGCATCGAGAGCTGTTTGGCACTCTGTCGGAGTACGCCCGGTCTATAGTGCTGCCTATCCATGAAAGTTTCTCATAGAGATATGAGGGTATTCGGTGGTTGAGGACACCAATACATAAACAAGCTAAATGAATTTCTACGATGAATTAACTTTTGCGTTCTAGCATGCAATCTAAATAGGATTAATGACTGTATCAGAGTAATTCAACTTGGATAGTATAAGTGACTCAATCAGACGTAGGTCCATTTTATCTTATTATTACATTTAACACCGGAAATATTCAAAATCCATCGCATAGTTTGTGATAACTATTATAAGCTATTTTTGAATACCTCTGTAATAGTTTTATTTTGTATAGCTTAGGAGCAGATACGAAAATAGCGTTTGGTGGACAAAAAGGGCAACTTCGTTTCTCTGCCTAAGCTTTACAAAATAAAACTATTTCAGAGGCATTGAATATAATTATGTATAACTTATAATATAATAGATACCACAAACTGAACGATGAATTTTTAAAATTTCCTGTCTTAAACGTAGGTTAAAATGAGATAAAATAGGCAGCGGCGGCACTTTCACTCGTGTTAACAAATAATATTAATTGACAAGTGCAAGTTGGATTCGCGCAATGAGAGTCCAGTTCATAATAACCATCAGATATGTATGATTTATGGTTTCATGACAAGTTTGCTGCTGCAACACTCAGTCAGATTTGTGTAAACGTTTACCTCGCGTAATGCAAGTTTACTATGTTCATTTGTTTTTCAAACTGTATTTTGTACTGTGTGGGATGTGTGAGCAGCAAATAAATTATTGTACTATGTTTTTTGCATGGGGATCGGGGAATCCCTTGTTAACTTTATTTAGTAATTATACTAAGATAGTAGTAATCATAGTTACAGAGTTGTAAGCGTGATAGCGCCCTGTAGGTACGGACGGACGGACGGACGCGACGGCCGGCGCGGCGCGTAGGCTTAGCAATAGTCCCGAGTCCTTTTGGTATATTTTGCGGAATCCTAAAAATAAAAGAAGAGGTAACGGTTTAGTAACAAACAACTCTGTCCATAACCAGAGTAGAGGGCACTGTACGAGCGGTTGCGTCACAAGGAAGCTCGAAGCTAAACTTCAAAGTCAACAAAAAATAACACCTGTTGAAATCGTGGACATTCGCCGGGGCACTCGAGTTCAAGTTCAAAACAGTTTCATGAATTATTTCGCGTAGTTTTACGTAAGTGCTGAATCTATTTGCTTGGGCTGTGATTTGACAACTCTTCGACTGGTGTTTGATTAATTGAAAAAAGGTAAACTTAGAAGCAAGTTTTTCCTGTACGGTCTACGGATAAACTACCTTGCATTAAATCCTTATGGCGCATACCCGAGCCAAT
The DNA here is from genome assembly GCA_955876795.1 of Eupithecia tripunctaria. NCBI lineage: Eukaryota > Metazoa > Arthropoda > Insecta > Lepidoptera > Geometridae > Eupithecia > Eupithecia tripunctaria. The sequence continues at coordinate 1,929,908 of OY041604.1, forward strand.
CTGACAGCAATTCCTATTTTATCATATTTTTACGTTTATCATAGAAATTTTTAAAAATCCTACGTTCAGTTTGTGGTATCTATTATAAGCTATTTTTTAATACCTCTTTTATAATTTTATCTCATATAATTTAGGAGGAGATGCAAAAATAGAGCTTGGTGGCCAAAAAGCGCAACTTCGTATCTCTTCCTAGGCTTTACAAAATGAAACTATTACAGAGGCATTAATAAATAGCTTATAATAGATACCACAAACTGAACGTAGGATTTTTAAAAATTCCTGCGTTCAACGTAATAATAAGATATAATAATTGGGCGCGCCACTTTCGCTGGTGTATGGACCTTAACAGATGTATCTACTATGTTGTGCCGTATGTTATGAACAAACAAGAGACGGCAAAATATTTTTACAATGCATGCTCGAAAAGTGCGTTTTCTAAGGAGCCAAATCGTGGTCGCACTAGTGCTTTTTAATTTTTAACTTCACCGTCGTCGTCAGCTCTAAACAAGGAGTTTTCACTACTTGAGGAAAGTTCTTGAGCCTCTTTGTGATGAAGAAAAACAGCCCGCCAGTTGGCAATTTCTCTCTTTTAATTTGTTCAGGGCGTTCTGGATGTTTTTTATTTATAATAAAAAATATCTATCTATGTATTGTATTGTATTATGTATATCGTTATCTAGTACCCATAACACAAGCTCTGCTTAGCTTGAGGCTAGATAATGCTGTGTGAATTGTCCAACATTATTTATTATTATTATTAAAAAATAAATAAATATAAATAATAAATATTGCCGGACAATTCACACAGCATTGTATGATACACGTGCGTAAAGGTGATTCCCGACTCGTGTCGGCTTATACACTCGCTCGCTGCGCTCGCACGTAATTTTTTTTTTTTTTTCCTTTTATATGCTGCTGCTTGGCTATCTGATCTTCAAATCAATAATCCAGTCTGCTGTCCGATTCTATCTGTTCTGTGTCATTAGGAGAGAGTGTAGTCCAGTGAGTCAACTCTCTATCTTTGTCCGAATATCTAGTCGCCAGGTCGGGGATGCTGTGTCTTTTCAGCCTGGGGAATTTGATACTGCCGTGACCTTGGAGGTTGGCGGCTAGTAGGTTTCTATGTCCACCCAGTCTTAGTTGGTATTTTTTACTAAAGTTTTCGATATCTTTTTTTACTGTAGGTATTTTGATGTCCATATACATGTGTTTGTTGCTCACGTGTGGAGGTATGTTGAGCATATTTCGGATGGTCTTGCTTTGAAATCTTTCAAGAATCTCGATGTTGCTATTACTAGCTGAGCCCCAAATTTGAATCCCATAGGTCCAGATGGGCTTTATGATGCTTTGCTGATATGCTGTGTGAATTGTCCAACATTATTTATTATTATTATTAAAAAATAAATAAATATAAATAATAAATATTGCCGGACAATTCACACAGCATTGTATGATACACGTGCGTAAAGGTGATTCCCGACTCGTGTCGGCTTATACACTCGCTCGCTGCGCTCGCTCGTAAATAATATGCGACTCGTCGGAAATCACCTACCTATCTACTTTACGCACTTGTTGCATAAATAGCTATTTTAGGCTAGTAAGGAAGTCGATTCCAATCATTTCTCAGAGTAGAGATCATGGTGTAAGACTTAGTGTTGTATTTTCTAAATTTTTTATTCATCACTTAATCTGTGTTTTTTATTATAACTGATGTACCGATGTCTTTTGGATGTTTGTTACTCTTTCACTCAATAACGATCTCGGACACTTCACCGAAAACCTATTATTGAAATTTGTAGCACTAACGTAAAACAAAACAATAACTAATAATTTTGGTAATTAAAATAATTTGTATAATAATCAAAAGATGTCGCTAAAAAACAAATTGCAAATTAAAATGACTTGTTAATTTTTTAATAATAATTGAATCATTCATTTATTACTATTTTCTGCCCGAGGCTTCGCACGCTTTTTTCTATGGAAACATTTTCTATTACATGCGAAATTGGACAAAAAGTGGTTTATGTTTGATTCTAGGATTAGAATTACCAGTATGCATTTCACCCTTTTGGCGTGAAGCGGTACGAAACGGACATCCATCCAAACTTTCACGTTTATAATATTAGTGTGATATTTTTTGCACAGTAATGGTTCCTATTTCTATACTTAGGTACCTACTTAAAATGGATAAATTTGTAAACAATAGATTTTATAATGACAGAATACGTCATTGCATAAATATTAATTTATTTTGAACACATTTAAACCTTTTGTTAGAAAGGTAGGTTCTTAAAGCTACTGGTCATTGTTTACTTATTTTAAGTCTTAAGAACAGAACGGATACCTTAGCTCCCATACAAACGTACTTCCCGCTTCATTTGGAAACTACGTTTCCGATCGTATTGAAATTTTGCATACATAATCGGATGACAAATAGCTATGTTTGTAGCGTTTTCGTTTTTTAAAAAACATTATGATATTTGAATGAGAGTGAAACTAATTTGCCATATTTTGACCACCAAATCGAGTCATTTTCAAGCCATTTTTTATGCATGTTAGACACCTTTATTCGAAAATCTGTCACACTGCAAACATCCTAAATATATTCACCATTAGAAATAAACAAAAATATTTCTGAAATCAGTCGATTATTCAAAATGAATCGCAAAGTACGAAAAAATATAAAAAATTGAGAAATTCCTTCAAATTTCTGCAACCGCTCGCTCAAACGCGGGGTGCAATGCGACACAGGGAGCACAATTCCAAAATAAGGCGAATGCCGCGGAATGGCCAACACGATGCGATTCTACGTGAAACAACAACAAATTTACTCGGGCCGGCCGCTGAGATTTGGGAGGGGTTCGTAGCCTTCTTAAGGCTCGAACCTAATGGATTTGCTAGAAAAACTAGGCCTAGATCTCAGTAATCACAGGATGTCCGTAGAATAACATAAAATTCTTCATTTATTCTTTGATTCCTTGGTTGTGAAACATACTGTAAAAAAAATTAAAAGGATAGTGCACTGTTTTGCACCTAATTTGCTCTAAATCTCAGGAACCCCGCGGAAATATATCTTTACAAAATATTTTTGTTTTGTTCCGGAGGCCTTTTATTCTAAAATTTCTAAACACGTATACATTTCTTATCGATACAATGAAACGTCATTTCCTCTTCTGATTTCATCTTCTGCCATCCGAGTTGCATAGCTAAACTTTACGCGTTCAATCCACAGCTGTCCAAGGTGAATTAAGTTAGTTAATAAACTTGAAATACATGGAAATATTCCATTATGTTTTAGTTGCTAGGTGTTTCTAGCTAGGTGTTTCTAAAAACTAGGCTAATGTAACCAAAAACGTCTACGCGAACCTTGCAACGAATATACATCTTGCAAAGTCGTTATCATGGCCAAGAGGAGCGTAGCAGAAAGGTGTTTTTGGTTATAAACATTTGATCAAATATCTCGTTTCGTAAACAGGTTTTATGTTGCCAAATAAAGGCTGCTTCGGGTATGCACGCTGCCATATCGTCAATGCGTTCAAGAATGACCTAATCCACCTGCTAAAACAACCACAAATTGATGGAAGCGTAATAGCTCTACCACAAAAAAAAAACAAATAGCGGTAGGTAGGTTACCGAAGAATTAAAACCACGCAACAAACCCGTGATTTAAATATATAGACCTACGTAATGGACAGACCAAAGTTCGAATTATTTTCAAGACAATAGCCAAACCCAAATAAACAAAATACTCTACCAATTAAGTAGTTTATTTTGAAAAGCTCACACTAAAACAATAGTGGTAGGAATATAATTATTATATAAACTGAAGAAAGTAAGTAAGTAGGTAAAGCTGATTTCAGACGCAGTCTAGAAACCCAAAGAAAGTCCGTTATATAGTCAATTCGACATCGTTTCGTATAGAATATTGTCAGAATCTAGAGGAAATTTCTCGGCATCTATGTCGAGGTTACAAAGAATGATGCAGGTGAGACATGGACCGTGATATCGATTCCGAACTTGTTTGACGACTAAATTTATCGATTGATAAATGGAAGTACAACGAAACCTGTGAAATGCAATTATTGTATTACTTTTTACCCGACTACCAACGAGAGAGGGTTATGGAGTTGGCTCCTTAGGTTTGTATGTATGTATGTAGCCGATTATATGTTTCCACAGAGCGCTGAAACGACTCGTTCGATTTCAATAAATGAGGTATTGATTGATTTGTCTTACCAACCCATCATCAACATCACATCAATTATTTTAACTGTAAGTACCCCAGTGGTTTTAGGGCATACCCTAAAACCACTGGGGTACTCAAACAACGACTTCGACATAACGATATCCCAATATCGTCTGATGTCATAACGTCAGACGATATTGGGGGTCTAATGAGATAGCGGTGTCGAAGTAAGCATCGATATAAAATTTAAGCACAATGTGGGTGAGCAGCAGGTGAGCGTAGTCGGGTTTTAGTTTGATTTATCTAGTGACTACATAAATCCATACCTAACTATTATTATAAATATTCGAAAGTTACTTTGTCTGTCTGTTACCTTTTCGCGCCTTTCCGCTGAATGGATCTCAATGAAATTTGGTAGCTAGAGCAGGATAAAAAGCAGTCTAGAAACTCAAAGAAATTCCGCTATCTAATCAATTCGAATCGTTTCGCATAGAATATTGTCGGAATTCAATAAAAGAATTCAATGTAAAAAAGAATTGAATTGAAAGCGTCCTCAATTTACCATTTATTGAGGACGCTTTTTATCCCTAAAAGAAGGTGCGATATCCTAACTCTTACGTCACCCGCGCGTAAAGTTGCCCATTATTAAATTAAACTTATTCCAAAATTCCACATCCGTTTTGATGACCCTAGTCTCCGTCATACTAAATTGGTACCTAATTTTCCACACTGACGTTCGAGTCTCCATTATCAGCTCTTGCAGAGATCGCAGCCGCATCCGGTTTGACCGGTCGTGAACGTACTATATTTGTATGATTGCAAATATTTGTAACGCGCTTTATGCTACTTGGATTATGTTTGCCATCATAACCAAAACGAGGTGTAATGACACAGAGATTTAAATTATTACCAGATGAGACATTACGATTTATAATATGAAGCATCAGCATTGCCATACAGCGGTCAAATGCAGCCAGTGGTTTTGGGGACGCGACGACTGGTATTGATATGGATCAATTGAGCTACCTGTAGATTATTTGCAACAGTCTGCAGTAAGGTCAATTATTTTAACTGTAAATACTTGTGCTAATTTGATTGTTATTTTCTTTGTCAATAAATATTATCACCAGCAAGCATACCATCGCCTTAGGGTTAAAAAAACACTGTTATGATTGTCTATAAATAAATAAATAAATAAAGAATAAATGTATTATATTATATGCTTGTTCACGGCTGGACACAGGTCTATCCTATTAAGCTCCATATTACATACCTATTACTGATTTTAATGTTCGGATTTTACTTGACATTTGAAATATTTTTTTACTGCGTTTTATTATCAGATTGCCTTACCGCATCCAAATCGTCAGAACATCTGCCAGATCGTCATCCTATCTGGGCGCAGGGCATTTCTACTATGGATGCATTAGTGTGAGATGCAAAATTTAATGGAGTAGTGGAACAAGATCAAAGTGTTACCAAGATACTCGTGTTTGAAAGAAATCCGCCCAAAGGTGCGTTCGTGCATCTAAGGCGCAACATCCATCCATGCCCTCTCGTAGCATCTGGCGACAGCTCAAGCCGAGGCTCGCACAAGTGGTGGGCCTTGTCATGTCGACCAAACTGATTTTAAATAGCGCCCTCTGCTAAAAATCCGGTAACGCTGTTATGGCCATCTGCGGTCACCAGAATTATAGTCCATTTGAAAAATAATAAAAAGTTTGATTTTTTTTTTATCAAATCTTCGGCGTTGTACTGGATGTGACTGCTGGCGAACAAGATATAACCGTGAGCTTTATGACACGTACCAAGAACCAAATGTCGTAATGTTGATGAAAGGCCGTCGTGAATGGGCTGGTTACAATACGAATGGAAGACGACATAGCACCAAAGCGTCTTTTGCATGGCAACCCGACGACCCCCTGGAAGACCGAAACTCGATAGAGTTCCACCAGACCAAAAGGCAATGATCGGCTGCAGAAAAAAGCCAAGACTTTGAATGTTCCACTCTGAACTACTGAACTTATGGATAACTTATAGAAAAGATACCACATAATAGGGAGGAGCCATTCTCAGGAGAGAATGGCATATTAAACTCAACCAGACCAAGATGTTGCATATTATGTTATTATGTGGTATCTTTTTTATAAATTATCCACAAGTTCAGTAGTTCAGAGTAGAACAACTCAAGAACACGTTGGTTTACGTATCCCAAAGGTGATCAGATCTTCGGAAGATGCGTTATTCCGGCAAATAACAATAAGAGTTTTTTCAAAACACAAAACACGGGTGAATGGTCTCCTTTTAGATTTTCGTGATAAGCAGATGATTTTGGTGTCTATTCAGATGTCGCCGAAACTGTCCTAATGATCATATTATTAAGGATGGCATCATTTTTAGTCCTGTCAGATTAGTTTAGTCTAGTTTTGGCAACATCTGAATAGACACCATTGTCGGCTACATCGTCACTTTTCTTTAGAAAAAAATGTTCAATGTTCAAAGAAGCTATAGATTATATAAAAAATAACGCGGGTGAACTATATACTAGCCAAACTCGATGTAAGCAAACCACGATCTAAATAACTAAAAATTACTTGCTTGGCGTCGAGTTTAAGTTTTTTATTATATAATTAACTAGCTGCGCCCAGCGGCTTTGCACGCGTTGATACAATGGAAACGTTTAAAGGAGATTTCTATCCCACGGGAACTGATTTATGAGATAAAAAGCCTATGTTAGATTCCAGGTTTAGGATTACCTTTATGCAAACTTTCAGCTCGATCCGTTGAGTACTTTTGGCGTGAAGAGGTAACAAATATCCATCTATCCATCCATCCATCTATCCGTCCATCCATCCATCCATCCATCCATCGAGCCACCCATACAAACTTTCGCATTTCTAATATCAGTGGTTGTAAGCGATGCGATCATTGGATTTGGTACTTCTGTTGCAGCATCAATATAAATGACAACCATGTATTAAATGCGGAAGGTATGTAACCAGAGCTGTTAAACTTACCACCTTCGATTAAAAAAAATACGATAAAATAACAAGTGAGTCTAATTACAGTTATCAAAGTCTGAGGTCATTTAAAGTGTTGTTATCAAGTCCTGTCTTTTGTTTTTATCATACTTTGTTTCAAATGGTTCTGACGAAGTAATTGCTGACAGTTTAAAAAACTCTTATGTATAGGACGTTGAGGACAGCGTGATTCTGTACCGACATAGGCTTGACAACGTGACAGAAACACTAACTAAACCATAATGTATAATCGACTAGCTGCGCCCCGCAACTTCGCAAGCGTTGTTCCTCTGGAAAAGTTAAAAGGTGATTTTCATCACACGGGATTCATGGGATAAAATAAAGTAGCCTATGTTTTATTCCAGGGTAAAATTACCTGTATGAAAATTTGCATACAGGTACTAACTACTGAGTTTTGGCGTGAAGAATTAACAAATATCCATCCATCCATCCATACATCCATACAAACTTACGCATTTATAACATTAGTGTGATAGTGTGACTTAGAAAAAATCCTTACAGAATTTTGACAAATTGTTTCAACACCTTTTTTACCTCATGTAGCATAGAGGGTTATTGGTAATTCTTTGACACTGCGTGGTTCTTACGACATCACGAACATGTACGTGAAGACGTCAGGATTTATTTTCAAGCCAAAAAACGTTTTCTATCCTTGTTCAATTAAAAAAGAAGCACTTCTGATACAAAATGAAAAAAACATGTTTGTCCAGAACCCAATGAATTTCTAATCTAAAGACCGATCTCCAAACTCACACACACTGTTAATTCAGGGTAGAGTTGTTTTTGAAGTTTATTTTTGAAATAAAACTATTCTAAAAACGCAACAAAACCAATACTAAGGTCATTCATTTTAGAATTGAAACCTGACGTCTTCACAAACCTCTTCGTAATGATGGGCAGAACCTGCCGTTCACGTGGCGTCAGGTAATTATAAATAACCCTGTATGTATAGTAATTCTAGCTCTGTGGTGCTGGCTTTGAATTTGCACCACCCCAATTTTTCCCGTGGGTGTCGTAAGAGGCGACTAAGAGATATCCACCCGGGGGTGCGCAGCAGCGACCCCTGCAGAACAAATCTTTCACCAAACTGCGATCCCCAACCCGCATGGGCACTACGAGTTAAACGCCAATAAGGCGTTTATCAGGGGGAGGCCTGCGTCCAGCAGTGGACCAATACAGGCTGTTGAGGTAAAGCTATTCCGTAACATCTTGTTAGTTTTGCTTTGTTAAAATAGCTTGGTAGGTACCATTGATTAATTGAAAAGGGAAGATGAGGTACTAGTTCCTCGAAAATGGCAACCTCATATTGTGTAAAATTGTGTGCTCCCACCTCAGTCACCGTCGGACCGGCGGCACGGGCGGTCGTGATTTGCGTGAAATATTGTTGTCTCGGTCTCACTTCGGTCTTAGATACGTCTTTCCGTCTTTGTTCTTCTTTGTATTGCACAGGACTGGAAATATAACTGTATGCGTATGTGTTTGCGTGTAGTTGTAACACATGCCAATTTTTGAGTAAGCGCTGGGAGAACGTAACCTATCTTCCCTTTTTAATTAATCAATGGTATTCGCACATGAAATCGTTTCATACTTTTATAAAGTTACCGAAACCGGACCATATTATACAGGTATGCTAAATGCCTACACAACATTATATATTTAATGTTTACTAGGTATGTTAGTAAATTCGTGTAAATTACCCACGTAGGTATAAAATAACTACGAATATGAAAGTCACAGGTCAATAGTTTATTGCGTATGTAAATAAAAATTATATACATTTGAAATTATATTTTATTTTTGCTTTAGCTTTATTACAAGTACCATTAGCAGAACGTACGGAACGTTAATAAAATTACCGGAAAAGTGTGAGTCGGAGTTGTTGCATTCAGAGTTCCGTACGCACAAAACCTTATAGAGTTTGTTTGAGCCACAGAAATCGTAAAAAAGGCTCGTGGTGCAAACGACTGGCAGAATGGAGGCCATGGGGTGCAAAACGACCACAGGAAAGACCACAAATGCGTTGGTATGATGACGTCAAAAGATCAGCTGGAGTCAAATGGATGGAAATTGCACAAGACCGCAGCAAATGGCAAAGTATGAAGGAGGCCTACAACCATAGGGTAGAAACATGGCTAAGAAGCAGAAGAAGAATTACGATTTCTGTGGTTTGAGCCATGGACCTAATTGAAAACCTAAATCATAACCGATCGCTACCTACCAGACCTTGAATGGATAGTATACATGTAGTATTATTCGTTTCTTTAGGCCTCAAAAACATCAAACATTGCGTTAAACGCTCGGGTTAAAAAGCTTCCTATGTAATGTAAGCTTCCTTTTGCACCTTGAAATGACTTTCGTTGGCGCGGACTTTGCACTCACCTTGGAATAACTTTGGTAAATCAGGACTTTACACTTACATACATCTCTACACCTAGTAATTAAATTAGCAGCCATGCTGTCAATTGGTAAACGTATCTGCCATCTAAGTGATAACATATCGATAGACATTGTACTTAGGCAGGTACCAACGAATATCTATGCGGAAGTTCATTACTCCGCGTGAATAGTAGGTATCCTTCATTAACAAGTTTGAGTTAATTCCAAAAATAGCTGCCATGCATAATGGGTAGTGGGTACCTCTGAAGTAGGTAAGTACTTAAATTTACTAAAAGAAGAAACTACTTGCTAACACGTTATAATGTCGTTTCACCGATATTATTTCGGGCCGAGATCAAGATGACGTGACGGCGATTGTTTGTTTATCGCCACCGTCACCGGTACGTAACCGGGATGTATCAGCGCTTTCCCCTACAGATTTCTTCATCTAAGTTTTCCACGGCAACATCCCGTTTTTTGCAGATACAGGTTTTTGCAGGTTTAGTAATGTACACGTTTCAATACTGCCATCCATACGGATTCATGTTAACGGTATCTTGAAAATAATTAGAATGTTTAAAGAAATACTAAAAACGGACTTTCGCCACAAACCTTTGCAGCTGCTAGGAACAGTAGGATTTTCTTCAGAGTTATGTATGTCTCGTAGTTCATCTGGGCTGTGCAGGTGCTAGCCCACTTTGCCCAGATGTATGTTACGTTTTTGCTTCAGTGCTCTGCACTCCTGAGACGGAGAAATGTTTCCGCCGCCTCCTCACAGAATCAGCAGGTTAGAGTTTCGCTTAGCCTTGAACATGTTCTTGTTGAGGCGACAGTATCCAGTTAGGGCTCTTGTCATGTTGCTTCTGGTTAGCGCTAGGATTCGGTTGGTGTTCCATTTATTGAAGGATTTTATCACTGATTTTGAGAGGCTCATGCCCGAGGAGTTCTTTTAGAGCTTGGACGATTCCCCATGAGGGTTCCATGAGGGTTCTGAGTGCCAGGCAACGCATGCGAAGCCGCGGGGCGCAGCTTCGCGCTTCTTAGATAATAAATAACCGCGATAACAACCCATGAAAGTTATGTCATAGTGACATCTTTTGATAGCGTCAGATGCGTTAAAACTTTATTATTATTACCTGTTAGATTGTTTTATTTTTATAAGTAATTATTAATTTGTTTTAAATACTCCTACTGTAGATAGTAATTCATTTTGTAGAATCGATTTATTACTATGATTAATGTTATTTCTTGGTTCCTTCTTTTTTTGTACTTCCGTTATATTAGCTTTTGTGATGGTGTTGTTTTGAATTAAGATGATCAGGTAGCTAAATAACAACCTTGATGTAAACTCGGCCATGAAATTATTATTAATACCTTCCCGTTAAGTATTTCTGTAGGTCATTTTTTTATATTTAGATTCTAAAAAGGTGTTTGAACTAATCACGAAGATGTATGTTATGAATTATTTGGAGCCAGTCGGCTAGTAATATTTATGGTTTCTAAACTAGGAAAAAAATATATAATATTTTGTGCATCCTATGTAGATGTTTGAACTTGGTGCTAAATGAATCATTTTTATAAAAAAACAATGTTAGGTGGATTGACATCGGTTCCTTTGTTATTTTGTTTGATAATATACACGTATACAGCTCAAGCTCAAGATAGGCGCGTCGGCGTTTATCTTATCGGGGTAATGCCCATAGTCCCCTACGCTGGGCATGCGGGCTGGCGATCGCAGTTCAGTGGTAGAAAAGTTCTGCAGGGGGTCCTGCTGCCCTCTTCCCAGTGGATATCCCATAGTCGCCTCTTACGACACCCACGGGAAGAGTTGGGGTGGTGCAAATTTAAGCCAGCGCCACACAGCTCGTATACAGCGTTATTGGTAATTCACTGATACAGCGAGAACTGTAGGTAGGTTCTGTCCATCATCAAAAACTCATTTAAGAAGTCCGGGTCTTATTTTTTTTTAATTCATAGAGAAGTTATTATACAAGTACATAGATACTCCTAGTAGATACACTATTCAATATAATTGTTCTTATAGTTATAGTTTCAAATGAAGACATTCTGTCTTCATTTGAAACTATACCTACTTAGAAATGGTTCTGCCCTATATTTATCAGTGGTTGTCCAGCCAGCAATTAAATAATCTTTGGTAGATGTAAAATAGGCTAATGATGATGATGTGGATTTAAATGGGAGATCGGTCAATATATTACTAACTAGCAGCGCGTCGCAGTTTCACCAGCGTAGTTCCTGTTCCCATATGGGAATTCCGGGATAAAATATAGCCTATGTCACAGAAGTACAGAAGTAGTATAGATAATTGATTGTTGTTGTCAGAGTCAGAGTCAGAGTCAGAGTCAGAGTCAGAGTCAAATCGTTTATTTCTTTATACTTACAGAATAAGCACTCAGACAAGTCAAATTTTTACTATATAAAAATGTCACAGGAGTAGTATGGATAATTGATTGTTGTCCAATGTTTTCGTGATGATAAACAGTGTCAGTGAATTCCTAATAACCCTTTAAAGTTCTATAGATGATGTTTGTAAATACAATAAGTGGATTGTTTATTAATTAAATTGACCATAACACGCGGAGAACCTGCTTCAAACTCGCACTTATTACGTCTTAAATTATTATTATCCTCGTCTTACATGTATCTTTTTGCGTGTATTTTGGATTGGCCATACTTAATTACCTATATTCATTCGTCTGAAGAATAGATAAGAAACCATACAATACAATAGAAATATGGAGTATTTCGCACGATATAAATGAAACAAAAAAAACAGAAAAACACAAAAACATAAACAGTTGCACAATGGGCGGTCTTATTGCTAAGATTGAACCTCTTTCAGGCATCAAAATACAGATATACAAATGTTGATAAAGTTTTATTCAATTAGGTTACACTAAGGGTAATTTCTAATGAATAATAACGTCTTTACGAACGTGTTCATCCCGAGATGTGGAAAATCTGCATTTCACAGTGTCTGTTATTAACCAATAACCCTGCCTCTATATAATTATAATATACATGCATTTATATGAACTATTTAAAATCAAAGTAAGAAAGTGTTCATAGACCATGGTTAAGCATACCTACCTAGTTCCTCATTGTTGTTTACTTTGACCTGACGCAGTAAATAATTATGTTAATATTAGTTCAGCTATTGATAACTATTTGTACTGGATGTAAAAAGGTCGATAAGTCCATTACCAGTGAATTTTAAAGTGGTTCAATGTTTGGCCAACATTAGAATGTCAAGTTGAAGCATCGCCTCAAAGTCATGGCCTATGGTTGACAAATGGATTTTCAATGACCGTTTGTGGCTTGAATGGCACCTGATTCATTTGTTTTTTCTCGATGAATGTTGCTAGAATAAAACAATTTAGTTATAGTTCCCAAACTTTTTCAGTTCGGGGCGCCCCGTTGTCGTTAGTAGAGTTGCCGCGGATAGTTGTTATAGCGAATAGTCGAATACCGATTAATTGCCATTCACTTTGGCGATTAGTCAAATAACTCGACATTTCTATTTGACATTAATAAGGCACATTAAAAATATTTCTAACTACGATACTTAATCAAACCAGCAAGCTCTGTTGATTCAGAAAGACTATTTTCCGAGGCAGGTTCAATTTATGAGGAACAGCGAAACCGACATGGGCCCGTTGGAAATTAAGTATAAATTAAAAAGTCTAAATAATTTAATTTCATAATTGAATTTAATTACATAATATGATAGACACAGGCACATAGTGTGGGCTTGGGCGCCAGTCAATAGTTCGGAGGTAACAAACATTTAAAAAAAGACAGTCGAATTGAGAACCTCCTCCTTTTTTTAAAGTCATAAATTTTTTGTTTGTTTATAAAAAGGAAAGATTTTAATGTTTGTTTATTTGTTTGTATTGAATAGGCTCCTAAACTACTGGACCGATTTCAAAAATTCTTTCTTCAATAAAAAGCTTACTTTTCAGGAAGTTACATAGGCTATATTTTATCCCGGAATTTCCACGCGAACGATAACTAAGCGGATGAATCCGCAAGGCACTGCTAGTAGAAAATAAACTAAAACAAACTTTGTAAACAGTATAGCAGTACACGCTCAGCATACTGCTGATGTGTAACATAGAGTTAACAAAATCAAAATACAAAATGATTTATTTGCCATATTACTTAAGATAGGTACACATTACTGGCGGCCCCCGCACGAGGCAAGCCTGTGTCGCGGGAAGCCTGTTTACAAAAGTAGTTTTATCGGTAGCGATTAAATGTAACTTATACAGGGCAAACAAACAAAAAAATAACATTAAAATAAAACTAATCAAGTATGTGAAGTGAATCTAAACAAATCGGAACACGAAGTCTGCAACATTTGAGTTAGTCACATATAGGTAGAGTTACTGAATTGAGGTCAAGAAGAAAAAGGTAGGGAGGAGACATCGAGGTTGGGATCGCAGTTCGGTAGTAGAATTGTTCTGCTGCCCGCCCCCAGTTTATATCCATTAGTCGCCTCTTACGGCACCCACGGGAAGAGATGGGTTGGTGCAAATTCTAACCCAGAACCGCACAGCTGATATGAACTCGATCAAGCTGAATTAGTTTTGTGGATCTTAGTTTTTGTCACAAACGGTGAAATTAGACCATGTTAGCAGATCCTGGATCTTCGTTCATTACTAGTGATATCATAATCCGTCCAAAGGTGAAAACAACCTGTTTCTTACCAATCATTGAATGACGCACTTGCTAACGTATTTATTGATAGCTTTTTGTTTGATTATTAATAATATGGTAGAGGTTCTTACCTAGTTTTTTTGTGAATTTCCGCGAGAGATTAATAACTTATAATGATCAGTTAATGCATACAAATTAGAGACCTTGGAAATTTAGGCACAGATACCTAATCAGCTTGAATTATATTATAATATAATGTACCTATATTAAGCCCGGACATTCTTATTAGTTGTAGCGGATAGCTATTTTAATTTTTGCAAGAAAATATGTAGGTATTTTTTGTTACGCTTTACTGCAAAATGTTTTTGTTTAGTTTGAGTTAGTAGAAGCTTTAATCTTACCTTTGATTATTACTACTTACTACTACTTTGATTATTAAAAGATGAACCACAAATTAAAAATATATGTTATTCTTATAAAATAATCATATGTACAACTCTACCAAGCTAAATTTTCACCTCGCGTCGATAACGTAACATTGATGCTTAGGTACGGTCTCTAAAAGCGGATTCGCCTTACATTAAAAATGTAAACATATTTTTGTTAGATTTTACCTTGCATGTATTGTTTTTAACATTATAGTACCTATACATTGGCGCCGCATTCCATCAAAGTGCAAACAGCTTGGTGGAGTTAATATAGAAAGAAATAAGAAAGAAAGAAAATAATTTTATTTGCTTAAAAACTACACAAGCCACAATATTTAACTTATTATATTTTACTAGCAGTGCCTCGTGGTTTCACCCGCGTAGTTCCCGTTCCAGTGGGAATTCTGGGATAAAATATAGTCTATGTCACTCTCTGAAAAGTAAGCTTCTAATAGCGAAAGAAGTTTTTAAATCGGTCCAGTAGTTCCGGAGCCAATTCAATACAAACAAACAAACAAACAAATCTTTCCTCTTTATAATATTATATAGATTTATTAAAGGGACAATACATGAGTTGAGTGCTACGCGGTTCGTAGCCCTTGCTACGAAATCACTCCGGTCACTTCAGCCCTCTACTCATAAAGATTATATGTATAGTACTATATAGCCATCTAAATAAAAAAAAAAATCTCTCTCTCATCTCTACCTATTGGAATCAACGGCGGCAGCGGCGGCGTTGGCTACCTACCTACGTTATTGTGAAGCAGCGACGACGTCGTCGGCTAAACTGAAACGGCAAAGGACCGGGACAGTGACGATCTCTGGTGTCAGATCTACTTCAGATCACTGTGGCCAGTTAGTAAAAGTAAAGTAAAAAAGTATTTATTGACATAGTATCTAGTGTTACAGACAGTATGAGTCCATAGGCCCCTGAACTAGTTTTAAAACTGTGTTTCAGTTAGTAAGTAAGAACGTCTAGATTTTCATGAGGCGGACTGTACGTGCGTTGGTAGATCCCACAACCACTCCAGGACAAGCAGACTTACTCATTACTTCATTACTCAAACGGTAGACCAGCGCTGGGTAGACCTCTTCCGGGAGCCTAGCCAGCATTTATGCTGAGTGACTGCCTTTTTGTAACAACTTTATATAACTATTCCTATAAGATCGTCCGGCTCTCTATTTTGTTTCTATTCATAGATGTAGGTACGGCCTTCGTATACTCAGTTTCTTTTGTTGTTATAAATAAATGTATTTCTTTCTTATTACTTCTTAGAAGCGTATTTTATGAAGTTTTATAAAGCCTAGTTGTGGGTACAGTGAGTTTATGTTTATTTCTAGTAGGTATTTAAATTATATATTTTTATATATATATATATATAATTTTTATGAGTTTACAACAAGTTTTCATAAATATCGTCGGCCACATCATCCCTTATCTGATAATATTGTGGTCAAATGTTATTCTATTCACAATAAAAAAATACTTCAAAATATAAAGGTAACTCAGTCAAGTAGACCTATTGCATGAGATGTTATGTACCTACCTCTATAACAAGTTGTTGACATTATGTATAACAAGTTGTTTAATTGTTTAGGTACTAGGTAGTCTAGGTACATTTCATAAGCAAATAAGGCAATACTGGGTAATTTTATGCCACCTTGTAGTTAGATATAAATTAATCTCAAGCAAATTAACCTCCTGTATAATCTACAATTGTTAGTAGCGGTTTTATTGAACTATATGATCTTGCAAGAAAAGTTTTGTTCAGCAAACACTGTACATTTTTAGGGGTTCCGTGTCCAAAGGGTAAAACGGCACCTATTACTCATACTACGCTGTCCGTCTGTCTGTCCGTCTGTCACCAGGCTGTATCTCTTGAACCGCGATAGTTAGACAGTTGCAATTTTCACAGCTGATGTATTTCTGTTGGACTTAGACTTTTTAAACTTCTTAGCATCGATCAAAAATTTCGAAGGCCCCAGCGAAATTTTTGATCGATGCTTCTTAGACTCTTTTCTGCTATTGCAGTGTCAAGTTCATGGAAATTTCTTCTTTCATTTCTTCTTGTCCGTAATATTAGAGTAAAATAAAAATAAAGGCAACGTTATTCTAGCTAGGGCAACTGGAAATATCTGAAAAGGGTGTGCAAGTTATTGCTCTTTGGGGTGTGCCAATGTCAAATTAAAGGAAAATTGGGGAGGTTGATTTCCTTCGTCCGTGGGAAAACTAGATATTGAAAATTGAAAAAGTTGTTTTTCTTTAATTTGACAGCTGACGCCCTACCACCTGCCACGATACTTGGAACAATTTTTTTTTAATATCACTTCGACAATAGGGTATATGCATCGATTTTTTTTATTGTTTTAATCGATTCTTCAGGTCATTATTTAACCAAGGAATGATAAGACGCTCACTGAATTTCGCATTAACAAGGTAAAAAAAACAAATCAAAACTACAATCATTTTCGGGTGATAAAAACGCTGCCATATTGGCGCCATGTTTATGTGACGTCGACGTACACACTCGATTAAAACCTTTGGTGACGACCTCGGTAGTGATCATCTCAGGAAAGAGGTTTTCCGAAAAAACTGAAAATAATCGACAATACGAAATGTTAAGTGGGCAGAATAGTGTCAAATCAAGGTGCAGCAAGCAGAATAAAAAAAGGAGAAATGCGTACAGTGATGTCACGTCCGCTCTAGTCAATGGCGTAGCGTTTTGAAATTTTGCGATTGAGATTTAAAATATCAATTTTTCAATGGTTAAATTCTACAATAAAAACATCTCAAAATGCAAAAATAAATATGTAGATATGTTTCTATATCAATAGAGAATACGTATATATTTTTTTAGCCATTTTGAAATCACATGCATATACCCTATTGCATAATAAAAAGTTTTACTCAAACAGAGATCAATGATAGCTCTTTCATAATAGGTACCGACCTAACACCCCATCATAAACTCTATGTAAGTATTTTACAACCAAAAACTATTAAAAACTTTCAAAACGATATTATTAACATAATGTGATAAATAACGAAGTAGTAGACGTTTTTGGCTTCAATTCAATTCAATTCTTTATTTAAAACCAGACATAACATTACAGAGTACACTCCAATGCGTTAAATCTAGGACATCTACCTACTTGCTAGTGAAAATAAATTTAGAACAACATAACAGGACTAAAAATTCGTAAAATAAAAAGAATGTTAAGACAACATCAGCAAATAAAAACAAAGACACCTCGTTACTACGGTTACACAATAAAAAACATGGAAATAAAATGATGAAAATAAGAAATATGAGAAAATAAAATACAGTGGTATTTTATTTTCTTAAGTCTCACAATAGCTGAGGCACATACGTTCCATCGACTTCCATCCATCCGCAAACAGGTCAACCTGAGGATGCTTGGCGAGGAGGTCATTAAGAGTGCGCTGGGCGCGGGAGATTGGAGCCTGTTGGCGATATAAAGTTCTTGCACGTAGGGGCTCGAATAAGCGCACGCGGCCAGTGCGAAATCGGTTACGCTGTTCTGGTATGCAGAGTCTGCTAGCTTCACTTAGAAATATGGGACAGTCCATCGTGCCTCGCAGAATCTTGCATAGAGTAGGTAAGTAATTGGTCGTTTCTCCTTCTGGTTTCTAAAGAATTGAAACCTAATGTACCTTGTAGGAATTTCGTTGGGTACATGAAGGGATAGTAAATAAAAACTTTCTTATAGAGAAATCTCAGAAATCTTTTTTGAACCGGCTCTAGCATAAGCGTATAAGTAACTTCATAGGGGTTCCAAATACAAGAACTATATTCCAGTTTGGAGCGGATAAGGGATGTAAAGAGTATCTTTATTGCATTTATATTTGTAAAATTTTTGCGAGAGACAAAACCTAGTCTTTTAAAGCATGTGTCGGTAAGATATATAATATAATATAATATGATTATGAAATTTTAGTTTTGTATCGAACTCCACTCCGAGATCTTTGGTAGAGTAAACACGGGTGATTTGTTCGCCTCCTAGTTCATATTGGGTAACTATTCTATTATGGGAACGAGTGAAACTGAGTACTTGACATTTAGGATTATTAAAAAAGAGGCGGTTTGTATCACTCCAGGCTTTTATAGAATTGATATCACTCTGCAAATCTTCACAGTGTTTTTGTGAGTTTATTTCGTAGAATATCTTAACGTCATCCGCATATATCTGACATTTATCTTTGGAGAGACTCTTGGCAAGATCATCAATCATTATTGTAAAGAGAAGAGGACCGAGTGATGACCCCTGACTCACCCCAGAGCGAGTGGGATAAGGTGGAGAGTCATAGCATTCAATGCGCACAAATTGCTGTCGATTTTCCAGATAACTGGCAAAAAATCGAAGCAGTTTTGGTGCTAGGCCATACGAACACATTTTATTCAACAAAACATCGTTATCAACTTGATCAAATGCTTTTCTAAAATCTAAGTATACAACGTCTGCTTGAGAGCCTATATCCAATTTTTGGGAGACATAGTTCACTAAAGTGAGAAGATTGGTATTAACGGATCTACCTTTTCTAAAAGCGTGTTGTGTGTCACTTAAATACGGTGATAACTGAGTATAGATGCTTTTATGTATTATGCTCTCAAATAGTATAACAAATGTAGATAAAATTGCTAGAGGTCGGAAATTCTCTACAAGAGTTCTGTCACCCGATTTGGGGATCGGAGTTACCCGTGATATTTTCCATCGGGTGGGGTATACGCTGTTATTAAGAGAGAGATTCATGATATGTGCTAGAGGAGCTGATAATTGCTTCTCGAAAGCTATAATGATAAACGGTGGCACATTATCTGGACCAATGGAGCTTTTTGGTTTTAGTTTATCAATGTGGCTTTCGACCTCCGCAATAGAGACATGTGTCATACTAATGAGACTATTGTTGCCTAAAGATGAAATATTATCGGTGCACAGGTTTGGGTTT
Organism: Eupithecia tripunctaria; assembly: GCA_955876795.1. Classification (NCBI taxonomy): domain Eukaryota; kingdom Metazoa; phylum Arthropoda; class Insecta; order Lepidoptera; family Geometridae; genus Eupithecia; species Eupithecia tripunctaria. Next base: position 1,949,588 of record OY041604.1, read on the forward strand.
TTTTGAAGGAAAACACTGCTGAAGTATTCTGCATATGCTTTTGCAGCATTTGGTCCACTATGACAGCTACCATTGTACGTGACGGAGGGTTCGAAACCTCCTTTAGTTTTTAAGTTGGAAATGTGATTCCAAAAAATTTGCGGGCCAACCGTTAGTTCATTTTGTATACGGAAAATGTAGTTATCATATGCATGACATATAGCTATTTTTAAATAAGACCTTATTGCTTTAAAGAAACTGTGCGCGTTTGCATCTCCACTCATCTTCCATATTTTATGGAGGACCGATTTAAGTTTAAGTTCTGAAATAATGTCTTTTGTAAACCATGTTGGATACCTTCTGCTGTTCGAGGTACTTCGCACTTTTTTAGGTATACAATCATTAAAGCAGTTGTAGAGTTGATAATAGAGTGAGTCAACTGCCAAGTTTATATCAGAATGATTACAAACCTCGTACCAGGGAGTAGATGCAATACGGTCATAAAGTGCATCAAAATCTGCCTTACTAAAATTCCAGTCCGTAGCGCTGTCGATGTTGCTTGCCTGCATTTTCTCACTTTTACGAGTCCTGTCGCACCTTATGGTGACACTAAGAGGCGGATGATGTTTGTTCGAAATACATAGGTACGTTATCAACACAGAAATCGTAATAATATTATTAGGAATTCTGTGGTTATTAAACACACTCAGTGCCAAGCCCCGTGGGCCATTTCGTTCATTTATGTACCTACTCGAAAAATAAGTAACTGAAATTCAAAAGGCGACCCCAACCCTTTTACACCAAACATGCGCCAGGCCAGACCTAATTTTTGCCTATTAAATGTATAGAAGCGCCTAAAGGTAATTTGAATTTGAATTTGAATTATCTGTCGTGTGATTATTGGAATTCCGTGTATTTAGGCTTCACACATCAGTTTTGTTGGGTAACATATTCTGTATTCACACCGTGGTTGAGCAAACTTCCGCACACTGATTTATTGCCAACCTCCTAATCACCAACACAAAATAACGTTTGTATAATAAACGTATAATGTACCTTTGGAATACAGTGCGAGTCTGCATACAGTGCACAAACGAAAATGAGGCAAACTACGCCATATTTTATCGGCGGAAAATGTGATACAAAAAATCGAAGACTATATTAAATAACCACATATAGTATAGTAGCAGTAACCTATAGTAATAAAAAAAAGATCTGGTGATTTTGTTGTGATATTTATTTATACAAAAATCGATAAAAAAATGGTTATTTTGCATAAAAATAATATCATAACTTTTAATTCAGGGTTTTTTTACAATTATAGTTAAATAAAGATTTCTAATAATTACTGAGTTTATTGGAAAGTAATTTATCGTTTAGTTTAAAAGTTACAGCGTTTTGTACATACATAGGTAATAGACTTTTTAATTACATTTTCTGTCGATAAAATATGGAGTAGTTCCCCTCATTTTCGTTTGTGCACTTTATATAGACTTACACTGTATAGGTTAGGGATTTTTGTAAATATATGTATATGACACACTACGTATCTATCTAAAGAAATCGTCCTAGATCTAAAGAGCCATTCGTAGGTATTTATGACCAAACAGAAAGAGGAACTATTGCGGCAAATGGCACTTGCTGTTTACACATAAACTTTTTCTTATATTGTGCGATAAAGGTACAGTTTAATAAATATAATATTAAAAAGTTGACAGAATGCTTTGGGAGGCCCGTAGAACCGTTCTTTGTGGCGATCTTCGAGTTCTTCAGTGGACCCTCAAAGACCATCTTCTTATTTCCAGCAGTTGAGTAGAATAATTAAGTTTTTTTTTAACTATAAAACTACTTCAATTATATGGTTTTTCTCATGAATGCCATTGTCAGAACTGGACCAAATAACTTTCAGAATCATCTAAAGAAAAATCGGATCACCCAGTCAAAAGTTCCGAGGTAACAAACCTATAAATAAATACAGTCAAATTGAGAATCTCCTCCCTTTTTTGAAGTCGGTTAAAAATATGAATGAACAGAAGATCTGACTTACCCTAATGCAATCAATTGAACTTTATTTGTTATTGCTACGTGATTTAGAATTTGTGCGTAGCAGAAGCTATGGTTTATCCATACAGCATGGAGCATGTTAGTAAATAAACCACGATACAAATAACAAAAACTCACTTGCTTGGCGTCGAGTTTCAGATATAATTGTAAGCAATTTTTATTGAAGGGAGGATCTAAAATCGACAAGTAATGTAAATTACGTATAAAAGGACGCGCCAACAAAGTGAATTTAGGTTAAGTATGGGCGGTTTGTATACGTTTATGCCTCATTCAAAATGAACACGGTATAGGCGAACATGGCTTTCGCTCAGCATTGTAGTTATAAGTAAGCATGCAATTATTTATAAATTTGAAAATTATTTATTAGTTTCAAATAAACTTTATTATTATTATTATTATCGTGCTGGATACACACAGATATGGGCTGGTTTTCAGCGGAAACCATAAAAATTCATGTCACGACGTCAAATATGTAGTAGGTATACTTATAACTAGGACTAGGAACACTTTAAATAAAGTAGGTACTTATCAATCTATATTGATCGTGAAACAATGTGGCTCTACCTGCGCACGAACTATACCATAATAAAAACAAATAATTTTAAATGTTTTTCCTTGTGATAATGTAAAAAATCTGGTATGATATATTTATTTTTATGCATTTATCTAGGTGTGTATTTTATTAACTAGTTTACCGGGATCATTCGACCTTTAGGCGCGGAACAAATTTACCTACATAGTACAATAATGTTTCAGCTTTAAAATTTTATATATCGTTTAATAATTCGGAGATTAAACATTACGAACTACAACTTTTACTTTCTGATAATATAGATCTTCTGTGGTCCTTGAGTTTTGAATTTAAACTTTGAATTTTCCACCGACGAAAAACTAAAGGAGGCCATTCTCAATTCGGCTGCACGAACGTAACATATCCGTCGCGGATATTTTATTTTATTTAAGGCGCATACACCGGGAAAGTGGCGCCCCCTCATGTTATTACGTTAAACACAGGAAGCTTTAAAAATCCATTGTACAGTTTGTGGTATCTATTATAAGTTATTTATTAATGCCTCTAGCCGTTAGTAGGTACTTGATTATTGTAGGCACAAAGTCTGATCAATACCTAATTGTATCCAAAGGTGAACGCACCATGGTGGGGAGGAAATTAAATAACCATAATGTGCATAAGTACCTACATATTCAAGGGTCGTTTGCCTTTTATTGTTTTTTTTTATTTCATAAATATTTACACCTTAAAGGTAGGAATATATCGAATCAAAACCTACACGTATTTCATAATTTAAGCAAAACTTATGTTTATACGTGTTTCTTCAATTGTAAAATATGGTAGAGTTAGCAACTACTACAACGCCAATTAGAGTCTTTTAACTGACTATGTCAGAAGTAAATCTACTCGTACCTAGAACCTTACAACACGATGTTAATAATAATGTTTATATGCCTAAATTGGCACAAATTATCATAAGATGACAATTACATACAAGGACGCAGGTAAATAACCCATAATCATGCCACAGAGCAGTTAAATCGCCTAGGTTGTTCCAAAAGTAATTTATACTAAACCTGCTCAGAAAGTTGCTTATTCCTTTTTCAAACATAAGGTAGAAAGTCCGTTTTTGCCGACGTACTGAAACACAGGAAGAAAAACACTATGGAAATTCATTTCTCACGCGTTTAGCGGGAGGGAAAAGTTCATGGAAATCCATTTCAAACGTGTTATATTTTTGAATTTTCTTAAATATTAGCCGGTACCTAGCTATGGTTATTTTATGGGTCAGACGTTAAAAAGTTTTTACTCAAAATCCGCCTTATGATATTGGTCTCTACCGTATTTGGAACAATTAATCAAAAAAAGAACGTGCAAGTGCGTGCTACAATTTGTATTTACAACAATTTGTTACAATTTGTATTTACTCGGGTGATTTTAAAGATTTTCCTCGAAGGTGCAGTATAAAGCACATGTAGGTATCACACGGGAGAAAGTTTGATTCCTACCTCGTGTGGTTTAAGGCCCTCGGCTGTGCGCCTCGTGCCTCAAATGACACTCGATAGGAATTGGGCACTTTCTCAACTCGGTGTACAATATACTATACCAACTAGCTAGTTGCCCGTGGTTTCGGGTGACCTGTACCTCGATATGTAAATGCAAGACCCACACCCGGTAGTATTGGGCGACATGATTTATTTATTTATTTATTTATTTATCATCATAATGTAACATTACAGTTTAACAAAAAAACCAATGCGTTACAACATGTAAGTACTTAAAGAATAATACCTACTTAGTAGGTCACATGATGCCCATCAGGCACCACAGCAGTCGACATTCGCATGCAACTGTATATGTCCTGCCTGTTTCCCAATCGGGGGGAGGATAGGTGACGGAAGAATACGGTCGGCGAGTGTGTGGAATGGTGGGCTCGCTGGTCTTGTGAAGGAAGAGGGGACGCCAGTCGAGCCGCGGTAGGTTTATGTTCCCGTGGTTCCGCGAAAACGGCGAAAGAGGGTCACCGGAGAGGTTTTAGTGGGTATTAAGTCGTTCTCATGATCCTATATAATTCTACTCCCCCCCACCGCCTGACCAGTAAAAAAAAGTACCTTGTAAGACCATGGTCGCTCGCGCCTCCGTTTTAGTAGCGGCGCGCAGCGGCGGTGTCAGAATCGCCCCCTCAAACCCTCAATCCGTGGTGGTACGTCCTTATTAATGTGCCTTAGTGTTTTTTTAGACTTAACAGGATTCTTGGCCACGTCACAAAATTCGTTTTAAAGTAAGAAGCGAACATAAAATCTTTACCTAGTTACTCGTAGGTTGTTAGTTCTCAAGTTGGAGCTCCACGGCAAGAATCGACAAAGGGCACATAATACTGCAGTTAACTGCAGTCAACAACAGTTGACAGTCGACGACTACCGTGTCGCCTGCAGTCGTCGGGTGCAGTTGCCTAGCAGTCGGGAACTTGCCGTCTCCGTGTGTGTTAACGTGCAGGAACCCTAAGATGTCTTACCAGATGTAGGGCAGCAGTTACGAGTACCTACCTTCTATAATATATTTTAACAACACTGCGATAACCAATCTGTCTGCCGGGCGTGGTGCTTATGGTGAACTCCCCCTTTGTTTGGCGCCATGTTCAGCAGTGTACGAATGTATACTGATGGGGTACGCACTGGAGGAAATGTAGAGTTAAGCTTAACGTAGGTACCTAGGTACATTTATCCTAAACGAACGCGCTGTGGCGGAGAAAAGCCGAAAGGATCGAAGCAAATGAATTGTGAGGATTCTTTCGACTCGGAACGGACAGAATTTCCATCGTTTTAAACGATCATACACATCATCCTAATAATTCTATTGTATCTCCTTGAAGCTTTGCATTTGGAAAATGATTACCGACTCGTAACAAATTATATAATATCCCAAAATTAATTGATTACCTCTATAGAAGACAGGGCAAAGGCGCCCATTAGGGGAGGCTTATGTCAAGCACTAGACTAATATACTTAGGTTGATGATGAGTTGAATTAGTGAATAATGCTTCAGAATCCGACCTATAGGTATTTGCGGATTCTCTTTACAAACTTTCCTCTTTGTAAATGGCAGGCAAAGTTGGCTAAACGATAATCTCGCAGACGAAAAATCATACACAGGGAAATTCCAAAATTTAAATCCTGCGTGCGAAATACCAACTACCTTACACATTTCCAGAAGTGGTAATTTTGTGTATTGGACATTATTTCTATACCCTATCAAAAGAAGTATCTATAGTTTTATATAATACCTACTTCTATAGTTTCTTGGATGCACCACCATAAGAAGAGTTATTTTCAAACACAGAATGAAGTATCTCATAGACAAAGTTTCCTTTGACAGATGCTATACATAATATGAATAAGTGATTATTGGTCATTTTTAATTGACGACATTGGAGGCGCAGCGGGCGCCGCCGGTCCGCCTGCGACGCAGGAGGTTCCGGGGTTGCGGGTTCGATTCCCGCCTCGGGCCAAATGTTTGAACGATCTGCAGATATTTGTTCAGGTTATTCTGGATGTTTTCTATGTACCTATAATAAAAAATATCTATCTATGCAGGTAATGTATTGCATTAAGTCATGGTGTTTTGGCTAGTACTATATAAACTCTATGCATTAAGTAATATCAGTTATCTAGTACCATAGAGTTTATATAGTGCACAAACTCGATGTCTAGTACCCATAATACAAACTCTGCTTATCTTGGAGCTAGATGATGTTGTGTGGATAGACCAACTTTATCTATGTTTTTTTATAACAAGCAAGTCTAGGCGATACCTATCTATTATAACTGAGGTGTGCTTCAAGAAAAAACAGTAAAAATTGTAAAATCCTTTATTATAATAAATAAACGTTGCAAATGAGTGAAATCGCAGCAGTTACTTGAGCAGACTTGTCTGACAAATGCCGTACATTTATACACCCAAAGCTTCACACAGTTCACATTAATTAATCAAAACATAATACAAAGTCGGCCAGCTTCTGTGGGTCTACCTCGCAAAACGATAACGAACATTAGGACGTATCTTGTAGAAAGAACTACTCTTAAGTCGCATTATAAATTGACTTAGATATGCAACATGGTTGATGAGCGATAAACTTGCTAGTGGTGTTTTTCACTTCTTCCGCTAGTGGACAAAAAATTTAAGTGAATTGGAGTCAATTGCACCTTATTTCTTATTTGATATTAATTACTATATCAAGCTGTTTATATAGTAAAATTTTTGACTTGTCTAATTGCTTATTTTGTTAGTCTAAAGAAATAAACGATTTAACTCTGTTTCGACTTTCGATACGAAATCCTAGGTCGACAGATAAAGTAGTAAAAAAAGGTGAGTAAAAACGTAAGCTGTAAAGGTGAGTTGCCTTGTTTTTTTCGATGTACATAGGTAGGTACCTCTTATTTATATAGCATTAGTTTGTAGTGTTTTGGTTTCTAGTTTTTACTGTTACATTACAGGCGAATTCATAGTATCGTTCCGACCTTAATGGGCGGAAATAATGGGCAAAACGATACTAGACCAAATACTCGCAGTACGCCTTTACACTTGAATTGGATAACTTGACAGCTCTGTCGTTTTGTTCCGAATATATCGCAATCGATTTGCGAAGTAGACACTTTGTACAATCATTATCTAGATGGGTGATCTGGCATTAGTTTCTTGCGTTAGTGCTGAGATTTGTAAGGTTTAATGTATTTAAGTAACAAGCTTTATGCATACATTTGTAGATGAAAAAAATCTTACACAAACTGATAGCCTCGCAGGTCCAGTTCGACCGTTTTGATTTAGATAAATATCGATGGTCTGTATGCTGATGAATGTATACTTTATTTTCTATGGAAATGTTCTAAGCAGGAAGTTAACATAACAGCGCTGTCATTTTTCCATAGAAAGTAAAGTAACGTAAACTTTGTAGTAAACAGTATGGCAGTTCACTTATTTACTATGGAAATGTGGCAGCGCTCCAAGCGGGAAGTCTACATAACTTTTACATTTCCATAGAAAATGAAGTAAAGCAAACTTTGTAGTAAAAACTATGGCAGTACACATTGATCATGCTGATAGTAAACAAACATCGATTTAGTATTATCGTTACCTAAGAATGCTCTTTGAAAGTAGTGTCGTTACTTTATTAAAAAGATTGTAGATAACTCTGAAAATAATTTAACAAAAAAATTTAATCATGAAAAGTCTATACATATTTCGTATTTGAATATCAAAATACACTCTTCAGCTCGTGTGAGAATATTCTTACAAAAATGCTTCGTGACGGAATAAAATACAGTAGAAAAACTAGAAAATCCTTGTGCAATGCACTCGATACAAAGAAGACAACACTGGATTATGAAATAACATGTTGGTAACATTGTATTCTGCGTTCTCACGCCGGCCGCGGAGGACCAGACGGCGATCTAGCGACGAGAGCCGTCTTCGACCACGTCCGGCAATAGCAAGTACCTAATAAAATCCTATTTACAATATCCGTTAACCTCATACATCCTAATAACATAACTATTTATACTCTATTTAAAATATTTACAAACACAAATGCCCCATCTCGCAGGTACTTTGTTATTGTAACCCTAACGCGTTGCCTTAAACTTTTGTAAACTCTTTATTGGGTTGGACTACAATAGGATTGTGTCCTGAGTTAAATATAAATTTATTTAATGCATCAGTTAGATTAATAGAAGATTTTGGTATTTTTTTTTCTTCTGTCAATCAAACAAAGAAATACTAAAATAAAGCGCTTCTAAATTTGGGAGTGGTGGCTAGTCAAAGATGTATATCGTAAGATAGACCCGTCCCGTAGTAAGACCGGAGTGTTTGTTGCCAAATGAAGTTGGCGAGCTCACAAACTTTTCGTTGTCATTTAGAATCAGTGAATTGTGTTTTTGTGGTGTGCTTGTTCACAAAAGTTCGTGCTATGTGATTGCAATAACAGCTAGGTTTATTGACAAAAACACCTATTTAATTTACTCATAGTGTGCGTGCGTCGGTATTTTGTCAACGCACGCATTTAAAGAAAATGCCACAGTTTTTGGACGTAAGGGCGTATCTAACGATTGTCATCTAAGGGGCTAGTGATGTCAAACCTTGCTAAAAATGCCGCAAGGTGTCGACAAAAGCAAAAATACGGTGTCCAATATCTCTAACTGACGAACTAAATAAAATTATTTAGGACACCAGCCTGTTATTGTATAAGCAGTTCAATTATTACACAAGATTCCAATGAAAATACAAAGAGCCAATAACAATGCGTAGTTCTATACATTTGTACTTAAGATTTAACAAGGCTTTTAGGAAATGTATGCTAATTCCGAGATAGTGTGACTTTGTGCATAACTTTATTGATAACTTTTAAATACATTATAATAACTAATATTTAAAACGATTCGGTTGTTCTCGCGTGCTGAGACAACCGTTGTAAAATGCACGTCGTTTCTTTAGACGCACTGTAACACTTGGTTTTGTTCGTATATTTGGTGCGGGCTTTGAATGTGGTTAGTTTTTTTTGGTTCTGGATTATTGACATAAAGGGAATGAGGCAGGTTCGGTTTTATATAGAAACTAAATCTTGAGTATGACAGACAGATAAAACAGATATTTTGCGTTTATTTTTATTTATTAATTGCTGTAAGTAGCATCATGGTCGACAGCCATGGTTCTAACTACAAACAACACTACAACTACAAGATAAGCTCTAGTCGTTCGAAAACTCACCTTATGTCTGGGAAATTAAGTTAATCTTAGCGTGTCAGTGGGAGACTCGGTAAGGGTTAAAGAAGAGTAAATATAAAAAGAATTGTTCCATCTTGCCAATGCTCTATTATAATCAAAATAAACTAAGTGATATAACTAACTGAGCCTGCATTGCATACAGTACCCGAACTCAGATTAAAAAAGTCTCAACTCGCGATATCTTAACAGTTAAAAAGAAAATCTATAAAAAAATTCAACCCAACCCGCATGTCCAGCGTGGGGATTATGGACACTATGAGAAAACAGCCAATAAAGGCGTTTATCATGGGCAAGCCTGCGTCCATCAGTAGACCAATATAGGCTGTTGAGGTTGAGGTATAAAAAAATGGTGTCTACGACGTGCGTTTGAGTTTTAGATTGTTACTTGCGGATTAAAGAGCAATCCAAAGACCGAACCCTGCAGTATCACATACAGTTATTCTCGGAACCAAGTGTTACGGACCGAACACCGCAGTTGCATAACTAAGATAACTAGAGGCACTATGAGACGGGCCTCCGGCGCACGAAGGCGTCGGCCCCGGAGGACGCGTACGAGCTCGGGACATCAGATTCTTCTTGCTTGTAGCCGTTCTTCCCGTTCAAGGAGCTGGTGTTTTCGTCTAACACGGTCTGCGAACAAAGGTACATTTATTAATAAACTAGCAGCGCCTCGCGGTTTCACCCGCGTAATTCCCGTGGGAATTCCGGGATAAGATATAACCTATGTCACTCCCTGAAAAATAAGCTTTTTAATCATGAATTTTGTAAATCGGTCCAGTAGTTTCGGAGCCTATTCAATATTGGAGCTCCCTTGGAGCAACTTTACCATTTTGCACCTGTAGCAGTGGAGACTGGGCAGTTGGAGTGTGGACGCGAAGTGTTTAGTGGGAAAATAAGGCCGTAGACTTAATGAAGTGACAGGAGACTCCCGTTCCGGATCGTTCTTGGTGCAAAGGATAGCCATCGCTATTCATCGAGGTAATGCTGCATCATTGGCCACCTTTGCACCAGGAATGCTCAGGGGCGGGTTATTTAATGACTAATTTTATTGTGCATTTTTACTATGTTTCTATAAATAAATACTTAGTGACTTAATAATATTACGAGTAGTATAGATAATATTAACATGTCAGACAGCGTTAAAGGTACGAGTGCCATGTACGTAGGTATATATGATACGGGTAGCAGAGGATAAATACATTACTAGTAATGTAAAAAGAGTTGTTGTTTGTTGAGGTCGAGGTTGAGACTGATATATTATATGATGCGTGGGTCTTTGTCCAGCAGTGGGGATACTTGCGTGTGGATATTATAATTGACATATTAAAGATGTTAATTTTCACAACACTCAGCAGTTGAAACTGGTAATGTCAAAGCCATCTGTGTCTAACGACTGAGAAAATGTTCACAAAATGCGTTCAAGAATCTGAAATAAGTTCCTTATAACAACATCAATCAAATCTTTTTCAAGTTCATGGCGTATTTACACACAGTCAATTTCATTGTGAGTTATTTCCTTCTAGAAATTTCCATCAGAAGAAAAGCTAATAATGTTAATCACTACAAGACGTCAGATATATCTAACCAGTACATGGTACCTTCAGTCTAATGACGTGGATACCGAACCTAAACACTATTTACTGATTACTTTTTAATATTGTTTTGATTGGTAAAAACTATTGACACATATCGTGTCAACAAATCATGTTTACAATCATTAGAGAAGCGTAAAGATGACCGCACTGTGACGTAAATCAGATTTACATCCGTAACTATTCTTTACAAAGCAATTGAATTGTACAAGACTTTTTTGTAAATAGACAAACCTTATGAAAAACTATTGATGTGAGAATATTCTATACATCGACAGCAAAAAGTACGGAAAAATATCGCGATATTTGTAGGTAAACAACAATTATGCTCTTGATAAAAAGATTTTGCGCAACAGGATGTAATATTTAAAAACTGTGGCCAATGATTTGAGAAAATTTGTGACGTGATTCCTTTTGAAGCCTTTATTTTTTTAAAGATTTCTTCCTTCTTCATTTAACCCTTTCTTATCTGACGGTATTCGTAATGCCGAAGAGGAAAATTTTAATAAATCGCATTAAAATAAGTTGTTTTTTTTTAAGGATTCTTACAATAACAAATCCCTTGCATTACCTGTATTGTGCTTTTATTTGGACCTTAGTTACAAAAAATTACTTGTCAGTCCCGTGATCCTTCATATCGCAAAGTGTAACCCAAATTATCTCAAATCGCATTCATTGATCATCGTGAATTTGAGAAGACGGCAATGACCTGAGTTGCCCAACCTGTTTTAGAGCAGTGACCAGAATTGAGGCTGTCTTCTCGCGGGTCAAACGAAAATATGCATGGTTGCAATCGACGCATACATTGTGTCTTTGGACATATCGGGCCCTATTTCCAAATCTATTTGGTAGTGGTAGTGGCTGGAGATGGCTTATTGTAAATTATAGTAGATGTTTTGCAATTGCTGATTTATGACTGACTAGCCTTTATTGAAAGACCGTGGCTTCGCCTAAGTAGCACCGGACACCATGCAACTAAATAAATAAGTAATGTGGGACAGCAAATCGATGCATCTTTGATGTAGTTATTAGAATTGGAGAGTTTGAACAAACAGATAAACTTTTACAATAAATTATAAGAAATAAAGTTTGCTCGACAATGCGAGTTGCAAATCGAGCTAAGCTAAGTTAGTTTAGCATAACTGAAGCTGTTTTTCTACAAAATAGCTTCGGTTGATCCGCCACTAATGATCTATTTATGTATGTAATGTATAAGATATTGTACCCATAAGAAAACCTCTATGCTTTGCGGATTATCCAGCGTATTTGTAACATGAAAAACTGCGTCATCTTTGTAATCTAAGCTTAAATCAGCTTCGCATGCGGTTTTTATCCCGCACAAATGGCAAAAATTGGATGACATACATATTTTGATAGGTTGTCTATTTTAGTTGTGATAAGAAAATACTTTGCAGAGGCATTACAACATTTGTAGGTCGCCTAATCAATACGATCTATTGATAAATAAAATACCAAGTATCTCAAGATGAGATTATGTATCAAAGTTCAGACGAATTCACGTTTTATACGTGATTATTACAAAAACACTACAAAATTAGCACCTTCGAAGATCGCAGTCATTACGAAAATCATAATAATGAATGAGCTACGCAGTAAAGTAATGATTGATTATATTATTTTTATAGTTGTCGAGTAAACAATTATTTTTCGTCGGACATTGACTGTACAACGATTTTTGTATTTAATCAAGGTTTGTGAAATATATAAAAATAAACGAACAATTCAAATAACTGGTTCATTTCGCAAGTTATATGGCTATATAAACAAAATAACTTTATTTCTGAACATTGGTATTAGCTAGTCACGGCCGAAATAGAACTTCAAATGCAAGCCGTATAATAATAATATGGGAAAATTCACACAGCATTATCTAGATCCAATCTAAGAAGAGCTTGTGTTATGAGTACTAGATAACTGATATACATAATACAATACACTACATAGATCGTTTTTTTATTATTATACATAGAAAAGGTATGTGTCCATGGACCAGCATAGGCTATATAGATCCTCATCTCCTATCCCTCGATTGTTACTGGGGTTTCAGCCCCTACGACTGATGCCTTTATTAGAAGTTCTATTATGCAGCTGCCTATCTGCCTAACTATTGTCGGTCAATATGGTTGAAAATACGATTTTAGATTTTAAATTGTATTATTTAGAAAAAATATCTTTATCGAGAAAAGTTTCTGCTATAATGTTTTCCGCTTGAACCTTAACCAATATGGTATTATACAAAAATTAAGTCGTGGCTTGTTCGGAAGTATACATTATTTTCTATTTGCTAAGGAGCTAATTAATGTCGACATTATAGCGCCTTAACTTTTTTGATGAGTTAACGTTAACTTATTTTTTTACTATTATATATAATTTTCTTACTTAAATATGTATATATATATATACATATTTAAGTAAGTTTTTTGCACCATTAAACCAGTGTTGGTTTGTATTGGTGCTCACACTCATTTTGTACTTATATTTTTTTTCTTATAATACATTTGGACAGAGCATACTATTTTATTAAATGTTAACTTGATAAGTTCTATGACCTTTAAATAAGGTCTGATCTCAGTTCATAATCTGTCCTCGCTTCGACATTGAAGGTGTGTTTTAGTGTTGTCGAACAAACAAGGGCTAATTGCTACCCTTGTTAGTATAGAGTATTTGTTTTTAAACGATTTTCCTCAGAAAAGGGTAACAATATTTGATGTATATGGAATCATCAAATATATTTATTTAATGTTCAAATGTAGGCAATATTTGATGTATTTTGATGGCATTGTCCCTGTCGAGTGTAAATAAGTAAGAGACTTTGATGGTAGAGGTTGTTTCCTTTATTGGGCTTTAAACCTAAGGCCATAGAAGAATCTGCGATGCTATTTATTCATGCACATGTACAAAAATCTATCTTTAAGGGTACACTGTTTGTCGCGGTGAACTCATCAGTGGGCGCGGGAATGTGCGCTAGAATGAACTGCACAATAATTTATTAATTATTGCTAAAACGGCCGTACTCACCATACAGAAGCCGATATTCTTCGTCTTCTTCCCTGTCTTGTTATATCTCGCCTTGTAGAAGTCTGTGAAGAGGAAGAGGAACAGGAACCCGTGCATCGCGATCCAGTAGACGAACACGTGAGGGTACTGGCAGGCAGGACGGAACAGGACTTGGAGCTGGTGGGAGAAGATCAGCACAAACTGAACCTGGGGGCAAACGAACACGTTAAGCTTTCAAACAAAAATATAATACGATCTGCAGGTATTCGTTCTGGATGTGTTCTATGGATAATAGTAAATATCTATTGATGTAATATAATGTAGGTATTAAGTAGATCAGTTATCTAGTACACATAACACAAGTGAAGCAACTCTGTTGTGTTTCGGAATGTGGTCCGGAGTAGCCATCTTCTAGACCTTCGTGATACATCGTCGGCCGCATCTGCGCTTTCCATCAGGTCAAACGAAAGTCTATTTCTGATAAAAAATCTCTGCTTAGCTTGGGTCTAGATGATGCAGTGTGAATTGTCCAGCACTACTTTATATTATTATTTATTTAAGTACTACTAAAATTATCATATTACAGCAAATACGGCACTTTACAGCTAGCTAGGTAATAGAGTTAACATAATATGACCATTTTAAGATACATACATTGTAGTATGGCTTAAGAAATCGTCAAAAATATATTTCCGAGGGTTTAGAGCAAATTTATAGTGTCGGCGGCGATCTGCCAGATAATATTTTGAAAGAAAGAGATCGGACTAAACTACTAATGTTAAATTTTTTTGTATAGAAAAGCTTGGAAACGATTTTCATAGGTTTGATGCAATGTTTTGTATGTGTATCCAAGTTCCCGCCTATATGCAATGCCTTAGAACTTTGACGCACACTATCTATGACCATAGTAAAAAAAAACTTCTCAATTTATTAGTAAAGTAATACAGTTGCTTTTTTTGGTATAAGAATTTTTGATACTGACCCTACGATAGGTCTCTTCCTTGTACTAAGGGGCTGGTTTTTTTCAGTGCATAATTTTATACGAAACTGAAACGATCGAGACACTAAATACACTCTACTCTATGCCATAGCATATTTTCATTATCATACCATTGTCTATATTTGGTCTATATATCTATAGAGTCTGTTAAAAGTGAGAAGAGTCGTGGCGTTACGGTGAACTAACACTTTTAGTCGTACTGCAATGACAGAGCAGTGGTTTTCACAAGCAGTGTGGCTACAAAAGTTGTAAATTGGCACACGAGCGCCCTCAATGAAATTGATCAGACTCTACTCATATTATAAAGAGGAGAGATTTGACTGTTTGTTTGTATTGAATAGTCTCAGAAACTACTAGTCCGATTTCAAAAATTATTTTATCATTTACAGCTTACATTTCAGCGAATGACATAGGTTATATTTTATCCAGCCACGGGAATGGAAACTACGCAGGTGAAACCGCGAGGTGTCAGCTATAAAGAGGTATAAATAAATCTTTACGTAGGCATTCCGATTGTATAACGACATTTAGCATTGCCCTTTTTTAGTTAGCTAATTAAAGTGATAATCATTGGTGAGTATTTGCATTTTCCGGTTGACTACGATTAAAAGTCCACAATACCTTTTATTGCCGGCTATAATAATCAAAACAATTTATAGAGGTACATGGATTATGTTGTTATATTTTCCAAGAAACTTGTTTGGTAATAATCAATTTGTTATTATATATTATTAACTAGATTCTAGCCACAATGCAAGATATCATAATACAATAATCACAAAAAATTCCACCCATCCAAATACCGAATGGCAATAAATTGTATTTCTGTAGATATTATAAATAGGCAGAGTATGTAGATTTGTTTGTGGTTTTGGTCTGATCTAAGAAATAATTTATCTTTTTGTAGCTAAAAAATAGCTAATTATTGAGCGTTACATTTTACATAGCCCGCACTCGTCAGATAGATAGATAGATAAAAAATTATTTGGTACTACAGAGTCAGAGCTTTTTTTCTGATTAAGTGTACGTGTAAATGTGTAGTAGGTGACAAGGGGTAGGTTTGAAACGAAAACGAATCTGGAAGATTACTCGAGAACGAAAATCTTATCTAATCTTTTGTTTCCGTGCCAAATCAACTCTTATGTCGCATGTATAAGATAAATTTTTGCAAGAAATGTAATTAGAAACTTCGATTTCGTTTTCCGAGTAAGCCCCAAGGTACCGAGCAAAGCCAGAAGTGCTGCAATAATCTTGAGTAATTGAGTGGAAAATCAGTTTTTCAAAAAGTACTGTTTACACATTTATATGCAAATTTTATAATATTTTTATGGAAACAGCTAAATGACGAAGCATATAGGTGCAGTATGAGTTGAGGGCTCTATAACTTGAACTATGTAAACTAGCTTATAAAGTGGACAAATACCTTGAGAATGATATTATTTATTTACATGTCTGCTATTAAATATATTATTTTGCTATTATGCACACACAGCTTCCGCAGTTTTGCAGTGCTTTTCAAATCCATTCAACGGCATTTATGAATAAATAAATAAATCATGCTAGACAATCCACACATAATCTTTAAGTCTATCTTCTTTAAGTCTGTCTGCCTGAGCTAAGCAGAGCTTGTGATGTGGGTTCTAAGTAACTGATCCCTAACAGCCTAGTTACCATACAATAATAGAACATAGAAAATTTACAAAACATCTATAAATTTGTATTCAAACTCAAGGGCGTGAATCTATTGCTTTTTTAAGATATAGAGATAAGAGTACAGAAGAAGCCCAAGAGCCGCACTCACCCTGATGAAGAAACGTTGGTGTTCTTCCAACACAAATAAGGTTCGTAGTTAACCCGTAATGAATCAGTACAGATGTGTTTTTACTTCTTAAAATAATTTGCGTTCATATTCCCATGGCGGTTAAGTTTTTTGCGCGCCTCATTATTTGAATAAGTACCTATAGGTATTATGCATGTTATGTTATTATACGTCTAGTTTTTTGCAGATACAGCGCGGAAAGCGGTGGGATTCCCAAAGACGTCAAGTCCATATCGGAAATGGGGTTTTGAAAACCTGTCCCTACTTTTTGTGGTAAAGTTTAATTTTGATCTGATACTATTTTAAGGCCTCACCTGCGTCATCCTTGTGGATTGTGGCATTATTTATTAATTTTGTTATTGCATTTACGACCTTCAGAAACACAAAAGCTTTCGGACACCTTTAAAATAGTAAAAACCAGTCTTGCGTAGACGTAACATAAATTTAAGTTAAGTTCAGGTATAATCAGTTGGTGGATTACTATTTATAATTCATAAGAAGTATGTATCAAATAAAACGTTTTGTATTAAGTATATTAATTACTAGCAGCGCTTCGCGATTTCACCCGCGTAGTTACCGTGGGAATTTTGCTATAGAATATAGCCTATGTCACTCCCTAAAAAGTAGGCTTTCTAATGGTGAAAGATTTTTTAAATCGCTGCAGTAGTTTCGGAGTTTATTCGATACAAACAAATAATCAAATCTTTCCTCTTTATAATGTTAGTATAGATTTACTACCCATAATAAACAAGCTCTGCTTAGTATGCTAGGGCTAGATGGTGCAAGACTGAGGACCGGAAGAAGGCGACGGTAATTCCATTCTTCTTCCCAGGTCTCCAACGGAGAGGGACGCCCTTAATACTTCGGGACATGCCACGCCCTTCCAAGGGCCAACAAGAATCCGTCCAAGACGGATGATCACAGGGTAGCGGTCGAATCTGACCAGGAACCCGCAACCCTGCCAGTGCTAGTGTGCCGTCGAAGGAATCGTCTGGTGACGACTGATTTGACGACGCTCTGGCACTTAGGTGAGAGAGAAAGTATGGGTTTTTAGTTGGTATGTCATTACTTCCCCAAATAGCATTTTTTCATCGAAAAAAGGGGCTGGATGGTGCATTATTAAGTATTTATTTATTTATTTAGTATCGTATAATGTAGCCAGCGTCTTGGGTACGCAATGACTGGTATTGATATGGATTAGTTGACCTACCTGTAGATTGTATGCAACAGTCTGCAGTTAGCCTATTTGCTTCAATTGTAAATACTCGTTCTAATTTATTTATAATATTTTATTATTATTTTCTTTTTCAATAAATATTATAATTATTTTAGGTTACAAGTGCCAAGTTTGGAGTGGTGAGGTAGGTATTCCTTCCCACCAGATGTATATCTCAGAGCGGGGCTGAGAGCTGAGTAGAAGATCAGGATATGCCTGGCGTCATCTAGTATTTAACAACGGCATCTTTCCGGAATCCTGAGTAAATCAAGAAGCGCCATCTAGTTTCTCATAATCGCAACTCTCTGAGATCGATCTTCTTGTTATTTAAGAGGGCGCATTGCGCGCTATTTTGTGCGTAAGCGCAAAAATAATGGTTAGCTTATAAGAATATTTTATTTCTTTACAAGCAAAACCATTATTTTTGCATTTTATTAGTAACAAATAACCTATAGACCACGCAGGGTTCCTTAGATTTCAACCAAATTAAGTCCAAAACTTTATTAAATGTTATTGTTAGTTAATTAATTCTTAATTCTTCTTCCTTTAAGTACCGAGATCTAGGCCTAGTTTGACAATCAAACCAGCTAGGTTCACTCCTTAACATGAATAAAAATGAAAATCAACACTTACCATCTGGAAAGCGGTAAGGTATTTCTTCCACCAGATGTATTTCTGGTAGCGCGGGCCGAGGGCTGAGACCATGTAGTAGAAGTACATCACGATGTGCACAAACGTGTTCAGCAGAGCGAAGAACGTGCTGTGACCACCTGGAGACAAGGAAACATATTATCCATTAGTATAATGGCCCGAGGTCTTTTAACTCAAAGAGTTCAACAAAATTTTGCAGTACCATGAACAGAATTTTCGAGAACGTATGGATCTTAGAACTATCTATACTAATATTATAAATTCTGCGCAACTACACTTCTCTATAAAGCTACGAGTACCTTTCACGCCTTAACGACTGGACGGAACTTAATGAAATTTGGTAGGGAGATAAATGGTAACCCGGAACGGGCATAGGCTACTTGAAAAGCACATCGCAAACCGGAAATACATCGATAACCTTAGTTAGCCTACTCTAAAAAGGCCAAAAAAACCTGACAGATTTTAAAGTAAAACCTCACTTTGATCTTTCGATCTAACGGTCAGTAATATGAGCTAACGGTTTATTAATATGTACGACATACGGAACCTACTTTATGCATAATCAAATATCGCAAGCTGAGATGCTGACTAAACTTGTTTTGCGAGGTCAATATATCCTAAAGGACGCATTCACATGGAAAGCAGCAAGCATTTATCCATTTTGAATGGAGCATGTTAGTATACAAAATACGACACAAATAACAAAATCTCACTTGCTTGGCGTCGAGTTAAGCAATTTTTATTGAAGGGAGGATCTAAGATCAACAAGTAATGTAAATTACGTATAAAAGGACGCGCCAACAAAGTGAATTTTAGGTTAAGTATGGGCGGTTTATTTACGTTTATGCCTCATTCACAATGGACACGGTATAGGTGGGATGACGACCTGCCTCTTTTTCAAGGTTAAGCTCGCCTATGTACATACATACATAATATATCTTATTATATAATACTCGTAGTGCATACTTTGTATTAATTTTGTACAATAAAGGATTACAGAACGACTGCAGGCAGATGCTGGATGTGGCAAATGTCTCCTCTAAGATCTCAACGATGACCGATTTTGCGATATGCGCATCTGTAGGCTGGTTAGAAAGATACAACAATGTACTTAGATTGGAGTATATTTCAAGAGGTCATGATAATTTAGCAACATTTTCGTGTTAGTAGTGTAGAAAAACACAACACACTTATTCAAATTTTTTAATTTCTCTAAACTTTTGTGACTTTTGGCATTAGGTTAAGGTTAGTAGGAAAGGAACAAAATTGAATCTTTACTTGTTTACTGATTGAAAATTTACATTGGTATACATAATTTGGTCATTTGGTATCATTAAGCAACATGATAACAGAAGCAGATTTATGCGCCGGAACCGGTCAATACCGGCTTACATTAAAAATGCGAATGCGTGCGAAATAGTTTTTTTCTACCCTTCAATGGAAAATTTAGCATGAGTTGGGTACTGCGCATTTAAAAATAAAATTATGATTGATGTTATTTGCGGTCAATGGCTTTATGAGCTACTATTTATAGGTTATTATTGTTTTTTTTAGGTGTTTGTGCGAAATATCTTAATGTAATTTTGGGTGTTGACTGATTTTAAATATGACTGAAAGTTCAAGCTACGAGTAGGTAGTTTCCGTCATTTTAACCTATTCTAGGTTTTTGTGTAGACCAACAAGCTGAGTCAGGTAAACACACGCGTTTGGCTGGTGAGGGGGATACTAAGTACCAACCCCATACTTAGGTACCTACCCACTTGTGTTAGTTTTAGATTTCTAATAATTGTTCACTGTGTTTGTTCGTATTACTAAGTAGTCTTTTATTTATTTTATCTGTATGTATGTTTAATAAATCTCATTCTTTCTTTCATTCTAGTCATAAATAAGTTAGGTGCTACAAGCTTAACCGCCTCTGTTTTTTGTAGCATGTTCTCAGTCTCAGATATTATTACATTGTATTTCAAAGAGATGTGAAACATTGAATAAATTAATATCAATATTTACCTACTTCGTTTTAACTTAAGTTACACGGATTTCAAACTGTTAACAGAACCATGACAAGCACTGTGATAATTAAAATTAACGTAACGTAAATTAAGTTACGAAAGACTGAATAAAAATACATAAAATTTGCTAGTTCCTGGTCCAATATCCTTGTAATAATGACGACAAAATTGCCTAAGCAATTATTTTATTTTTAGATTTGCGCGTTTATTTAATGAATAACAAGGTGTTTAAGTTACTTACTAAATTATCGGTTGGAATGTTGGAAAACAATCGGAAGCATAAAACTGTGAACATCACGATAAATCCATACTTCGATATTATACTTTCACATAAAAATGGGAAAATTTGGATGGATGTTTGTTCCCTCTTCACGGATCGGGCTGAAATGCATATACTCGAAGGTAGTTCTAGGCTTAACTTTTTATCCTATAAATCAGTTACAAAAGGATGGAAAAAGTTTCCATAGAAACAACGCGGTAACTGTGTCTTTCTGTTTGTTACGTTTTCACGCCTAAACAGCTGAACGGATCTTTATGAAATTTGGCAGGGAGGTAAACGATATTGCGGGGACGAACATTCGTTACAAGAAAAACGCATGCGAAGCCGTGGGCAGAGGCAAGGTGTAAAACAATTTGCTTTTTATAGTAAACAAATGATGTATTAATACTTAAAATCTGCTTTTAGTAAATCAGTTACCAATACTCAAAGACAAGCTCTGCTTAGAGTGGGGCTAGATGATCCTGTCTGAATTGTCCAGCATTATTTATTTATTATATTTTTTCTGTATTGTGTCGTATAAAATAAAGTATACTCAAAACACAAGCTGTGCTTAGCTTGAGGCTAGGTTTGTCTAGGATTATTTATTTATTATATGTTTTCTTCCTTTGTGTCGTATAAAATAAAGTATTTATATTTTTGTATGTATAAATCTATACAGTTTCAATGACATTGGCAACCGCGGAATTCTACGAAAGGCGATCTAAGGCCCATCGATCTTGAGTATACATAATTTGGTCATTCCGAGGTGCTCATTTGCAAAAGTATATTGGTAGGTGAGCTCCAAACTAGATCGTTTATTGCTGATCGAATATCTTGGACAAGAAATATATAAATAGCCGGAGTAAAACAACCGAATCGGCAACATTTTTAAACTTGACATTTATGAATCAAGTTTCGTACTCATTGCATTCAATGAACTGATCACGTCAACAAATTTAAATAATAAGTTTTTTTACGTAATGAGGTAAGTTTTTATTTACGCTTAATTTTCACAACTTGCAATATTGCAGCGCAATACTTTTTTAACCAACCTCGGTACACTATACCTTTGTTTTTTATGTACCTTCAACGATTACTTCGTCAGATATTGTAAAACGTTTTGATGATTTTCTTTCTATTCATCATCAGCCTATACTAGTCCACAGCTGGACATATGCCTCCCCTAATGAGCTCTATAGCGCCTTGTCTTCAGCTTGACGCATCCTGCAGTCTTTCGCGGATCGTCATCCCACCTGGCCGGAAGCCGTCCTACACTACGTTTGGCGAGTCGCGGTCTCCACTAAAGAACACGTTTAAAGTAGGTTATTCAGGGTATGGAAATACATATTATGCAAATAGCCCGATCTGTCAGTAGTTTTTGCCTGAAACGTCATAAACACCATGACATCAAAACTTTCGCATTTATTTTATTAGGTAAATTTTTTTTCGTAGTTTTTGTAATGTAGCAAGGTTTCTAGGAAAGTCGCAGATATGTAACCTGTGACTAGCTGGTACCAAGCGTTGTTCTCGCATCGCTGCAAAAGTGCAAGCGCATAGGTGCAGGCGCTGATCGGCGATGCTCTTGCGGTTAACTTCACTATGATTTGTCACCAAACCGCTCTGTCGGAAGATCAGCGCTGGTTGGAACGTTTTACAACTATGTAATTGTATTGTATTATTGTATGACATTGGAAGTAGGTAATATTATGTTTTTTTAACATCAACCTTCAGTCCTTGTATAATAAAAGACCCCTTGTGATTTCAAAATTAAAAAATCAATGGGTTTTGCCTTTTGCGGGCTTACGTCAACACAACACTGTTAAACAAGTTTAAGAATAAGAATAAAATATATTTATTTTATAGACAGAACATAAGCAGGAATACATTTTAGAGCAAGGAAAAAAAGTGTACTTAGGTCCGTCTACAAAATTGGCTCTGACTCAGCATGAGTTGAATGGCTGGCAAGCTAGCATCCAACGCTGGTCTTCCTTTTAGACTTAAGTATGTAAAAAATCGGCATACAATCTAGACCTAAGCGAAAGCAAGAGTAACAAAAGCAATGAACCCTGGATTTTAATATTTAAATTGTATGACGCACGTATGGAAAAAAAAGAAGAAAGATTAATAACGAACACGTAAAAACCAATCGCTTTACGGTTTCATGTTTTAGAGCCGTCTTATTAAACTGATGAGTTTTATGAATAAAATATTTATACCCAACTCATTTAGGTTACGATATTTTATGGCAGATTTATTTCTTTTAATTTCTGAAATAAATTAAGTAATCAAAGAAAATTAGTTTGCAAGAATATAAATTCAAAATTCTTTATTTATTTTATTTTTGTAAATAAATTAATCAAACAAAATTGGTTTGTTAAAAACTTGAATTCAAAATTATGTAAGGTTGCATCGTATGAGAACTTTTGACCTTCTATCTACAGTATGTACTGTTTATGTGGTTTTCCGTGAACCTAATAACACAATAAACCCTTCGAAGGGGATTATTACGGTGGTTATGTGAAACATTCGAAAAAACCACTTGCAGACAATATAAAATCACACTCAATGATCTCAATTCAGAAGCTGCCAAAACTTAACTTTTTTGACATGACTAAAAACGTTGCTGTCCCTTTCATAATGATCGAAATAAAAAGGTTGGGGGCCTACTCGGAAAAGAAAAATCGAAGTTTCGTTTTCGTTGTCGTGCAAAACCAACGCTTATGTCGCTTACATAAGATTAGCGTTTGCACGAAAACAAATCAGAAACTTCGATTTAGTTTTTAAGAGTATAGGCCCTAGTTTAAGTCCTATAAAACTGATTTAGTTTAGTTTTGACAGCATCCGAAGAGACACCAATACCCAAAATTACAAAAGCTTTTATGTCAGACCCTTGACGAGATATATCGATCAGATTTTATCATTAATATTGATAAGTGAGCAAATTACGTAGAGCTAGTTCAAGTATATATAAATAAGCATAATTTGCATTGCAAAGTGCGAATTTCAAGACTGGACAGACCGGAATACACGTGGTTTGAAATGCGTGTGTTACGCGCCTGGGGTAATGGGTGACCTCATAGGACAAGAAATTATTATTTAACACCATTTATGCGTATATAATTTATTATTACCAATCTTGTACACCAGCCTATATTGGTCCTCAGCTGGACGCAGGCCTTCCCCTCGCCTCATAAGCGCCTTACACCTTTTATCTCATGAGGTTAATGCCCATATAAGCCCCCAAACGAGTTTATCATATTTGACTAATAGAAATTTATTTTAAACAAGAGTACGCGAAGCAGTATTAGGCGGTTTATTTCAGATTGACTGGTTGATTATTTTAGTTTCGTAAATTGATAATTAATATTCAAACTACAATAAAAATTGAGTTAGGTCCAGTTTTTTTTACAAACAGACAAACAATAAAATCTTTCCTCTTTATTATATTAGTATAGATAATTAGATAGAATAAAGACTATTCGCGCCATCTAGCGAGTTAGAACGGAATTGTTGGTTCTACAAGAGTACAGAGATGGCGCTTCGTGACCGTTGGCGCTACATAAGTTTAGTGTTTGCTCAATGAGATCATTGACGAATGGTTTCTTACGTTGATATGCCGCGTATGTATTGACTGGACCTTGAGAAGCATAAAAATACTTACCTCGATCGAAGATTTGCCGATGCATTTAAGGAGTTTGGAATAAAAAAACTCCCAGGCTGGGCTGGGAGTTTTTTTATCATACTGATTAACGAACCAAACTCCTGTCAGTGACTTCAAAATATCTCCCAGGCTGGAGGAATTTTCCGCCAGAGATTTGCTACCTATAAAATCATATCCAAAAAAGTATAATTTTTTGACATCATTGCACCACTATGCATTTCTCTAATTTTTGCCAAGTGGTTTTCAAATACAGAATGAAATATTTCGTCTCAGACGAAATGCTTCGTTCTGTATTAAAAAATTACTTGTCGACAATTAGAGAAATTGAAATATTTCGTCTCAGACGAGATGCTTCGTTCTGTATTTAAAAATTACTTGTCGACAATTAGATAAAATCATAGTGGTGCAATGATGTTCAAAAAAGTATCATTTTTGACATGGTATAGCCAAGTTTTGGGACCTCTTTAACCCACCGGTAGGAGCTTGAATTTCAATGCAAATGTGGGTTTAATTTACATCCGTAGATGAGTTTATGGGTGTCTCTGGTATATAAGAAGAGTCCAAAAGTTTCGCTATTTTCCGCCCAGATGGGGTTGAGTCATACACAAACATCGGAAATAACTCATTCACTGCCCAGCTTCAGCGAGCCGTTGGACATGTGGGTAAATCACAGTGCAGGACGCCGTTTTCTATGGAATAAACGTTACTCAAAGATATAACTAGGATCTCTCTTCGGTCTTCGAAAGGACCTGAACCAGCCAAACTACGCTTGAGTAACGCTTTTCCATTGAATAAAAGTTGCTCAAGATTATGCTTGAGTGACGCTTAGTCCATAGTTCCATAGCTTATTCCCGCCGAACACCTAGCTCTGATCTCGGTCTTCAGCGAGACTTGAATCAGCCGATCTAAGTTTGAGTAACGCTTTTCTTTGGAATGATCGTTCCTCAATCTACGATTGAGCAACATTTCATGACACGGGCCAGAGAAGCTGGGCTAGATACGACCTGATTAGGATAATGCATAATACACTTCTTTGCCAGATATCCGTGCAGATCTTAGTTCCGCCACTAAGAATAGGCCTGACGACTAAAAATTCTAATTAGTCGGTCAGTTAGATTACCAAATGATATTGGACACGTATTTTTTCTTTTGTCGATTATACAAAAAAAAATTATAGATGTAGCCAGTTAAAGTTCCGCGTTACGTCACGGATAAGTAAAAACTGTCACACTATTTACTTAGCTCCACAACAATGACACGCTTTATTTTTTGTCATTTTTAGTTTGATTGGCAAGAAAAAATACGTGTCCAATATCTTCTGATAATCTAACTGACGGACTAATTAAAATTTTTTAGTAGTCGGGCCTATTTTAGTAGTGAGGCCTATTTTAGTCGTCAGGCCTATTTTAGTCGTCAGGCCTATTTTAGTCGGCAGGCCTATTTTAGTCGTCAGGCCTATTTTAGTCGTCTAATTAGACGGGCCTAATTAGACGGGCCAGGGAGTGCGTACGTACCGGGAGCGAACTTGAGCCCGAACCAGACGGACATCGGCATGATCCCGTGGTGGATGACGTGCAGAGTGGACACGTGCTGGTTCTTCTTGCGCAGCACGAAGAACAGCGTGTCGAAGAACTCCGTGAACTTGCTGAAGTAGTACCACCAGCATGTGTTTGCCATCTGGAACGGAATCGTATATTAAAGAAATGGTGAGTTTTTACTTATACAGGTTTTAGCTATAGGAGATCAAGTGGCCATTTTATTTCTTGAGTTGTCGTAACGGTGACG
Organism: Eupithecia tripunctaria; assembly: GCA_955876795.1. NCBI lineage: Eukaryota > Metazoa > Arthropoda > Insecta > Lepidoptera > Geometridae > Eupithecia > Eupithecia tripunctaria. Next base: position 1,975,929 of record OY041604.1, read on the forward strand.
GCGCGGCGGGCGATAGGCCGCCTGCGACGAGGGGGTTGCGGGTTTGATTTCCGCCTTGGAATAAATGTTACAATGATACTTGCAATGATACAATACAATCCTTCTAAAATATTGATTCCGGGTGTTCTGGGTATTTTCTTAGTGTAGGAAAACTAATTATCCATATAACTATATGCTATCAGAATGTACCGTTAATTATCTGCTACTAGTTGATTCACTTGTAGCGTACCTTACAATGAATAATGTAGCTAACTAAGTGAAAGAATTATCAAAATCGGAACAGTATTTCGTACAATATACATACATAGTAGGTAATCGTAGCTACATTAGAATCATAAAATTTACCTACTACCACAGAATAACTACATAGTAGGTACTAAAGCACTACATCATCGTTCTTACTGAGAGCGCGATTAGCGAGGCATAACCCAATCGTAACTTCTTTCTCTCAACTTGTAAAAGGTTTATTCTATTGATTTCGGAATCCTTTATGTACGTATAATAGGGTATATGCATCGATTTTTTTTATTGTTTTAATCGATTCTTCAGGTCATTATTTAACCGAGGAATGATAAGACGCTCACTGAATTTCGCATTAACAAGGTAAAAAAAAACAAATCAAAACTACAATCATTTTCGGGTGATAAAAACGCTGCCATATTGGCGCCATGTTTATGTGACGTCGACGTACACACATGATTAAAACCTTTGGTGACGACCTCGGTAGTGATCATCTCAGTAAAGAGGTTTTCCGAAAAAATTGAAAATAATCGACAATACGAAATGTCAAGTGGGCAGAATAGTGTCAAATCAAGGTGCAGCAAGCAGAATAAAAAAAGGAGGAAATGAGTACAGTGATGTCACGTCCGCTCTAGTCAATGGCGTAGCGTTTTGAAATTTTGCGATTGAGATTTAAAATATCAATTTTTCAATGGTTAAATTCTCCAATAAAAACATCTCAAAATGCAATAATAAATATGTAGATATGTTTCTATATCAATAGAGAATACGTATATATTTTTTTAGCCATTTTGAAATCACATGCATAATAATAATAATAATAATAATGTTTTATTCAGTAATAAAAGATACATAGTCATAATAATAGATGAAAACACCTGCATATACCCTATTCTTGTATTATTATTATTATTTTATTTGCTGTGGCTTTCGTATCACTACGGCTATGATAGGCCTGTTCGCCACAGACCCTTGCAGCTGCTAGGAACTATAGGATTTAAGCTTTAAGGTTTGGGGATTGCACGGCGGCGTCAAAAAAAGTTGGGTCAGCGGGTGTTTATGGAATCTTGGCACCTTTTTTTACCAAACTGCCCTTTAGTTATACCGTGTCCATTTTGAATGAAGCATAAACGTAAACAAACCGTCCATACTTAACCTAAAATTCACTTTGTTGGCGCGTCCGTTTATACGTAATTTACATTACTTGTCGATTTTAGATCCTCCCTTCAATAAAAATTGCTTACAATTATATCTGAAACTCGACGCCAAGCAAGTGAGTTTTTGTTATTTGTATCGTGGTTTGTTTACTAACATGCTCCATGCTGAATGGATGCGGTATAGTTTAAGGTAAATTGTAAGGGGAAAAGACTAAATCGACGTCTTTTTCGAAAATGACTCTGGTGAAAATACAGATCGTGGATCTTTGGAATTTATATATCCGGTAACGCATATTTTACAGTATTTAATGCCGGTTTCAAAAACTTGTCGGTAGTTAAAGTTAGAACTCAATGGAATGAGTGTAATGACGTATCAGGGAAATTTTTCAACCAAATGTGATATCAAAACCTCATTAACACAAGGAAATAAGCCTACTGGCATAAAAATACATTAGCAAAGTAGATTTTACCTATTATACGGCGATCATTTACATCTTACCGGCTTTTACAAGGTTTTATTAATAAACGATGATCTATAATAGGACATAGATTAATGACTCGAAGGTCAAACCAAGGTTCTTGACAAAATAACGCGGCCCATACTGGCCAATATTTACAATAAGGTAGTGGTGAGTAAATAATATAACATTGGTTTTAATAAATATGTAGGTTTTAAGGTTGACGACTTTATAATGCAAATATTTTTACACGATTGTTTTTATACGAGTATGTCAATGTGCTGGGTAAATAAAATATTATTTAATCAAGCCTATCAGTATGATTATCAGGACAGATATTTTTTCATGTGCCAATTAAAAAAAACGAAAAAAAAGCGTGACAAAGTTTGGGGGTGGGGGCTAGTGACGTCACACCTTGCTAAAAAGTGTCGCAAGGCGTGACGTCACGCGGAGATTTAACTGGTTATATCTTTATACTTTTTATAAAAGAAGAAATACGTGTTCAATATATTGTCTTAATTTAACTGACGCATTAAGCCGCATACACGAGCCAATGTGGCGCCGGCCGCCACCTATTTATTAATGCCTCTGTAATAGGTAGTTTTATTTTGTAAAGCTTAGGCAGACAAACTTTTTTTTTTACGGTAAATAGACCGCAATCTCACCTGATGGAAAGCGAAGATGCGGCCGACGGTGTATCACAAATGTCTAGAAGATACCTATTCACCCTTGTCTTGAAGAGACCCAGGTTGTAATTGGCCGGAAAAACAGAGGCAGGGAGCGAGTTCCATTCCTTTGCGGTGCGAATAATAAAGGTGGAGGAAAACCGCTTAGTGCGAGTGGAGGGTACGTCCACCAAGTATGGATTGTATTGTGCTGTGAGTCTGCTGGTCCTGGAGTGGAAGGGGGATGGTGGGATCAGATCATGTAGTTCAAGTGAGCATTCTCCAAAATGTATCCTATAAAAGATCGAGAGACAAGCAACCTTCGGCGGTGTTCGAGACTTTGAACCTTAGTCTCTGCAAGGTACTGCTCGTCAATGAGTCTGAAGGCGAAGTTGCCCATTGTGGCCACCAAACTCTATTTTCGCATTTCTGCCTAAACTATAGGTACAAAATAAAACTATTATAGAAGTATTAAAAAAACTGTACGATGGATTTTTAAAATTTCCTGTGTTCAACGTAATAATAAGATAATAGTTGGCGGCACCACATTGGCTCGGGTATGCGCTTTAATTCGATTTTTTTAGCTAGGCTAGCTATTGTATTGTGGCGTATGTAGTCTGAGTATACGGATAATGTAAAAATGTACAGTACATTATTTACTTTAATGGCAGCCCTGACCTCTGGGTGCAAGAAGCAGATTTAATTTGAAAAATTACTTTATAATTAGCAACTCGCTCTATAAAAGAGTAATTGTCGACATATGACACAGTACCTTCATATAAAAATTAATTGTTTTGATAAAACTAAAAACCGACATCGAGTCCCTTAATTTTACCCGGTTTTTAAGATTTGCGGGACAAATACTAATCCCTCGGGGATAAACTTTTTATGGGACCACCTCGGAATTATTGTCTATACGTAGAAGCGAAAGAATTTCAAAATGGGCCCATAATCGACGAATACAAACAAAAACATACTACATACAACCGAACATAGAAGCTCCTACTTTTAAGTCGGTTGATAAAAAAATTGTCAGCTGCCCTGTTAAATAATAGTAGGCCAGAGGTATCCTTTATTTTTTTTGTTTTCCTCTTTACTTATTGTTCTTATTTAAGTTTAAGTTTGTGTCTTATTGTAATATAAATATAGTACCTACCTTAACAAACGACATCAAGTGTAACATAAGTGTAATAACGGTGTAGGTAAATAAATATCAATATACAAATACTAACCCAATTTTTTTATTCAAATTCAACGTCAACACATTGTAATTGAAAACAAAACGTGGTTTAATCAATGCCAAAGCAGTGTAGAGGTCAGGACCATTTTTTGTGCCACTTTAGAAAATCCAGTTTATATTATTGGATGAAGGTAGAGATTTAAATGAGCTGTTTCATGCCACTTACTAATTTGATTAGTTAGTCATCAAAAAACATATTCGGCGCACTTGCACTTGAAACTACTTCAACTTGATTGTTTGCTTAGAAAAACATTCATACAGTCAAAACATTAGAACATGCCTTTTTTGAAGTCAGTTAAAAATAGCGTCACACGATCACGTCATATTTGAGATTCTGTTGGTGGATTTGCTCATAACCATAATCCGTGAAGGTAAAGCTTTTCTGAAAAATACTCTGAGAAAGGTTTTCTAAAAGATATCCCTTAGTCGCCTCTTACTACACCCACGGGAAGAGATGGGGCGGTGCAAATTCTAAGTCAGCACCACAGAGTTGCGTATAGCGGTCAACTCCCCTTTGGTGTAATCTGGACTTAAACTGTTAAATTAATTGCATGCCAATTCAAAACGTGAATTAAAATGTAATCGGCCAATTTATTATCAAAAGAACTTTAAAAGGGAAGTCACAAGAAAACAAGTCTTTTATTCCGTCAAATCAACCGTTATCCGATTATAAAATGCATTTAACCAATTACCCCAGAGCTTAAGAATTAGTAGGCAATTATTCCTTACTAATGAAACATCCATTAGTATTTTGTTTTAAACAAAAAACAATGGTACATCCGGCGTTTATGTAAAGAATTTGTTACTCAAACAATCACATTGTGTTTGAGGAACTTGGAATCTATAAATGTTTTGACCGAATTCGAATAATGTACATACAAATTTGTAGGGTACATTTTATGGGATAATTGAGGAATTTACGTTCATCAGTATGATTCAAAGTTAACCCCGACGACTTAGCGGTAAACACGGACTGTACGTCTCAAATACACGGACGGCTAGTTTCCGACTGCAAGGCTCGACTGCAGGCGACGGCAGTCAACTGCATTCGACAGCTGCCGTCGCAGTAGCCGCAGTAGCCAGTCGGCAACTTGCCGTCCGTGTATTTAAGACCTTATACATACATATTATATTTAGAATGATCTAAACCTATGATAAATTTGGAATGCAAAAACTCGGTGGTTCATTTCCATTAGACCTTACTTTTGGACGCGTCAGAGCATCGGCTTCACTGATTTTCATAAAAATTTGCAAAGAACACTATCGACGTGCCTTTCGAACAAAAACTAGATCAAAATCAGCCACAGACAAAAACAAAGATACACTCGTTAAACTTAAAACAAAAAAGGATGGTTTTTCATCAGGGTTTTAAACTACAGTTTACAGATTTAGAACTACCGTAGAACATAAAGAACTTATTATAAAGATTAATCAACAACTTTTATTAACAGCTGTTTAGTGCTGGCTTAGAATTTGCACTACCACAACTGTTCCCGTGGGTGTCGTAAGAGGCAACTAAGGGATATCCAAAAGGGGCGGGCAGCAGCGGCCCTGCAGAACAATTCTATCATCAAACTGCGATCCCCAAACCGCATGCCCAGCGTGGGGAACCCACATGAGATAAACGCTAATAAGGTGCTTATCAGGGGGAGGCCTGCAGTGGGCCAATACAGGCTGTTGAGGTTGAGGTTGAGGACATAAAGAAAATGTAGTATTCGCAAGTGTCTTGGGGACGCTTCCGATTGGTGTAGATTATCAGTTGAATCCCCTTGGAGTCGAGGACCTAAACCGTGTCCATTTTGAATCGGGCATAAACGTATACAAACCGCCCATACTTAACCTAAAATTCACTTTGTTGGCGCGTCCTTTTATACGTAATTTACATTACTTGTCGATTTTAGATCCATAAAAATTGCTTACAATTATATCTGAAACTCGACGCCAAGCAAGTGAGTTTTTGTTATTTGTATAGTGGTTTATTTACTAACATGCTCCATGCTGGATGGATAAACCATAGGCTCTCCAGGTTTAAAAAAAAATCTGAGCGTCTAGTCGAAGCGCCGCGTGCCCCGAGAATTTGTGAGTAACTGGCGCAGCGCATCAGCATTGCCATACAGCGGGGAAATGCAGCCAGCGTTTTGGGGACGCAACGACTGGTATTGATATGGACCAGTTGAGCTACCTCTAGATTTTGTGATTTTTGCAACATACAGTTTCATCAAGATTTACTGTACTCAATTGTAAATACTATGTAGTTCTTTTTTACATTATTTATTTGTAATTTTTATATATAACTAGCTGCGCCCCGCGGCTTCGCACGCTTTTTCCCTATGGAAACGTTAAAAGGTGATTTTCATCCCACGGGAACTGGTTTATGGGATAAAAAGTAGCCTATGTTTTATTCCAGTATTAGAATTACCTGTATGCAAAATTTTGCCAGATCCGTTCAGTAGTTTTGGCGTGAAGAGGTAACAAACATCCATCCATACATCCATACAAACTTTCGCATTTATAATATTAGTGTGAAGTGTGATTGTGATGTTATAATAATTATGCTGGCAGTAAAGTATATGTAAAGCTTACTGGAAAAGAATAAATTGCTACTTACGCCATCAAGTTCCAATGGCTCTGATTGCAAGCAATTTGCACATCACAAGTACTTCCATAAACTAAGCAAACTGACGTATAGATACGGAACTGATGCTGTATATTTTTCTATGAAATCAATTAGCAGTCAATCGTGGTGTATTTGCTTAACTTATTTACCAAACAACTTTGTATAGAAACGTATCTTGTCAACGTTATTTTAAGCTATTTCCTATCGTAAACAGCCGACGATTTCGGAAAACCCGGATCTTTTGGCCTGGACACTATCGTTTTTTTGATTCTTGGGGACGAAAATGAATTTGACTCCACATTTTTTTTTATAGGGTTAACTACATGTGCAGTACAGTACAACCTATACCTCTACTGGTCCACTGATGGACGCAGGCCTTCCCCTGATAAGAACTTTGTTGGGTTTCTTCAATATGGAGTAGTTTCCATAATCTACGCTGGGCATGCGGGTTGTGATTCCAGTCCGGTGGCTGAATTGTTCTGCGGAAGGCTCTGCTGCTCGTCCACCCCGGTGGATATCCCTTAGTCGGCCCTTACGATGACACCTACGGGAAGAGTTGGGGTGGTGCAAATAATAACCCGGCACCACACAGCCAGGATGGAACAGCAAGGTAGTTTACGTCAAAAAACATCAATTAACATAGAAATGTAATTCTCAATAGGTTAGAATTTTTTTTAGATGTTTTTTGTCACCATGGTAATCAAGCACCATTTAGCCAGTTTCTAGAAATGTCTTAAATTCGTATCTATCCCGGCGTTATTATTTAATCGTTTCAATCTACAGAATCGCTTATCTACGTTTACGTGATACGTATTGTTCGCGAGAGATTAAAAGTCTAGGACTGTGGTTTCCTCTACATTCAATAGGACATTTTTACGATAAGAAATGTATGGTGTTGCCATGGATTACATTTCAACATCAACGCAGGTGAAAACGTTTTGAAACGTTTAACATCAAGCCATTTTGTCGATTAAGTCGGAACATGAACTATACAAAAACATTTTGACACCTCTACAATGGTGTCTATTCAGATGTCGTCGCCAAACTAAACTAATTTGACATCACTAAAATGTCGCCGTCTATGTCAATGAAAATAATGAAGATAGCATCATTACTGTATTAGGGTTGTCTGAAGCTGTGTAGTGCTGGCTTAGAATTTGCACCAACCCAACTCTTTTGGGCGTCGTAAGAGGCGACTAAGGGATATCCATCGGGGGACGGGCAGCAGCGCCCAATTCGCAGAACAATTCTACTACTTAACTGCGATTCCCAACCGCATGCCCAACGTGGAGATTATAGTCACCACCCCCATGAGTTAAACGCCAATAAGGCGCTTATCAGGGGGAGGCCTGCGTCCAGCAGTGGACCGATACAGGCTGTTGAGTTGACGTGACAAGATCCCTCTGGTCACCACTGAAAACCAGCGCCGCCGGGTGGACACACCTAGTCAAGAGGGGTCCGGCACCATTTAGTAGTCTCTTACGAGCACCGCAGTACGGCACTAAACATAGACTTTGATTTGTATATTAAAGCTGGTGCTTCCCGCGTGTTCCCATTTTAGTTTGTTTCGGTTCTGACGATGGGATCCATGAAAATTCATGAAAAAACTATAAAAATTTAAGTCGGTTTATACAAAATATTTGTTTTAAAAAATTAAATATACTACTCGATCAGTATAAAAAACAGGATCGATTGGCATCAAAAACGTTTATGTGGAAATAGAGTTATTAGGGATGATATTTTTCTACTTAGGATGGGTAGTTTTCGAAGAACATTTTCATGTAGCTTCAACGATTAAGGTGGCCTGCCTTTACTGACTCGTCCAAATTGCAATCCTGTATAGGTTGAAATGATGAAGCGTAGTCTAGCTAGACCTACTTGCCGATTGCTCTATTGCATTCTGTTGAAATAACAATCTAGAGCGCAAAACTTCCGCGTATCTGTTGCGATACTTATAGAGTTAATTCTGAACTTAAATATGCAAAAGCGTCACAAAAAACTTAGGAATAAGCATTTCACGTAATAATTATACTAATTAGCGATTCGAACGTTATTGTCCGAAACGTAATAATGTTTATTTTTATAAGTGATCCATAATCTTGTTTTGCGAAGCTCTTTAATTGGTTCTAGAGTCCTAGACATTTTTTGAAAATAAAAGAGTTAAAAAACCAATTAAATCTTGGTTAAAAATATTTTATGGCACTGGGTATCATCAGAGCAAATGACAGAAGTTCGAAACAATTTTTCATTTCATCATTTCACTCAAATCTCGTGTGTTTTCAAACTCGAATTTTAATATTTTGGCTGCGCGTGAGAGCTTATAATTATAATAATATATGTGTAATTGTGAAGAGAAAATATCCCGAACAAATCCGCTAAGAAAACTATTATTGTATCGAAGTAAGTACTACGTGAGAAAAGTCGTGTGCAGAACCTAGTTGTATAGATTATGTATGTAAAAATTATTTACCCTCATCGCTATGGGGCTTCGTGAGTAGTCAACTAGTTGACAGCTGAAGTTGTAGTGGCCCCACCATCCGCTTGCCATATACTGTGGACAGAAAATATCATTTTAAGCACTTACAAAGGTATATAAATAATAATAATAACAATAGTAATATTAATGGTTAATCCACACAGCATCATCTAGCTAGACCCATTCTAAGCAGAGCTTGTGTTATTATGGGTAATAGATGACTGATATTACTACTTACAAGTAGTAATATCAGTCATCTATTACCCATATAACACCCTTGTGAACTTGGTTGGTAAAAATTTGACTTGTCTAAGTACTTATTTTGTAAGTCTAAAGAAATAAACGATTTGACTCTGACTCTGACTCTGGTTACATCCGTATAGTAAGTAGTATTATCGTCCTACGATTGTTTTTATACAAAAGTCAACAGTGTAACGCATCTAGTTTATCATTTCTGACCGAGATTTTATCATACTCGCTAAGTAAATCAGACACTTCCTGAGCTATTTCGAAACTGGTTTTAATTTACTTGTATGTGAATTATTAGACGTCGATGTAAAAGTTAATTTTCTGGTTTTTCTTATTGAATACAGGAGTTTGGTCACCATCTCTTTTCCGGCTCACAATGTTCAATACATGTTTTTATTCATTTTTATTATTTTATTTATTTTAAGGAAATAAGAAATTATATACAAGAAATCGCGAGGAGTTGAAGGAGAAAAGAGAGGCATTTGCCCAGCAGTGGGACAATAACGGCTGATAAAAATCGAAAAGGAAAAGTAATTTAGTTACATAAAAAGAGTTAACAAGCTGAGTATACTGAAGACCTACTAACAACTACAAACAGCGGTTTATATTAAACAAAACATAAAAATAGATTATATAAATGATACACATAACCAAACTTCATCACCATCACCTTGGCAGAATGCTGAGTCGTAAAAGCAATGTCACTCGAGTCATGTAAAATTAGGTCTGCGATTGGAGCACGCTTTCCGTGGTCTCTGAGGGTCCTTCTGTGAAGTTCTTGGTCTAAAAGGCAACACTCTGTGTTTTATCATCATCAGCCCACTGGACTTAGACCTCCCTTTAATCTGCCTTGTCGATAAAATAATAACTCTGACAGAGGCAAAATGTGCTAAACAGTCTCTTCAGCCTACATTGGTTCACTGCTGGACACAGGCCTCCCCTTGTTAACTTTTTTAGGCTTTTATCCTACGGTAATACTCATGATCCCCACGCTGGGCATGCGGGTTAGGGATCGCTGTGAGGTGGTAGACTTAATCTGCAGGAGGCGCTCCTGCCCGCCCAGACAAAGTATTTCTCAACCTCACCTCCTCACCAGCCAATATAGGTGACTGCTGGACGTAGGCATCCCCAGGATAAGCGCCTTATTTGCTTTTATCTCATGAGGATATCGGCCATAATCCCCACGTTGGACTTCCTCAACGGCTAATGAAAAAAGAAGATGATATTACATACCTCATAGAATATCCACGCGCTGAATATCGTCTGAATTAAGTTGTAGACGACCAGTACATTCCTCAGCTCGAAGGGTTTCCGGTTCTCCATCATCCTGGGACCGACGACCTTGGAACAGTACGCGTAGATGACGCACGCGGCCAGGGTCGGGAGGGGGGAGGACATCATCGGCCAGTCCTTCACTCGGGGGTCTAGAATGAAAAGACAGGGGGGTTTAGGCTAGCACAAACAAGGTGGAGCGGGTGCATGCTTAATTTTTTGAACTAAGCTTTTGCCCGTTACTTCGCACGTTCCAGTCATGATATTTTTTTGCAAAATTCCAGCTCGATCCGTTCAGTTCTGACGAGAAGAAGTACTTAACGAACATCCCAAATTTTCGCAGTTATAATAATAAACAATTTTGTATAGCCTCGGTTGGGTCTCATGATGATGTCCTCCTAGCCGAAATCTCGGCCACGGCTGCCAGTCTCAACACACCACAGGCTAGCCATGTGCGCAAGACATATAACAGTGCCGAATTTTCGGCCACGGCTGCCAGTCTCAACACACCACAGGCTAGCTATGTGCGCAAGACATATAACAGTGCCGAATCTTCGGCCACGGCTGCCAGTCTCACCGAGGACTAGCTATGTGCCCAAGACATTATTATAGTGCACAAAAGCGTGCGTAAACACAGGCGGTGGTATCGAGGTCTTATGTCGGGGTAACGAATAATTGTACTCCTTTATAACAACTTATGACTGATGATTATGACTTATTTATTATGCTGCAATTTGTCTAGTTCATACATAATAAAAGGTGTGTATACGGAAGGTACCGATTTAGATAATGAACTTACTCTTATTGTTAGTTCTACTGTATTATGAATTACTAGCAGCGCGGTTTCATCCGCGTAGTTCCCGTTTTTGTGGAAATTCCAGGACAAAATGTAGCCCCTGTCACTCCCTGATAAGTAAGCTTTTTAATGATAAAATATATGTTTTAATCGTTCTAGTAGTTTCGGAGCCTATTCAATACAAACGAACAAACAATCTATATTAGTATAGATGATGCATACATCCCATTTCATCATTCGAAGCAATTTACATACATTTTATACCCATTTCGTCGTTCTTCCCATTTGATCATTTTCCCATATCATCATTGGCTCTATTATCACACCATTATATTTAACTCTAGTCTATGGTATAGGTTAGGTTAAGTCACATACATGTTAAGGCCCATACACCAGCGAAAGTGGCGCCCCCAACTATTATATCTTATTATTACGTTGAACGCAGGAATTTTTAAAAATCCTACGTTCAGTTTGTGGTATCTATTATAGGCTATTAATTAATGCCTCCGTAATAGTTTCATTTTGTAAAGCTTAGGAAGAGATACGAAGTTGCTATTTTTGCATCTCCTCCTAAACTATATGAGATAAAATTATAAAAGAGGTATTAAAAAATAGCTTATAATAGATACCACAAACTGAACGTAGGATTTTTAAAAATTCCTATGATAAACGTAAAAATATGATAAAATAGGAATTGCTGTCAGATTGGCTCGGGTATGCGCCTTAAAGGTATTGGTTACTAAAATGGTTTATTATATATTAAGTAACATATGTTTGCAAAACTGTAATGAATGAAGTTATTATTTTCGACCCGCGGCTTCGCACGCTTTGTTTCTATGGAAACGTTTTCTTTCCATGGGAACTGATTTATGGGATAAAACGTAACAGCCTGATTCTAGGATTACAATAACCTGTATGCGAAATTACAGATCGATCCGTTTATTAGTTTTGGCGTGAAAAGGTAACAAACATCCATTCAAACTTTCGCATTTATAATATGAGTGTGATGAATAGAGCACTATATATGTAGATATCATATTATTATAGAGGTCTCTTAATTACAGGTGGCTTGTCAGGTACAGTTAATTACAAAAATTGCTTACTCTACTTGTGCTACGTGGGTGATATTGACACGATCGCGAAGCGGCAAAACCGACATTTTTTAAATTCGAAATCGTATGGGCTATGGCATAAATCGTATCGTATGCCGCTTTGGGATAGCGTCAAGTTCTATTGACTGCGCCCCGCGGCTTCGCACGTATTGATGCTATGGAAACGCTTAAAGGTGATTTCTATCCCACGGGAACTGATTTATGAAATAAAAAGTAGCCTGTAGAAGCCTGTGTTTGATATAGGATTAGAATGACCTGTATGCAACATTTTCAGCCCGATCCGCTCAGTATTTTTAGCGTGAAGATGTAACAAACATCTATCTATCCAAACTTTCGCATTAAAATTTGTGATGTGGTAAAAAGTTTGCTCATGTAGGATGCGGCCTTCGCGTAAACATCGAAGAGGTCACTCACATGTTCTTTCATTAATACGCATGCTCTACATTTAGAAGGAATGACCATGTCTACCGATTTTTCTCACAGACTGTACATACCAGGTAAACGCGAGACTGCCATGCCGGGTCAAGCAAATCAGGAAATATGTCATTTTCCTGTTTCACATCTTTAGAATAATTTATAGAGCTAGCTGGAATTTGTTCTTCGCTGCGACACGACACGTAGGCTCAGATTAACTATTAACTATACAGAGTGGATTTTTGAACGGGACAGTAATGAGCGGTACCTTAACCGGTGCGGTGTAGTTACAAGAGAATGGTTTTACGAGACTATCCATATTTTGTAGAGAAATTAGGGTCAAAATAAAAACAAAATATTTTGCAAGAAAATGCATGCCAATCGATCCAAAAAATGAACGTTTTTGATATGACGTACATAATGTAATTTAATATAATTAATATTTATAAAAATTTTGATCGAAATATCAAACCGCATCGCGATTTAAAATGTTGAAAATGTAAGGTGATAAGAACTTAATGTAACTTCTACCGAAGGGTTTAACCCTCACAATTCTGAAATCTGAATTTGATAGCTTCAATGAATAAGACCGCTACCATTGAATATAATGTTTTATTTATATATTGTATCAAATATATCAGTTATCTAGTATCCATAACACAAGCTCTGCTTAGCTTGGACCTAGATAATGCTGTGTGAATTGTCCAACGTTACTTATTTATATACTAGTTGCGCCTCTCGGCTGCGCCCGAGTGGAAATTTCAAAAATTTATTGCCTGCTAGGGCTAGTTTTATAAAATACGTGATTCATTATTTACTTTTTATAATTCATTGATACAGTTTTGAATGAATAGGACCAAGGTATAATAGAATCCATTCCATAGAATCATACCTTTAGTAACCCCTATTAATTTTCGAATATTATGTGCGGATTAGCCTATGTGTTATTCTAGATTCTTACTACATACCAAATTTCATATAAATCGGTTAAGTAGTTTCGGAGATACGTTGTTACAAATATTCATACACTAAAGAACAATGAAACATTTACCAAGATTTGAGTTTTGAGCTTTCCAATATTTCGGCACAGTTTCATGCGCCATGATCCCGGAATAACTACTGTTAGCTATTCACACGCTATTCACGTTATTCACTTTTACATCTATACTAATATTATAAAGAGGAAACATTAGCTTGTTTGTATAATAGACTCTGAAACTACCAAACCGATGAAAAAAAATCATTCATCATTAAAAAAAGACGTGTGGCACTCGGGGACTGCCGCGGTAAAGCAGTTGCATAGCATAACTCATTAAAAGTTCTGCTATTCATCGATAGATGGCAAAACTAAAAAGTAAGAAAGCAAAGTCTAAACAGTTTTTTATTCAAAAACCCATGTCGAAATAAATGTTATTCTATTCTATCTAAATCTTATAATAGCCAAAGAAAAGAGTATTTTTTAATCTATTATATTACAATACCTACTTATATCAGTTATCTAGTTCAAATAACACAAGGCCTGCTTATTTTTGAGTTAGATGATATGTATGGATCGTCCAGCATTGTTTTATTTTATGTAGAACTATCAGCGCCCGCGGTTTCACCCGCGTAGTTCCCGTCCTCGTTTGAATTCCGGGATAAAATATAGCCTATGTTACTCCCTGAAAAGTAAGCTTTTTAATAATGAGATAATTTTTTTAATCGGTCCAGTAGTTTCGGAGCCTAGTCAATACAAACAAACAATATACAACTATTTGCGACGGAAGTTTTGGAACCATACCGGAAATTACCCATTACAAACAAATTATAAACTTTACCTCATAATATTCACATACGTTTAATACCTTATTTAGCTAAAAATTACATTAAGTTTTCCTACATCTCTGTCTGAAGGCTGAAATATGTATGTTAAAAAAACATAAACCATAAGGAAAAAACTACGGACTTCACTGTTAGCATTTTGTAGCAAAGTGCAAGTTTACTGACCAAACAACGTCTATTTAATTTAATCGTCATATATTTCTTGTTAAATGCTGCCCACTTTACCTGGCGATTACGCGGATGAATGACGAAGTTCTAAGAGGGTGACATACTAATGCCTAAGTAAACAAAAATATATCGCAAATGTAAATACTTATTGCACGCCAATGTACCATCACACTTAGCAGAAGATCGCGATACCTCATCATCATAATAAACTACTAATAAATTTACTAATATAATAAACTAGCAGCGCCTTGCGGTTACCGCGTAGTCCCCGCTCCCGTGGGAATTCCTAAATAAAATATAACCCATTACGCATCTTGAAAAGTAAGTTTTTAGCTATTGCATAGCTTCTATCGCGGGCCTTGAGCGTGGAGACCGAATCCAGAAATTCCGTAACGAAAATAACCTAACACCCCCCACTCCGACCGGCACAGCGGTGATACTTTTTAGTTTTGCATCCATCTATCGATGAATAGCAGAACTTTTAATGACTTATGCTATGCAATAGCTTTACCGCGGCAGTCCCCAAGTGCTACGCGTCTTTTTTTTGTTTAATGACAAAAGAAAAAATACGTGTCTAATATCTTCTGATATTTTAACTCACGGACTAATTACAATTTAGTAATTGTCTTAGTCTAGCCACGTCTAGCAACTTTAATGGAAAACGGTTTCGGAACATTTAAAGTTTATATGATTGTCTTTAGTGCTCAATTGCGAGTCTCGCACTTGACCGCATTGTCGTGTTAGGAGGCCGTCGCGTCGTAAGCATACATAACTTCGATCAGACGGTATACCGTCACCACATACTGCCCTCCGCCGCAGTTGGCCAGCCTTCCGCGGAAAATTAAACTTTATCATGATGGGTAATAGATTCCACTTTGGCTTGCATTTTGGATACATCACATATCATCACATCACGCATCATGACATGACATACGCATTCCCATTTCAATACATACGTTTTCATTTAATTACAGTTTGATTGTTTTCAACAAAAAACAAACTTAAAATTCTTCTATATTTACACGGTTTTTTTAAGATTTGCGGATTGCCCCCGGGAAAATCATATCGAGAACATTATCTATGAAATAGCAAAAATATCATCAAAATTGGTTGACAGTTGAAAGAGCAACATATGAAAAACACATACAGCCAAACATAGAACCTCCTTTTTTAACGCCGGTAACGCCTTTAACATTAACACACAATTTTACTTATACAACCTTCAAAAGTTCAAATACGTTACTGCTATGCCGGGAATCGTCAACTCGTATTTTATACCAATAAATTTAGCCTAGTCATCGCCACCTCATCTATGGCCTTTGCAACCACGCAGCGTGCTTCGTTATGTTTAATGTTGTGTTTGTTTTGCTAAGGATATTAGCATTCCTCTACAATATAGCTTCTTGCGGCTTGCGATTTACGTAAACAACTTAAAATCCTTATTGTTTAGAAGCTGTGGGTTTTATTCTGACTTGAAACAGAAAAAAACTATGGGTTTATCATAATTGAAACTCCTAAAAAATTGCCCTCTTGACCCTCCAACGCGATTACGGTTCATGATAACGATCGATAAACACCCGATTTTATCTATGGTGTTGATAACATTCAGTAAGATCGGACCGTTCTTACCGACACCCGAGACAAAATTGATTATTATTGATTGTGCTTGTCGATCCTTATTAAGAACTGCTCTGCTCCGTTACAATGGCTGCCCGCTGCAGCAAGAGCTGTAAGCGCAGCACGGGGATTGTTGTCTAGGGTAGAAAAGAAAAAAATTACGTCACTTTGTCATCAAATGCGTAAGACGTTTGACATTAATTCCCTCAACTTCAATAATTTACGCAATGTATGACGATGCGATGTCATTTTTCTCTATTCTACCCTAGATAACAATCCCCGAGCTAGGCCGGCGAGCGATATATGCTAAAGCTATTCATATGTTTATCGATCGTTATCGAGAACCGTAATCGCGCTTCAGGGTCAAGAGGGCAAATTTTAAGGAGTTTCAAGTAGGTTAAGTATTACTTAAAACTCGTAATTTTTCTAAATGTTAATAATGATGAACCCATAGTTTTTTTTCTACCCAAATCCTAATCTTAAACCATTAGGATTTTAAGTTGTTTGCATATTTTGCAACATCTTTTTCTTCCACAAACAAACCGCAAATCAACCCTACCGTGTGAAACAGCACCTGTTTTCTCAGGCTGGTATGATCGTTGTGGCCGCCCACACTTACATAATGTGTTGAGCAAACTATGACGTTGCCTCTTGCGATGCCGCGCCACCGACCACCGGCAATTGGTGTGGGTCCACATTCCAAAATAACATTTATGCAAGATACAGTTGGATTAGCATTGCACGTTTACCCGAAACCCGAATAACAATCACACTACTAGGTAATATTATAAAGGCGAAAGTTCGTGCTGTTCTGAAGATAAATAAATAAATAATGTTACTGAAACGCGCGACAATTTGGTTGTCCTCTTGGAGCGCGAAGTCGATACGTGGATTTAGATTATGTTATGTACTATTGTGTACAAAACTAATTTCCTAGAATTGTTATATAGACTACTTTTTATTCCAAAAAACGTGTGCAAAGCCGTGGGCTGAACCTAGTTTAACTATTCTTAAATGACAATGGTTCTAGACTGAAGTGTCGCAGGGAAGAGACCTTTCCAGTAGCACAACCAGTTTAATGTCTTGTGTCAGATACAAGCTACCGATGATACTTGATTTCAAAAGAGACAGTATAAAATCATCCACTCCCAACAACAGCGGATCAACTTGACATATGTACGCAATACGTATGTCATGTTGCTCCTAGTTAACTTGAATAAAAAGATAATTCATTGATTTAGATTTTGTCTAACAGAAATGTATCAAGAATTTTTAATGATGAAAAAATATGATGAAAATGATATACCTAATTGGAATAAAAGGATCAGAAACGGCAGCGTATCATCATATGTACAGAATAAGCAGTATTGAATTAGAGCGGTCTGATTATATGGAGAACAGGGTGAAATTGAATTGAAGCTGTGTTAAAACTGTATATCAAGTTTTCACTGCTGAATAGTTGTTCATATTTGATTTGTCTAATCATTACTCAAATATTCATAATAAGGAATCAACTTACCGCCCCTATTGTCTAGGAAGTCCCGGTACCAATCTTGCACTATGCTTGCCATCTTTGGATTGGTTTCTACCGACTAATATAATCTGAAACAAAGGAAAAACTTCATTAAAAATCGTCCAGACTTCGCACACATGTTAGGTTAGCAAAACAAATATAACCAGGTGTGATAAATGGTGTATAAATTAGTCATTATAAGTTAAGTGTTGTTTATCTTCAACTTCTTGATTATGGCTCTACGTCTGATCAAACAGAAGTCTGATAGTGTCCGTTTCAAAATAGCATCATCCAAGGTTTTACATGTAATCAAACTAAACTTAAATTGACTAAATATTAAGATATTCGTTAAGATATATCCATTTATTTTCCACCTCAAATAAATATTAAGGTTTAATAACAATAAACACCAATTATCCTAGTAAATACGAGTATAACTGAAAACACCACAATAGACGAGTTTTTGTATAGTTCCTGACTTAAAATTATGTTCTACTGTTTTTATGTTTCGAGGTTATAAGGGCCACACCCATACAACAGGGAAATGCTTATAATGGTCATACATAACCCAATTCCCTGGTCTGAGGTCACCTAACCCCATCCAACCTACATAGAACATTTTTCATTAGCCTCAGACGACCCGATCCGACAAAGATACTCTACTAACATGTAGTAGGTATTTACATTTTACTACCGGCATCGACATGGTGGACGCATAATTATATCAACGAAACACCTGCTACAATGTTCTGCACGAAAAACCGACAGAATTTTTCTTTCGGCCATTTTAACAGACTTCAAAAATAGGAGGAGGTTTTTTTTGTGGTTACCTCAGAACTTTTTACTGTGTGGTCCGATTTTCATGATTCTTTTTTTATTTTTATTATGATTTCAATTTCAAGCGTCTATTAAATGTCGGTACCGATGACACATGCCAGGTCGGGTCGTCCAATACAAAACGCCCATACAAACATAAACATACATATAAACGCGCGGAAACAGTCGTCCACATGTAAAAAGCTAATAAATAGCCTCATTTTACACACAGGACGAGCCTTATAATATAACCTACATGTTTAAATGATAATTTGCGGTGATAATGTCGATATAGCACGCAAGTCACGCAAATGGGTTTTCTACATTGTTTTCTGTGCAAGTCATACCATAATAGGAAAAGGTACCTTGTATAAGAATTTCATTAAACAACAATAAAAATGAACTACTCCGATCATTATTGCAACTATCCTTAGTTCCAATGTTGGGCTAAGAGCCCTTATCCCTCCATGTGTCGACGATCCTGAGCCAGTTGAGCCTGACACACGTTCTATATAAGAAGGTGCCAGGTAGAACGTAAGCTTGAAGAAATCCCTGCTCTGTGGTGCTGGCTTAGAATTTTCACCACCCCAACGCAACACTCTTCCCGCGGAGGTGTAAAGGCGACTAAGGGAATATCTACCGAGGGCAGCAGCGCCTGCTGCCCTCGAACAATTCTACGACTAAACTGTGATCCCCAACCGGCATGGCCGTAGTGATTATGGGCATTACCCCGCGTGGGAAGGCGCTTTAATCAGGGGGAGACCTGTGTCCAATAGTTGACACTATTGGCTGTTAAAGGTGGGGAGGTGAAGGAGTTCCAGCAGGCCTCCTTTTGGAGGCTTCTTATCAAAGTCGGCGACTCAGCCCGGTTGCCCCAATCGGTTTGGTGCGATATTTTAGTGCATGCATTTTGTAGACAGCCTAGTACCTACCTATATATTATAGCTCGTATCTTTAATCAGTACAGAATGTAGGTGACATACAAGCATTAAAGGTTTATTATCTAAATAATGGACGAAATGACGTGAAACGATACCTACCCTTGATTAGTAATTAAAAAAGTATTGTTATAGGCAGCATAATTACTAGAAAATTAAAAGATAACGTTTTTATAGTTGTAACCGACGCCAACTATGGCTTCTTATCAGTGTAAGAATTCAAGAATGGACCCTTAACAACGACAGAAACTACACAAAGTGTCAGTAGTCAGACTTTATCGAATGTTTGGATGGATGGTTGTTTGTTACGTATTCGCGTTAAAACTACTGAAAGGCTAAAATTTTGCTTAAGTACAGGTAATTCTAATCCTGGAATCAAAACTAATCAACTTTGTATACCATACTTCTTCCGCTTGTGGACAAAAAATTGAAGTGAATTAGAGTCAATTGCACGATTTGACTCCGACTCTGACTCGACACAACGCTTGCAAAGCCGCAGGCAGAAACTACTCGTAGTATTTTCATTCATAACTAACTTTATCAATTTACTAGGATAAAACAAATGATAGCTGTCTTAGCTGACATCGTTATCACTTATTCATATTATTCTAAGTAAAATATGCATGCAGGTACCTCATTTTAATGCAGTAATAGAGAATGGATTTTTATGACGGCGCAGTTAGGGCAGGCCTCTTTGTCCTATCTAAAAAGTTTAAGCAACAGCATAGGTTGACATATCAGAAATTGATTTATGTGAAATGTTGATTTCCTTGCGGATATGAAACGGGATGGAAATTTCACAAAAAAATATGGATAGTCCCCGACTGTTTTCCTGTTTTTGCACCTCCCTTTACTGCCCCAAAATACAAATCTGCAGTTGGAACTAGTATTTACAAATGAAATTTTGGACACAGTCTTTACACTTTTAATTTGTTTCGATTATTAAATAGTATTTTTTCTATAGATTAACAGAAAATGACTAGTCAAGGTTAAAATGATGGTAACCCATGAATTGGTGATAGAAATTCCTTGATCGAGGTTCCTCATTGAAGGAAATAAACGATCTGCATCGAACTATCAATGTTATTTCATACGTATAACACAAGGTTACATAATCTATCGAGTAAGCATGGGATATCTACGACAATGGTGCCGTAGTCACTTTGTATTGGTAGGTGTAAGTGTAGGTAGGCATCGCCTATCCTATTACAAAATCCACATGCATCGCGAGAATACAAAGTACTCTGTGATAGAGGTAATAGTGATTGTGCACATTTTTCACACGACGATGGTTGTAGAGCAACTGTCGTGTGAAAAATGAATTTTACTTGCCAGTCGCGATTACCGGTATGTTATGATAAAGCTAATAGAGTTACACACCCGGTTGTGTTGTGCTGAGGCTGAATACATTTCAAATATAAAAATATGTATTTAAAACCAGTTTTTATTTCAACTAGGCCCACAGTGCTCGCCGTGCTCGGACAAACAAATCCAACTTGTCATTTAGGAGTTTAGGAGTTCCGACGGCTATCTGTCTACATCATCAGACCACCACCGTCCAGTCTAATCTCACGGCATTTTACCAAGGGGACAAGGGCGGTCGTAATATCGCCAAAATAGTCTCACGTAACTTATGGATGCCCCCCAAGTCACCTGGTTCTAGTTCTTATCATAATTTCAGTTAACTAGGTATAATGCGGTGTGAATCATCCAACATTATTTGTTTATTAAAACTTATGAAGGTGTGTGATAATAGCATTACAAAACCGTCTGTAATCTAGGCATTTTGCATGAGCAATGATGGCACGGAGTTTCCTTCACTTGCGTCAGATTGCACATCGCGGCGACTTTGAGAGAAAGGGGGGCGATCCAACCAGTTAGAAGGTTAGCACCGAGCGACACACTGATCTACACATTGCTATCTTAGGCAATACTGCAGGTTTTAACACAACTCTCGTGGATACTGGAAAAAGTAGCATAGCTCCGGGCTGATGTGCTAGTAAGTACCTACTTTACTCATGTCTACGATGCAGATTGAAAGTTTTTGAACGAATTTACGCATGGACAGGTGCGAGCATGGAACATGAAGATTATTTTTTGCTTATTCTTAACAGGGCACTCATTAGGACAGGCCAGCCCTGCTCATGGGGAGGCCTATGTTCTGCAGTGGACATAAATATAGATTAGTAATGATTTCTGCAGTCAGCTCAGGTGTAAGGTGCCAGACAAGAGGCTTCGTAGAACAAAATCAATACTGAGATGATCGGTGCCATAAGATCAACAAGTAAACCATAAGGTTGCACCTAAACTGAACTAGTTTTAGTCCTACTGGATGTTATAACACCCCAATTGATTCAATTGAATAATTCATGCACAAGGCAACGAGCTAATTATTAGCACGTACGAACATCGGAACGTCACGTAGGAATTTACTTTCTATTGTCACGTTCCCAGAAGCAAACACCGATATTCAGGTAACGGATAGTATTCGCGAGAACTGCTAAACTAGTTATAGTAGAAGCGGTCAAGTTCGGTGCGATTCCTATTAAAGGAAAACAATCAAGGGATATGAGGCGTAAACTAGACGTCAATGACTTGGCTGATAATTATCGCTCCGTGCGCTGGCAAGGTTGAGAGACGACCGTCGTAGCATCCCGACAGAATGGAGACGGTTCATTGGACTCTGATTATAAATGCAAGTATTCGCTCATTAAAATTGGTGATGGAAGTAATACCCATCATTTATTTGGTAATTTCCTCCTTTGACCGGTTCATCAATTATCTTGATACTTTATTGGGCTTGGCTTTTGTGGAAGATGCTCGAATCTGACTGTTTCAATGGCTTCACGACCCGGAATCGGAAACAAGGGTCTTATCCTATCCAAGAGAACTCTTAATTTTTTTTTAAAACGACTTTCTGACTGCGGCTTTGTTCAATATGACCAAAAAAGTAGCAGTAAGTAGTAGTAAAGTAGAAGTAAAAGTCAAGAATAATGTTCCTATTTATAAAATATTGTTTAAACTGGACTCTACGCACTCGTCCGGAACAGCAGTTACGTAGAGGCGTAGAGTAATGAATGACCCATAAAGAACTTTAAAATGTTGTCTTTGATTTTAAAAGTTTATATTTTTTTTGGTAGTATTACTCTACTTTTCATAGTGGTTTGATTTTGTATAACCTATTGTTCTCTCACATTCCCTTGCAAGTGGTCCAACGCCCAGAGATGACGCGGCACGGGCAGTCGTTTAACATCTGTTGCACAACGTCTCGACGGCCTTGACCTGCTCTTTACGGTGAAATTCGCTTGCACTCACACTTGAACTAAATAACCATTCAGCACGGCACGTTAGACGATATCCGCATGGTAATTTCAATTGTTTGTAATTGTGTATGGATCGATGAGTTGACAATGCTTGTTTTTGGGCAAGTTAAACATGATGTTTTTTTTACCGAGCCTTGTATCATAATATTCATAATGAATATTATGATACAAGGTGGTGATTGAACAAGTAATGTTATGTTTAAGGTAATGTTTAAGTTTGTGTGAAATTGGTAAGAAATCACTGGAATTACATGTCTTTTCTTATACATATGTAGCAACATTCGTCGAACTGCCTAATGCTAAACCGCGGGCAGAATCTAGTTGTTTGTTATTTGATAGAGTACAATCGACAAATCACGCTTTGTTATTAAAAGTCAAAAGTACTTTTCATCTAAATATAATCTGTCTTGTTTGTTTACGTCGTAATCAAACATTTTTTTTATATTATAATGTCTAACTTTTTACGCCCTAAAGTAATTAACAGTATCCAATAAAGGAGCCACTGATTAGTCTCGAATGTTCTATCGCAACTTTCACTGTGCGATCCGTGGTGCGCGGGCGCAGGCTTTACGTAAGGGAGTTGCGCCAGACTCGCGCCCTGCGGAACCACTGACCCACTGCCAGACTGCGCTTAAGGCTGCGTGGTCTAGTCTAAAGTCTATAGTCTATTCTATGGACTTTAGACCTGGGGCCCGATTCAGCTAACCAATCACTTCACTATGACAATGTCGCATTTTGCCACGTAGAATTTTTTAAAGGCGGAGATGAACGAAACTACAGAGGGACGCACGTCAAAAGTGTCAACATTGAAAATATTCTATACTTTCAATTTTTCCGTGCAAATATCTTTCATCTATAGATCAAGACGATTCTATGGCGACACCATTGTCATAGTGAAGCGATAGGTTAGCTGAATTTAGTCCCTGGACTAGTTATTTTTGAACTAAGCGTAGCAGAGCATGTTGCTTCCACTTGTGGACGTCATCCTTTGCAAATAATTCTCATAACAATAAATACCGTGTAAAGTTTATGAAGGCCGTTGTACATTAGGTTTACTGGTTCATCTGGGCGTGGAATAAATTATTTTATCCACCATCTCTATGGCGCGGTGGGCGAAGGTCCGCCTGCGACGCCGGAGGTTGCGGGTTCGTTTCCCGCCTTGGGACAAATGTGTGGATATGTTCTATCTATTAATGTAGAGTATTGTATTAAGTATATCAGTTATCTACCGACACCAATAGCTCTGCTAAACTTGGGGCTAGATAATGCTGAAACATAGCAGACGCACTTGTATTGTAAAAGCACTATAATTTGATCTGATTGAAAATATTGTACGGATACGTAAGCTAACCTTCATTCATCAGTTTGCAAAAGGTCAACCTCTCAAAAAGGTCTTCCTCTAAAAAGGTCTAAAGGCCTATCTCTCAAAAGGTCTTAATCGCGTTTTGACAAGATGAAGCGATTATTTCAGTCATAGTGCTCATACTCGTAATTAGGTACCAAGTTAGCAAAGGCGCTGGCAGCTTCGTCGCAAATTGAATTACCTATTTTACGAACCCAAAATTGTCCCAGACGCAAAACGCCAAACAGGACGCTCGCTCCTATTCAATGCGAGTTATACGTAATTAACATTACTTGTCGATTTTAGAACCTGCCTTCAATAAAAATTGCTTACAATTATATCTGAAACTCGACGGCAAGCAAGTGAGATTTTGTTATTTATGTCGTATTTTGTTTACTAACATGCTTCATTCAAAATGGATAAACCTTAGATAGATAGATTATTGACACAAAGTTATAAAATTTTAAAGTTCACAGCGTTCTCAATCCTATAGGTACTAAGGTTTTTCTAGACCTAGGTTATGTTATGTATGACTGAGTTTTAGCATCAGCGTAATCAATACTAATATTAGGTCCTTACATATGAAATTGGCGTTTTGTATGGGAGGAACAAAAAGTCGAATATTTTTTAATAAAATATATTTAATTAATCAAAGTATGAACCATTATTTTCTATGCACTTTTGCCATCTTATAGGTAGTTCATTGATCCCTTTACTAAAAAAACCAGTCGGATGGGAATCAATAAACTCTTTGAAGGCGATTTGGACTGCCCCATCGGAGTTGAATTTTTTCCCTTGCAAGAAGTTATCCAAATTTCGAAAAAAATGGTAATCTGTTGGAGCAAGGTCCGGGGAGTACGGAGGATGTCTTAGACTTTCCAATTGAAGCTCTTCTAATTTAGTAGCCGTCTGTTGCGCAGTGTGTGGTCTAGCGTTGTCGTGAAGCAGCAGTGGCGTGGAGCGATTGACCAGCCTAGGTTGTTTAGCCGCTAGCTTTTCCATCATGGTTTGCAATTGCTGACAATAGACATCAGCCGTAATAGTCTGGCCAGATTTGAGAAAACTGTAATGAACAATACCGGCACTAGTCCACCAAACGCTTACAAGTAACTTTTTTGGGGTTAATTTTTGCTTGGGGCAGGATTTGGCTGGCTGGCCAGGATCCAACCATTGCGCTGAGCGCTTCCGATTATCGTAAAGAACCCATTTTTCATCACAGGTAATGATTCGGTTTAAAATACCTTCATTATTGTGCCGGTTTAGTAATGTAACGCAGCAGTCGACGCGCGTTTGCCGGTTTGCTTCAGTCAATTCGTGAGGTACCCACCTTTCAAGCTTTTTAATCTTCCCAATTTGCTTCAAGTGAATTAAAACAGTTTTATCACTAACATCGCAGCCTGCAGCTAACTCGGACGTGGTTTGCGATGGATCCGCTTCCACAATAGCCTTCAACTCTTCATTATCAACTTGAGTCTCAGGCCGTCCACGGGGCTTGTTCTGCAGGTCGAAATTTCCAGAACGAAAACGTTGAAACCAAAAACGAACTGTGTTTTCTTTTGCAACACGACCGCCATACACATCATTCACCCTTCGAGTTGTTTCCGCAGCACTAGTGCCACGGCGGAACTCGTACTCGTAAATAATGCGATATTTTAAGTTTTCCATTTTGTAAAATGAGTGACGCAAACAGAAAAAAACAAAAGAAAAAAACAAATGAATGACGATCATCGAAGCACAAATACATGAGTCTATAGCTGTACAAATTTGAATTTGGAATTCCTTACCAAAGAGGAGAAATTTGTGATTAAAGTGGCCAGTACGAAAACCGCCAATTTCATATGTAAGGACCTAATATTAGGTATAAAGATGAAAGATTTTATAGTTTTTTTGTATTGAATAGGCTCCGAAATTACTAGACCAATTAAAAAAAATATTTCATCATTAAAAAGCTTAGCTTTTCAGGGAGTGACATGGGCTTTATTTTATCTCGGAATTGAAACCGCGAGGCGCTGCTAGTATAATATATTAAGCTTGTGTTTACCAGAGGAATACCACGTGGGCGGAGCTTTGACCTGACCTAAAGTACATCACATTTGAGCTTGAAACTTCACGCATAGTCAGTTATGCTAAATTGAGTGGTTTTATTTAGGCGCTATTGAGCAAAATCGGTTCAAAACACAGAAGAGGTAATTTTTCGTTAATTTATTCCAAATAGTAGTTATTTCTCGAAAGGGTCGTAAAAAGAGTAAGTACCTACGTGTTATCCGAGAGGACATAAGCAGGGGTATTTTAATTCGTCGGAAAGGCCGTCGGATTCGATATCGGAAACTTTTGACAAATAAAAATAGCGTTCGAAAGTTCCGACGGAATAGAATTCAAATTCGGACCTGACGTTCTCGCTTCGGAAACGAATCGAATGAATTAAAATACTCCTGCAGGAGGACATTTCCAGAAGTGGTAATTTTGTGTACCTAGTCGACATTATTAGGTACGAGAGGCAATTTTAAATTGTGGTCCTAATCTGCCGAAACCAACTATTTTACTAAGAATTATGATACAGACTACAGACATTGAACTTGCAACATACTTTTTTTCCGTCCAGGTATAAAAACATTATGGTTTCTGGCAAAACATAACAGACTATTCGTCGGAGATGTAATTCAACTACTGCCTGACTGCGCCGATCCCCAACCCGTACGCCCAGCGTGGGGATTGTGGGTACCACCCTTGAGATAAAAGCCAATAAGGCGCTTATCAGGAGGAGGCCTGCGTCCAGCAGTGGACCATTATAGGCTGTTAAGGAACTTCTGAGGTGAGGTCAAGTATAGCAAAGGTGGACTGGTTACAACGTGGTAACCTAACCACCCTATTTATAGTTTAAGAACATTGCGTTAGCTCAGTTCAAAGGTGAACGTGAATTGCTATTTTAAACGTTAAGTTAATTTTAGTGTACTAAAATAAACATAATGTAAATAATGCTGCCTAGTTGCTATTTATACATTTGGTGTTACCATGTCTCTATTCTATACAAATATAAATTTAAAAAGATATTTCACGATTTGTGATATTATGGTTAGTAGGATAGATGGTTTCGGATGGCGACGGAGCACATAAATAAAAAATAATTAATTTGACCTTTGTTTTATGTACATTTACTGTATTTATGGATATGAACAATTTTTGATTGCGAGACTTTTCAATCACATGCTAAAAAGCATAAAAACATTATATCTTGTTAGTATCATTATTTTTTTGTATTATATATAATCTAGATAAATATTCAGTCGTTATTTTTTTAATATGCTCTAAAATAATATTGCATTGCATTTAACTGCAAGGAAAACGTGTTGCAACTGCAACGAGATCTTTCGGTTGGCACTTATGTAGTAATAACGAGGATTGACTAACCGGGGTCAGGTTTTTCTGGAACATTCTTAAGGTTCGTTTAGTGTGGCACAAGATTCCATTTTTTTGGGGTTTTTTTATACAGAAAATAAAACTAGTGGGAATGAAATTTGCCGCATTTCATAAAAAAAATCCTATTAAAAACACTAACTATGATTCATTATATTTTTGGAGCATTTGCGTAAATGACATTTTTAGATTAAAACTAGAGGGTTCAAAATCAAGATTATTGCCAAATGCTCACAAAATACTATTAAATCGTAGTTGGCTTTATTGCGGGTTCATAGAAAATGTTTACCGATTTGCGGCCAATTACTTTTCCGACAGTTTTTTCTTGTAAGGTTCGAAGTTAACCCGCTTACAATCATAATGAACTATAAAATTATTTATGGGCCAAGTAATTCACCTATGTAGATAAACCAGCATGCATAAGTTAACAATATGATAAAAGAATTAAGTAACTAATTAAAGTCGGTTTATGTAAGCTAGGTAATATTATAAATTAGTAGCTGTAGCTTTTCTCAGGCAATAGACATAGACTCAGCATATTGCCGACAAGCATATATCAAGCGCTTATACGGCGGTTTCGTAATTAACACCTTATTCGTTGATCGTCGTCGGCAAGATGGAGTGTTTTTCCGGGTTTATGGCTTGCTCTATAGTCTTGTCGACATTTAAAAAAATAAACAAAATACTAGTCTAGAAGTTTTTCATAATTATGATAAGGTGGCTGGCACCGCATACAACAAAATACCAGTCTAGAAGTTTTTCATAATTATGATAAGGTGTCTGGCACCGCATACGACAAAATACCAGTCTAGAAGTTTTTCATAATTATGATAAGGTGGCTGGCACCGCATACAACAAAATACCAGTCTAGAAGTTTTTCATAATTATGATAAGGTGTCTGGCACCGCATACGACAAAATACCAGTCTAGAAGTTTTTCATAATTATGATAAGGTGTCTGGCACCGCATACAACAAAATACCAAGTCGTAGTTGTCTCACCGCCGCCGACAAAACTATCGGAACTACACACTCGCTTCCCGTTGCTCGCCAGCTCGTTCTACCCCGGTTTATCGTCGGCGGTGACACGGCCTTAGGATGTAAATACGGACTGAAAACATGAAGTTCGTGTAAAACACGTTCAAACACGGAAGGCTAATCATCTCGTTCACAATACTCGGGTGAAGCCACGGTCAAGTTCTTTGTATTACTTATAAATGCGTTCTAACTGGTTTTATAATTAATCCAGTGTTTGCTAACGAGTTTAACCTCGTTAGAACCCCTTCGATGTCCGGAGTAGATCTCTCGGGCACTTCAAATGATTGATTAACATCAAATAGATTTTTTTATCCCATAAGGTATTGATTTGTACCAGTACTGTAGATACCGTCTTGTTGGTTTTTTGAGGAAATGAAGGACAAAAGTTTAATTAGCACAGCACTAATAAGATTCCTTACGTCACGAATTTCCTATTTACAATCTTCGATGTTTCCTGGGTTGATAAAAAAAATTTCATCTAATTTGAAATCTCCGAATTGATAAATTGAATAGAACCAACCCATTTAAAAGTTCTGCCATAAATTAAAATAATATTTTTTTTCTGGTATTTCGTTTATTTATACGTCGTTTTGTAGCTTCAAGTTGAATAAAACCGTTTTGGAAATATATCGCAATTTACGCTGAAACATTTGTTCAAATAATACCATGCAGACTCTTTGATCAGAAATCATTGAACTATAATTCCTACGGATTGTAGTTAATTGGTTTTTGATCAAGGTTGTTTTTAAAAAACTGAAACCCAAAACTGAGCCCGACTTTAAATCGTTCCCGTCCACAAATAACATACCTACATAAAACATACGTCCAAACAGACAACCTACTCTTTTTTTAAGTCGGCTAAAACGCGTGTCTGTCTCAGTATAGCGCCATGGCGAAATTGCGCAAAATCATCGATATGCAGCGATCATCAGTGGATATCAAGGATTGTATAACAGATGGGGCAATCGCTCTGCGACCGATGCGACCATTCCATTTGCTAAATCAGTGCATTCTGTCACCTGATCTACTTTATCAACAAAGGTAAAAACAACTACCTATTGAATTGATGAAAATTATAAGTATTTAAAAATGAAATAGTTACGCTATCAAACTGTTGCAAACAATCTAGAGTAAGCTTAACTGATACAAATATTCATCAATGGATGTTTCTTGACTGGCCGACCCTGCAGCGACACCCGACACTGACATCTAGTCTACTAAGGCATATTATGCCAAACGCATACACTTTTGGACTTTTCTACTATCGCTTTCGATATCGTTTGTTACATTCTCTAGGCCCTCAGCCGGCCTAGCACGGGGTAGAATAGAGAAAACGTGTCTAGGGTAGAATAGAGAAAAATGTCATCGCATCGGCGTACATTGCGTAAATTATTGAAGTTGAAAAAATTAATTTCAAACGTTTTACGCATTCGATGACAAAGTGACGTATTTTTTTTCTATTCTACTCTAGACAACAATCCCCGTGCTGGGCCTACTGATGAAGGTAGTTTTTTTTTACTATTTCCATACTATTGTGGGTATCGTATTGGTTTGGCTTTAAATTTTATTATTTACGCAGTACGATACTTTACGAAACAGAAATGTATGTTTATGCAAAACCGGAATTCAAGGCTAAACAATTTTAGACGTTTCATTACATAACATCAGACAGTGTTTAACAGGAACTTTTACATAATCAAGTCCTTGGCATAACACAAGTTATTAATAAAAATTTGACTAAAAAAATTAAGAAATGAGAACTTTTTTAATTTCAAATCTACTACATTCTACTACCATCGTTTTTTTTCTGAATTTAAGAATACTTTCAACCGTGATTTTAGTTTATTATTCTTTTTGTAAATATACACAAATATAGATACTTAAATACTTACACCCAAAATCACGTTGTTATTTATTTTTATTATAAAATAGAATAATATAGAAATACTCTAGTTTTACTTGCGTCTCGCCACTATTTTAAGAACTTAAGTTCTTAAAATAGTGGCGAGACGCAAAACTGAACTCAATACCTACCACAACTATAAAATATAACCCTTGAACTGAAATGCAAATGCCAGAGAACGTGTAAACACCGCATAATGAATCAACTACAATATCAACTTTAACCTATTCATAAAACTGAAGTCTACTTTTAAAAAACACCAAGTGCGAGTCGACTGGCGCACGAAGGGTTCCTTACCATCACTTCGCTATTATTATAAATGCGAAAGTTTGTATGGATGGATGGATGTTTGTTACCTCTTCACGCCAAAACTACAGAACGGATCGAGCTGAAATTTTGCATTCATGTAATTCTTATCCTGGAATCAAACATAGGTACCTACATACTTTTTATACATAAATCAGTTCCCGTGGGATGAACATTACCTTTAAACGTTTTCATAGGAATAACGCGTGCGAAGCCGTGGGGCGCAGCTAGTTGTTTATAAAAATGGCAAAAAAATGATGTCTGTTCTATGGGAGCCCCCTTAGGTATATATTTATTTTATTCTGTTTTTTAGTATTTGTTGGCAACAGAAATACATGATCTGTGAAAATTTAATTAACTATCACGGTTCATGAGAACAATCCACAGAAGATCAGCAGAGTGTCTGTGGACACTCACGATAGGGCTGGTCCACCAGTTTAATGTCGCTCAGCGAGCTATGGAAAGAGCTATGCTCGGAGTCTCTCTGAAGGATAGAATTCGTAACGAATACATCCGACAGAGAACCAAAGTTATCGACATAGCTCAAAGAATTAGCAAGCTGAAGTGGCAGTGGGCCGGCCATATTTCTCGAAGAACCGATAACCGCTGGGGTAAACGAGTTCTTGAGTGGAGACCGCGACTCGGAAAACGTAGTGTAGGACGCCCTCCGGCCAGGTGGGATGACGATCTGCGAAAGACTGCAGGCAGATGCTGGATGCGTCAAGCTGAAGACAGGGCGCTATGGCGCTCATTAGGGGAGGCCTATGTCCAGCAGTGGACTAGTATAGGCTGATGATGATGATGATGTTCATGAGAAACAGCCTGGCGACGGACAGACGGACAGCGGAGTCTTAGCCAAATTTAATATATAATTATAGGGTACCCAAAGAGTTAAACGGGACAATAGGGTCTAATTATAAATTCGGATAACCTAAAATTGAACCAACAAATAAAAAAAAATGTTGACCTGAGTTTTGCTCTCATTTCACAAGCATTTGTACAACGATATTCATTTCATAAAATTTAAATTCATTTGCGTTTTGCAACAAGCACATGCTTTGCGAAACCGAGCTTTTTCGAGCGAATACAAAAATGGTGTGAAAATATGGAACTTGTAATATCAATAATACCACAGCCCACAGGCGTTCAAGTTCGATAGTACCTACCATATAACTCAATATCTACTTACTTAGCGTCTAGACTAGTCTAGATGATGTTGTGGTATAAGAATACACATAAGTAATTGATTTTGTTTTAAAAATCTATAAACCGACTTCAATTATACATTTTTCATGGATCCCAGTGTCAGAACTAGACCAAATTCAAATGGACCATACGGGAAGCACCAGCTTTCGACTGAACGGATTTATCTTATCTTGGTCTTGAAATGTTCGTGGAGGTCTAGGGAAGATTTACAAGGTGAGAAAATTAACACGTGCGAAGCCGCGGGGCGCAGTAGTCGCGGCGCAGTTATACTATAAAATTACTTTATAGGAGTTTAATTACTATCCGGCCGTGTTTGAGTGACGAATAAAGCCATAGGTCACGCTCGATAATGCACCTGGCTGAATAACGTAGAACGTCGTGTACCCTTATTTGAGGTGAGTAGCAATCAAGTCGCGAACGTAATAGTGAGTTATATTTTAACGTACTTCGTAAAAAGGTGGCAGTTCTAGGTTCGGCCGTATGTTCTTTTTATTTATGTCGGTCGATTTCTCCGTCATCTATGGATTAAGATGATTATTTTGCAGTTATATAGAGATTTATCCCGAAAATCTACTAACAAAAAAATATATTTGTAACTGAAGAATTTGAAGTCCATTTTTATTATTTTCATAACAATCAAATTATTTACAGGAAGATTTTAATCGTTCTTTAGAATTCCGCGAAGGTGTGCTCTACTAGCTGTGTGGTTCTGGCTTAGAATTTGCACCACACCAAGTCTTCCCGCGGGTGTCGTAGGAGGCGACTAAGGGATACCCACTCACACTAATGTTATAATTATTTCATTTATAGATTGTTTCTTAGCTTTAGGTGTGCAATATAAGTATTTTCTATCTATCTACCCATCATCGGTGGCGGGCAGCAGCACCCCCAGCAGAACAATTCTGCCACCGAACTGCGATCCCCAACCCGTATGCCCAGCGTGTGGATTATGGGCACTGGACCCATGAGATAAACGCCAAAAAGCGCTTATCAGGGGGAGGCCTGCGTCCAACAGTGGATCAATACAGACCGTTGCGGTGAGGTGAGGTGCCTCAACAGTGGTAGGCCATCTGCAGAATGCGTCAGATTAAATAACAATGTGTTCACAACAGTTGGCATTATGCTGAGCCTAGGCCCATTTGCTACTGCAGCACACACAGTTTACCTATTGCTACCTACTTTTTCCTACATACTGTTAACATCATTTGTTAAATGCCTACTGTATGTTATCAATTGTATAACTTAACATTACCTAAATAATTTATTATTAATTTGTTCTGTAAATGTGTGTGTAGTGGCAAATAAATGATATGTCCATGTCTATGTCTAGGTATGCAAAGTATAATTTTACTAGCTCCGATTTCGCACGTTCATTCAGCCGGCCAGCGCGGGGATTGTTATCTAGGGTAGAATAGAGAAAAATGACATCGCATCGTCATACATTGCGTAAATTATTGAAGTTGAGGGAATGAATTTCAAACATTTTACGCATTCGATGACAAGGTGACGTAATTTTTTTCTATTCTCTGTCCGTCTCCGGATATACCGTACTACCTTTTGGCAAGAAACCAAGAAGAGTGTATTCTTGCGATTTATATTACAATTTGAAATGATTTACTAACTAAGTAAGTATCACTTAACAATGTCAAACAAACTTCTAATAAGATGGTCTAACCTTAGATTAGACAGTAAGGTTGTAGGGGACTTCAACCAACATAACCCCTGGGAAAATAGTGTACTTTTTATAAATAATAAATAACTAAACATCAAATGTATGGGTTTTTCGGCGATGTTTTGAAGTATCTTTAAAATCTTAATCTTTATGACTAAAGTTATAGATTTTAATTGGAAGAAACCACTTTTTGGTAAAAGAACTCGAGGACCGTGATATTTTCACGTGGAAATATCACGGTCATTATTTATTTCTGTTAACTTAGTCATATAATAATTGATTTTGTGTTAAAAAACTATAAACCGACTTCAATTATAAAGTTTTATGGATTTTCATGGATCCCACTGTCAGAACAGGACCAAATTATCACCACAACGGAAGCACCAGCTTGCTTAAAGAAAAAGAATCATGAAAATCGGACCATCCAGTCATAAGTTCGGAGGTAAAATATATATAAGTATAAAAAAACAGTCCAATTGAGAACCTTCTCCTTTTTTTAAGACGGTTAAAAACTTAATGCAACTAACAGGGTTCACTATTACCTACACTAAACAAAATCTAAATTGAATTAAAATACGTTTGCCTGTCTGGTATCATGATACTTGATAAAAATTCAATTTATTTCCACAGTATCATAATCCAAGTGCATCTTAAAAAGAGGTGTTTATTTTTAAGATACCGTTCACCGGTGAATGTTGTTAAAATGGTTAAACTACAATTTTAACAACATTCACATTAACCAAAAATAATCGTTTATTTCGTCAGTATAACGCATACAAAACTTGCTTATTAAAGTACTTTATGTTAATTTAACATGAACATAAATGCCTAGTTTTTTTCAGGTAGAGATACATAGCAATTTATAACTACCTGCAAGAAACTGAAAACCAGCTGATTTTTACCCACGTAAATGAAGAACACGCCAGGCAACATGACAACTAAATATACCCACTATTAGATCGTTTTGCTGACTTCTGCAATGCGCACTAGTTTACTGCAATTTTAAGTTAGTAAGTAGTATTCATGTGCCGTGGTGCCGGCTCATTATTTGCACCACCCCAACTCTTCCCTCGGGGGTTCTTAAGAGGCGACTAAGGGATATCCGCCGGGGGCGAGCAGCAGCGCCCCCTGCAGGACAATAAAATTCTACTTCCACCGAACAGCGATCCCTATCCTATGCACCTCACCCACAGCCTGTATTGGTCCACTGCTGGACGCAGGCCTCCCCCTGATAAACGCCTTATTGGCGTTTAACTCATGGGGGGTAATGCCCATAATCCCCACGCTGGGCATGCGGGTTGGGGATCGCAGTTTGGTGGAAGATTTTTTCTGCAGGGGGCGCTGCTGCCCGCCCCCCAGAATATATCCCTTAGTCGCCTCTTACGACACCCACGGGAAGAATTGGGGTGGTGCAAATTCTATGCCGCCGGCACCACGCGGCTCACCCAGCGTGCGGATTATAAGCAATACCCACCTATGATAAAAGCCAATAAGTCGCTAATCATTGGGCCCTGCGTCCAGCAGTGGACCAATATAGGCTGTTGTGGTTGAGCAGTATTCAGCCTTCAGATTTTTTGTTGAGAGATTTCATTGATAAATTACCAACAATGGCCGAGAACGACGACTCCAAGATAAGGAAATTATTTAATTTTATTGCAATAACTTGGTTCAATATTAGCGATATATACCCCTGTATATATTGCTATATGTTGTTTGGCACACCGTATGAAAAGAGGAGGTGGAACCTAGTGCAACTTAGTTATTTTTAAGGTATTTTCCTAAATTTGAAATGAAAAATTCAAAGCCATTATTTGAATTTCGTACAAAATAAAGTTACAGCACTTCAAATTATAGAAATGCATCTAATAATCTTAAAATAATAACATGAAACATCATAAAAAGGAAGCACAAGCAAAACGTAATTTTTCAGTGATTTAACAGCAGGAGATGATAAAATGATGACGAAAATCTGCCTGCTGACCTAGGACGAGAGGCATACGACGTAATATGAAAAAAAACAGAAGGATGTGAGC
Source organism: Eupithecia tripunctaria (assembly GCA_955876795.1). NCBI lineage: Eukaryota > Metazoa > Arthropoda > Insecta > Lepidoptera > Geometridae > Eupithecia > Eupithecia tripunctaria. The sequence goes on from OY041604.1 coordinate 2,011,733, forward strand.
CTAAGTAATTTCACTATGACCCTGCTCTTCAAAAGCCTTGAAATTATTCCCATCTCTTGTAAATAGGTAGAACCTTGCTTTAGGATGATTTACATGAAATGACCTAAAGTTTTAAGTATCTGATAGGACAAGCTATTTTTGGAATGAACTTTTGAAGGTTCTTAATCATTATATTGAAGGTGAATGTCGAGTATAGAAACAGAAGAGAAGGTGTTTGCGAGGTGAACTGACAGGGGGTTTTTCTACTGTGAACGAATTCTGATAAACTTAGCCCCGAATACTAGACCGTAACTCAGATTAAAACAATTCTCAAGTTGCGACTTAATGACACTATTTAATGAATATCTGTCAACAATTCGTCATTTGAGACGAACTTAAGTCCGAGTTGCGTTTGAGTATAAAACTTATTCTGATAAACTTATCGCTTCACTGACAATGGTATCTATACCACTGACAATGATATCTATACTGTATTATAAAGAGGAAAGATTTGTATTTTTGGATGTTTGTAACGAATCTTAAAAACTTAACCGATTTCAATACTAGCTGCACCCCGCGGCTTCGCTCCCGCTGTTCCGATGGAAAGTTTAAAGGTGTTTTCATCCCACTAGCCTATATTTGATTCCAGGATTAGAATTGGTTTTATGCTAAATTTCAGAACGATCCGTTCAGTAGTTTTTGCGTGAATGTGTAACAAACATACATCTATACATTCTTACAAACTTTCGCGTTTATAATATTAGTAGGATCCACCTGTGCGAAGTCGGGGCGGACCGCTAGTCGTCACATAAAGACGTTTCGGTATTTTACCTTCTACGAAAGAAACTACAAATGGAAGGACGGCGTCAGTGTCAAGGTAGTAAGTAACCATTCTATCAATCTCTGCAAAAAACCACCGCACGAGTTTCTTTCTTTAGAATTGGGCACTTGTTACGTAATTCAAAATCAATCCACTATGCACTTGACTAGAGATTTGACGTAGTTTTTTTTTGATACGTTCCTACCTCCTATCTTTGTTTACAAAATAAATTACAATAATAGAAACAAATTCGAACTAGTATTTACGATTGTGAGCTAGTTGCAAATAATCTACAGGTAAATATTGTGAGCTAACTGCAGACAGTTGCAAATAATCTACAGGTAGATCCACAGCATAAAGGTAGTTCAGCCGAATCGAAGTCATTCATAGGATGTGCGTTGGCAAAACCAAACCATTCAGTTTGGACAGCTCTCTTCACAAATAGTACCTATGTCTTGCCATCCCTTCTTCGGGCGACCTGATCTCAAGGAACAGACATTCAATCGATGATTTACTTGTTAAAAAAAATCACCTGCCCTTTATCAACCTTACGCAAATATAAAAGAAAATATTCAACATAATAGTGATTTAGCAAATCGCACCTTTAATTTACTTTACGATTGACACGTTCTCAAATACTCAAAGGTATGTACACTGACGTACAGAGCAACTTACCCGTTTTGCGGAGTCGGTTGAAATAGTTTTACGTGCCGTTACTGCAATATTTCAAGTAAATTCGTAATTTTTTTGCGATCGACCATTAAAAATCAGGATGAGAAATTGTAATGTTGATGTTAAGTTATCATTCGACAAACGACGAACACGGTTCTAAGGTTTATGTTATTTCTAGTTTCTGCCCGCGGCTACGCATGCGTTGTTCTATGGGAACGTTTTCTTTCCCATAGGAACTGATTATAGCAGTTTATGATGATTTAGTATTTATAATATCTATTGTTAACAAACCGTTTGAAATATATTAAAACAGATTGCCACTATTTCTACTTAGTATAGGCCTATATTTGATTCCAGGATTAGAATAACCTGTATGCAAAATTTCAGCACGTACCGTAATTTAGGCGTGAAGAGGTAACTAACTTTTTTCTATAAAACTTTCGCATTTATAATGTCCAGATCAAATATAACATCAACTTACCTAAATTTATATTTTAAGTAAGAAATTGTACTTTATTAAATAGGAAATTAAAATCAAATAATATAAATAACTAGTAGGTACTTTACTAGTAGGTATTTACAATTGAAACAATCTAGCTAGCTAAATGCAGTGGTGCAAACCGGTTCTTAGTGTTACTATAGCAAATTTATTGTATTGGTGGAAATCACACTAATCACACTAAATGCGAAAGTTTGTATGGATGTATGGATGTATGTATAGATGGATGGATGGATGTTTGTTACCTCTTCACGCCAAAACTACTAAACGGATCTGGATGAAATTTTGTACACAGGTAATTCTAATCCCGGAATCACACATTTTATCCCATAAATCAGTTACCGTGGTATAAAAATCACCTTTAAACGTTTCCATAGGAACAACGCGTGCGAAGCCGCGGGGTGCAGCTAGTACAGAATATTTGAATTTTAAATTTTGCAAACCAAATAAACAGTTTATATATATATCCATACCAAGCTCTATTATGGGTACCTATACTTCCTTATGTTACTGAAAAAAGTTATTTCAAGAATTTATTTAGATTTTTAGCCGTATGGGTATGATACTATCTATATACGGGTATCTTATCAGTTTTTCTCGGGTTCAATGCCGTTGAATATTAGGTAATTGAAGATAAATAAGAGACCTATTGTAAATAGTAGGTAAGTATGATACCTAACCCGGATTTTCGTCGCTTCTTTATTTTACTAAGTTTAGTTAAGTTTACGTAACGAAACGACAGAAATAAAAAATATTTTTTATTTCCGTGTCACTTAATTTTATAACTTGGCTTTTTCTAAGTGTACATTTATTTTATTTATGGAAATAAAGTATTTCTTGATTTGTTTTTTTTTTTCAATTATAAACATAGTAGTTTGCTTCGTAATCAGTGATTGATTATGATTACGAATTAAAATTAGGGATATTTTTCGTAAAATCACTTTTTCTGAATAAACTAAGAACCGACTATGAATCCCTTTATTGTTAAATTTGCGGGAGATATTTTATGGAACTACCACGAGGTCATTCATTTGCTATACAATAGCAAGAATTCTCGTCCATCGATCGAATAAAGCGACGAACGGACATATTAAAAACATACATAACTTACAGCTAGACATAGAACCTCCTCCTTTTTTCGAAGTTAGTTAATGAGGGACTAACTCCCTAATAAACAAAAGCAACTCAGATGAAGTGTAAGACAGACTGACAAGCGGTAGCGATCAGTACAATTTGTCGAGCAGGCGTTGTTAATTTGCACATTGTGAATGTGTCAGACCCTTTAAGGAAATAATAACCCTTTGAATAAATAAAAAATAATAATAAAAATAAGGACGCCTCAAGTCGCGACTTTGACAGTTTTCCTTGAAAATCTGACAAAGATTTGTCGCCGAATTTTGCAGAGTTGCCTTTAAGTATCCGTGGGTAAGGGCAAAAGCTTTAAATGTAGCTGAGAACAAATAATTAATTTTGTTTTAAAAAAACTATAAGGAAACTAAAATTTTTATAACTTATGGATCCCATTGTCAGAACTGGACCAAATTTAAATGGGACCAAACGGGAAGCACCAGATTTCATATAAAAAAAGGATCATGAATCGGACCACCCAGTCACAAGTTCTGAGGTAACAAACATAAAAACGAATTGAGAACCTGCTCCTTTTTTTAAGTCGGTTAAAAAGGAATTCAGACGACTATTTTAATAACCATCAAATTTTCTGTCGTCGTTTTGAGATGCTTGTAGAGTAGACGTATCCATAGAAACACGCACAAATCATATTCCGTCTCGCAGGTAAAAAAAAGCCGGACATGCAATCAACGCATATTACGACATTCTAGTATAAATTCAACAATATGTAAAATATTGACACAATCAACCCATACAATACTATTATTGATTCTGTACTTGTACTTACTAATGTTTATTTAATATCACGGAAACTTTTAACGGAGTCGTGCAGAATACATCGACATATCTATTTGTTTTTCATATTAGCACCCTTTAGATCACCCACTATCGCATTAGAGTTAATACAGAAAACAATTAGTTAGGAAAAAACAGTTAAAAACCAGTCGAACCTAGACGCGGTTAAAGAATTTTATATCAACAAAGACATGTTATAAATAAAATCACATGAGATATGATGCATTTTTTCATTCGCTTCTTGGATTTGCTCGGATGAATTCAGTAGTGTCGTAAAATAAAAAAGTTTACTCCAATATTTATTTGGTTTCGCCTTATGTTTACAAAAAATATAGGTAGAAAAGACAAAGTATAAGTAAAACTTAACTCCCAAATCTTGCTTTATCAAAGGTTAAAAAAAACCAATGATTGTTATGTACGATTGGGGGATTAAAATGTCAGTTTATTGCATTTGCATAGGGCAAATGCAATAATAGACTCAAATTTTCTCACGTTTTAAAATATATTTTCAGTAGGTACGTTTTTTATGGCTACCTACACCCACTGAAAAATCATATTTTTATTAAAATCTTGTGTCTAACCGACCAGAACAGGGGTTTTTCATTGTTTTAACTGAAAAAAACCTGTTTAATAAAATTTGTTGGCAAATACCTAATTGATAAATATCTTTTGCTCAGTAGGTGATATGTGATTTAAGTTAAAACCTAAATTATTAATAGCTTTATGATAAACCTAGAGCGAGTTTATGTCTACCGATAGTTTTCAATTAACTTATGTACTTGCATACCTTTTAGCAATACATCTGTGTTTACTATCTAATAATAATAATGATACAAATACAAATGTAATGAATATGTTTAATATGGGTAATCTTCGCAACTACTCGTCCAATTCTGAAGATTATTTTACTAACAGGTACAAAATCTAGATAATCTGAACTGTTAATTTTATTAGTTACCAAGTGAACCGATGGCACTACTTATTTACAAAAATTTGAAGTCAGTTCAAATTCTTTAATATTTACACAGTTTATTTAAGTTTTTCGGGACAAAAAATCGGGGATTTTTTTTTATGGGACCATTCGGGATCGTTCTCTAGGTATACAACTGAAAACAATTATTAATATCCCACAATGAGCGTTTCTGTAAGAATCATCAGCTTGGACCTCGCTATATAGGCTCGGCCTATTGTGAGATCCATCGGCAAAATCGTTGTCACTAACCCCCCAATCATAAATGTCCTTTTTGATTATTTTCTATAGTTTTGTATTATCTTATAATAATGATAAAAATCCACTTACTTGGTCCGTCACCCCGTTCACTAGGATATCTCTGGCCGTTTTTAATAGAAGGTATGCGCGCAGGACACCGCGTGAATATATAAATTAAAAAAGAAGGTCGACTTTCGCGCGCTACTGCGGCCCCGCCGGTAATGCTGGAGCGACTGGCCTGCGCCCGCGCCGACCGCGCTAGCTATCGGCGACTGCGTCACGCGCAACGTCATCCAAAACATTGAGATTGACAAACACAATTAGCACCTGGAGCTTGCGATACCTTGATGGGTTTTGGATTGAGACCTCGGGTCATTGATAAAACTATGAACTTTATTTACTTTACGTACGTTTAATACGTACAATTATTTGTACTTACACTACGTTTTAACTCTGAAAAAATCGTTAAGAGATAATATTTTATCATTTAGGGATATCGGTCACTGCAACAGCGTGCTAGCTGAGCCTCTTTCAGACGCAGCTCGATCGCTGTACAAACTGGTTAAGTTAAGGAAGGTTATTTTTTTTTGTAGTTTATATGATTTGATGTTATTCTAGGTGTATTTTGAATTAGGGTTTGTCCACGTTGAATGGAGCATGTTAGTAAACAAAATACGACACAAATAAAATCTCACTTGCTTGGCGTCGACTTTCAGATATAATTATATCTGAAAGTCGACGCCAAGCAAGTGAGATTTTGTTTTTTGTGAGATTTTGTTTGAGTAAGCAATTTTTATTGAAGGGAGGATCTAAGATCGACAAGTAATGTAAATTACGTATAAAAGGACGCGCCAACAAAGTGAATTTTAGGTTAAGTATGGGCGGTTTATTTACGTTTATGCCTGATTCAAAACGGACACGGTATAGTTTATAAAATTTTTTTTTTTTGTTTACTCACCAGGGTGTCATAATCGCATGTACTATTGAACTATTGCATGTGCGACAAAGCCCTTAACCCTCTATCACTCAAGAACTTCGATTTTTCAATTTTTTTGTATTTAGGTTAATAAAAATAAAATAAGAGACACGTATTTTTGGATTTTTCGTATATTTCATTATTTTTGAACATATTCTAGAAAATAGGGAGTGTTGTTTGTAGCCAACATTGAGCAATCAGACCATTGTCGTCGTATTCAACTCCGATTTCTTTCAGACGGCTTCGCCTTATGAAAGATGGCAGTTTCTGAAACTATTCTTAGTTTTTGTGTAGCATAAAGCTGCTCCACATTTCTTGCAAACGTTGCGAGAGAGTTGTGAGTGAATTCAGGACACTTGGGGAACTTGCACCTGATTGATTTAGCAGACCATTGCGGCCAGTGCCCAATCTGGTCTTGCCAAACTGCCGTCGGAGGAACATGTTTGGTTGGGCTGGTCCTTTATGCTTCTTGGCTTGGATTTCGTTCTCCAGCGAAAGCCAACCAGGCAAAGCAGATTTTGTGCTCGTTTTACAAAGAGTTATTGCAACGTCCCGAAAATCTGCTCATGGTAAGACTGATCCCGAAAGGTGATCATCAACACAGAGGTGCTCTTCCACAGGGATCTTACTGTAGGCTGCATTCAAGGTGTCCAGCACTGGACTTATTTTGTATATTCGGTCATGGTCTGGGTTGTCCCTGGTAACATTCTTGCTATTGTTGAAATGCACTGTCTGGCGAATCTTTTCAAATTTGTTCAGTATCTACCACACCACAGCCTCCTTTATTAGTGCTGTACCAAGGATTGGACCTCAATGGTAAGTAACTCTTGGCGATTGGATAAAGAACATTACAGCAACCACACTTATGAATTGCCTGATATCCATTTCTGTCAAACACAAAGAGTTATTTGGGTTATTCTGCACATGATAAAAGTTTGCCTCTTCTGTAATTTTCTTGACAACTTCTTGTGGATATATTCTTCTTCTTGGAGATAAAAAAATACCTGTATGGGAGTCTCAAGCTCAAGAACATCAGAATCCAAGGTCTTGTTACTTGTATACGCGAGCTGTTCGGCATTCAGCTCAAAGTTCTTTATTTTTTCAGCGTAATATCAAAGGAGCGGGCTTTTTCTTTTTTTGTGTTTGTTGTGAAGTATATATTCATTGTTCTGAGCTGCAGAAGGTTGAAGATCAGTTTTGGTTCATGTGATAATTTCCGTGCTGGTAGATATGTTTCCTGATCATCCTCTGAAGAATCTTTTATAGAATCAACCACGTCAAGGTCCGCTTCCTCATCGAATATTTTTATTAGGGGGTCCTCGAGGTATTGTCGTCGAAATCCAAACCGTCTTCACTGTCTGCACCATCCTAAAGCGCGATTTCAATGTCATCATCAGTTAGAGTCCGCCTACGAGGCTTCCTGGAATATATGAAAACTCAAATAAACAAATGAAGTTCTAATACCAAACTACCCCTTACCGGTCAATGTAGTCGACAACCAACAAACACAAATTTAAAAAAAAAACTCAAACTTTTGGTGAATTTACTAAAACTCATGTTATATAATAAAGTTGATACACTTACCAGCCCATTTTTCTAAAATCACAGCTAAATATCCACAAAAACTATTTTTTTCGAATTTTTGAAATCGAAACTTACACGCACTTGTCCAAATTATCGGAAGTAAACAATTGAATATTGTTTTATATCAAATAACGCGATCTTATGCACTTTCGTGGTGCTAGGTCGTTACTTTGGTTTGTAGGCTACGACGGACAGTGCTTTGTAACGAAATAAAATGAATCATACCAATTATAGAGGAGATTAATCGGTATGTTGTCTACAGCCTACACTATGATACAGAGGGTTAAATAAAAAATAAAAAACACTAGTTTTTTTGTTTATATGCCTGCCTACCCCTACTCTTCTTTTTCTAATTGTAATGTGCTGTCCATTTGTGAACCAAATCAAGCATCTATCTATCGATCAATTTATTTATATATCGATAAGTAAAGCAGTCGTAGTACAGTAGTAAATTATGCACTGAGAGCTCAAAGCAGTGTTTACGTCACGGGCGTAATTTAATTCTGAGCGCAACTCAGAGTTGTTGAATAACTCACGAGCAAAGCGAGGGAGTTGCTAGAATTCTGTATGCTATTAATCAAGCCCAAGAAGAAAGACTGCTTTGTTCACAAAGAGATAACTCAAATTTTCACACTGCGTGTAAATAGTAAAAGATTGGTTACGTTTTTTTTATTCTGCCTTCATAACAGATATTAATTCGTATTTTGAAGATCTCAATGTACGCTGCGTGTCTTCTTGGTAAAGAAACAGGAGTTTGAATTTCGAAGAAGATCGTATCATCGTCATAGTAAAAATATACACGTATTTTAATGTTTTAAAATCAATTCCCTTGGGAGTGATGTTTATTATTCCCAGGGGAGTAATGAGTTTGAGTTTAGAACCTCAAAATAAGTATGGAAATATTAACCAAGGAGACTCGAACCAAGAGATTTCATTCGATTTGGTAAATCCTACACCTTTTTTAGATAAAAAGTCTATAGACTTGCCTTTGGTTAGAAATACATGACGTATGAAGTGCGTTTTACAAGCATAAAGTGTGAAAATACATTTAAGGTATCAAGACTTACTTCCTAGATATAAAAATGTTATAAAACCGTCCAAGTTTAGGTTGACCCTGAACTTAAATTGATAATCGGAATCTTTCTCGATTTCAAGGTTTCGAAAGCTTTGGACTTTGTTTATCTCATTTCAAAGAAAAATCACAAGAGCTTATGTGGTTAGATATAGAGCCAATAATTACGCACATTGTATGCAAAATACAATCTGTCAAGATATGGAATAAGTAGGTACTTACTATTTATTTAAATGTCAGTATAAAGGTTTCGTTTACACTACGGCGGCGGCGGCGATGTTCATCATTCAATTTCCCTTAAAATAATAATAAGCCTTTATAAAGCAGTGTAAAATTAAGATATTCGAAGACGGTTAATAGCTCTTAATATCTGGAAAATTAACGGACCTGTCAGGAAATTGGCTGTGTTACACTGCACCCAATGCCTTGGGAAAGCACGTTTCTCCGTTGGTCTTGCGTCTGACCTCACCGCAGTCTGGTCGGTCTGCCTAAATACAGGCTGATGATGATGTAGATGAGACAATAATGAGCACGTTACATAAACCACGTATTGCCATGAGTATGTCTGTTTTTGCTCACGTTGAAGATACAAAAATAAACAGTTTAAAATTAAAATAAACCAATCAGTTCCCGAATTAAATTCAAAATCACCAACCGATTAAATAAATCGCTTGCAATCACGCAAGTTCGCAAACATTTTAGTAAGAAACCGAATTAGTAGTACCTATTTGCATACGAAAAATTATGTATTGGACAAGGCTATTCTACCAGTGTTGATACGGAAGAGCTGCAGTGGTGTGGATATTAGTTTAGTTTGTTGATTTTCCGCCGATACAAGGTCCCAATGACACGATCACCATCGAGAGAAGATGACGATGGTCTAGATCTTCTTAGATACTTGAGGATGGAGTAAGAATAAAAGAAATAGCATACACATCCTAAACAGAAATCCTCAAAAAGGAAAATTCTGTGCTTCTGGACGGAGTTAGGCTGGCTATGCTAGCGTAACGCATAAAGGGCCAACTAAGAGTCCAAATGCGGAAATAGGAGTACATCTACCATTACCATTACACCCCAAACCATTGCAGCATAACAGCGCAGCGTGGGTTTAACAACATTTGATGCGAGGGCGTAGCCGCTTCGCCGCTAGGACCACCACGTGTTGTACGTGTAAGTCGTAGGCCAGAAAGGCTGAGCGCAGACTTTACTCACGACGACAACAAGACAGTCTTTCCCCTTTTGAAGTTTACGCGTCTTCATAATTTTTGTAAAGAAATAGTCTGCCTTAAAACTCTTGTCACTCAAGTCTGCGCTAAAGTGTTAATAAACATAACGGCAAGAGTCTGATATGATAATGCATTTTATTATCATTTGACAGAAATTAAACACCGTTATTTGTTTTGATTTCTATGAAATAATAGGCTATGATTTAAAACAAGTAGGCTGAACCAGAATCGCGATATTTTTAACCGACTTAAAAAAGTGGAGGTTCTATGTTCGGCTGTTTTTAGGATTCCGTTCCCAAATGGTAATCGGAACCCTATTACTAAGACTCCGCTGTCTGTGTGTCAGGGGGCTGAAAGCAATTTTCACGTTCATTTCTGTTGCCGCTATACTCGTAGCAACACAACACATACTAAAAAACAGAATAAAATAAATATTTAAGGGGGCACCCATACATATATCATAAACAAATATAGCTCTGCTTAGCTTGGGGCTAAGTAATGCTGTGTGAATTGTCCAGAATGATTTATTTATTTATATGTGTTTTTTTACCGTTTTTATAGATAATGTTACCCTTCGTGCGCGAGTCCAAATCGCACTTGTCCGGTTTTATTTTAGTATGTTTGTCGTTATCTCTCCATTATGCACCAATTTGGATGATTCTTATGTAGTGTATAGAGGGATGATCTAGAGATGCTCACATAAAAAAAATACTCCCACGGGCTTAGTATTTGTCTCAAGAAACCAGTACCTAGTAAAGTCAGTTAAAACTTAGGAATTCGAGGAAGGCGGCGCCGTTTAGTTTTTTTTTTTCAAAGCTCTGAATTATTGTTCTTTCTTTTGCTTGTTATAAACTTTTAGTACTTGTATCTGTGTATTATGTGTTTATTTTTTTTCTTTTACCTATTCGTTTATTTTACGCAATTACCACGTGAGCCATCACGAAATATTGCATGATATCAGAGAATTTGTCGCAGTTCCTCATTGTAGAATTATATCATACAAGCAATTCAAATCATTTTAAATTTAGGCAAATCACATCCTGATCTATTATGCTAAATAAATAAAACCTAATTAAAACGTTACGCAGTGGAATTTTCTTTACCACTAGCCAATATGGATGTAGAATGTTTGTAAACCAAACACGACACAAATAAATATAATAGCTATTCTTAAAAAAAAAACTATAAACCGACCTCAATCATATAGTTTTTTTACCAGCTTTCAAAATTAAAAAGAATCAATACCACCACCCAGTCAAAAGTTCTGAGGTAACAAACATAAAAAAAAAAAAAAAATATAAATACAGTTGAATTGAGAACCTCCTACTTTTTGTAAGTCAATTAAAAACTCACTTGCTTGGCGTCGAGTTTCAGATATAATTTAAAAACAATATTTATTGAAGGAGGATCTCAAATCGAATAGTAATGTGTTTTGCGGAATGAACTTTAGGTTATGTATGGGCGGTTTGTTTACAAACATTCTACATCGATTTGGCTTGTATATAGACTCATTAAAATAACTATAACATCAATGGCAATATCTAAACCCATGGCTGTTATGGTAATTATGACGGACCGTCATGTCATAAAATACTAGAATAATATTGATATTTTACTCATGAGACCATGATGTAAAATAATGTAAATAATCGAGGCGAGCCACTTAATTTGAATAACACAAGTCCATGGTATGTAATTAAACACATAAGGTGGCCCGATCGAACATTTCGCAAATGTGTGGTTTCGGTACATAACAGAAAAGTAGTTCGTGGAGTCAAGGACATAGAGCAGTTTTTTGGTCGGCATTGGACTATTGGATTAGGAAACCGAAAACACCAGTGTGATACAGAATATTCGTAAAGTATGGAAAGAAGTCAAACGCGACAAACTCGCCTTGTTCGCGATTTAAAGCGAGATGGAGTTTTGAGAGACCATCCACTCGATGGACCGACGACATTGTAGCGGTCGCAGGGAATAGATGGATGGAGGCGGCTCAGGCATTGATTTAAAAAGGGAAGATAGGTTACGTTCTCCCAGCGCTTACTCAAAAATTGGCATGTGTTACAACTACACGCAAACACATACGCTCGCAGTTATATTTCCAGTCCTGTGCAATACAAAGAAGAACAAAGACGGAAAGACGTCTCTAGGACCGAAGTGAGACTGAGACAACAATATTTCACGCGAATCACGACCGCCCGTGCCGCCGGTCAGACGGTGACTGATGTGGGAGAACACAATTTTACACAATTTGAGGTTGCCACTTTCGAGAAACCAGTACCTCATCTTCGTTTTTAATAAATCAATGGGCTCAGGGCCACTATTAATGGCGTGCGGGGATGGCCTATGTTCGACCGCAATTTAACGCAAAACGGAGTGTTAGCTGTGTGGTGCTGACTTAGAGTTTGCGCCACCCCATCTCTTCCCATGGGCGTCGTAAGAGACGACTAAGGGTTATCCGCTGGGGTCGGGCAGCAGCGCCCCCTGCGGAACAATTCTGCCACCGAACTGCGATCCCAAACCCGCAAACCCAGCGTGGAGATTATGGGCACTACCCTCCATGAGATAAACGCCAACAAGGGGCTTGTCAGGGGAAGGCCTGCGTCCAGCAGTGGACCAATACGGGCTGTTGAGGTTGAGGAGTGTTGAGAGACCTCACTCGATGGACCGACGACATTGTAGGGTCGCATGAGTCGACCGATGGAGGTATTTGTGGCGTCGTTAGGGAGAGGCCTATAATGATCGACCGCGATTTAACGCGAAACGGAGTGTAGGGCACACTATAATGTTTATATAAAAAACATATTAATGACATACAATAGTTTAAAATTTATAATTTACAGGTACTTACCACTCTCGCTTATAATATCACAGGGAGCCGAGTCAGGTCTGGTCAGCAAGTCTCAGGACTGTTCTGCAACAAAAACAACTATGTATTACAATTAATACCAAAATAGACTTGCGTAAACTCTTATCAATCGATTAGTTGGAATAGTCGATTTGAAACCAATTAAAGAATTCGAGTTTGCGAGACTCAAGATTTAGCCAGATGATACGAACTAGTTGATTTTTATAGTCGCTTAGTGAGGGTGGAGGGTACATCCACCAAGTATGGATGGTATTGCGCTGTGCGTCTGCTTGTCCTGGAGTAGAAGGGGGATGGTGGGATCAGGTAGTTCAAGTGAGCATTCTCCAAAATGTATCCTATAAAAGATCGAGAGACAAGCAACCTTGCGGCGGTGGTCGAGACTTTGAACCTTAGTCTCTGCAAGGTGCTGCTCGTCAATGAGTCTGAACGCTCTTTGTTCGATCGAGTCTAAGGCTGCAAGCTGGTACTTGGCCGAGCCGATCCAAACATGGCAGCAATACTCAAAACCAGACCGGACCTGTGCTTGATAAAAGCTGTCCCGGTGTGAAGTACCGCTTTATTTAGGACCCCTAGCGATTAAATATTTTAGCATTATTTATATTAAAACTACTTTTTATCCGCCGTCAAGTGTTTGCTTTGCAATAAATCTGGAGCAACAAAAGCTCGATGCCGGTTTAAATTAAAAAAAACCTTAAAACCGATTTTAAGCTGCTTCTTTCTACATTAAACTATCATTCGCTATGCTTGTCGCTGCGTTAAATCTGGGGCAACAAAAGCTCAATGCCGGTTTAAATTAAAACAAACCATACAACTGATTTTAATAATAAAATAAAATTTACTACAGCAGAGGTGCACCCTATGTTTTCGGTAGAAGTATTCAGAACACACCCTGTATACCTAACCTACCATCGGAACCATAAGGCCTTGCTCACGGAGACGCGGGGAGTGCAGCGGCGCAGCCCGCATAGAAATCAAACATATGGCGTTGGTAGAGTGTGTTTACGTAGAAGCGTTTATTTGAATTGACGTGTCGCACGAGGCGGCCACCGTCACTCTGCACGCCCCGCCTCTCCATAAACATCACCATACATTGCGATATGTTTGTGTTTACGCGTGCGATGACGGGGCGTTGCACGCGCCGCTGCACGCCTCAATCTCCGTAAGTAAGGCCCTAGGACGACTATGCGTTTTTTCCTCATCCGGATAATTATAGTTTAGGGTGGTTTAATAAGACAAGTGTGCGTAGGTGAGGCAGGTACGTAACCGACAATAAACACCTTTTTACCACCAATGTCGGTTTTCCTGGTAAAACAGGTCTTATTTGCGTCAATCAGTCTGGATTTCAGGCAAAGGTTTTTGCTTTTATTTTCGCAGCCATCGCAGGACTCGCAGAGCTGTCGTGCGTCTACTACAATGAATGTGTTTAAATAGTTAGTTAAGTCACAATCATAATTAGTTGAAATAATAGCCCGATAATCAGAATTTCCGACTTAGACGGGAAATGAACCCGGCTCCTTTCCTCAGTACAGAAATGCAGCGGAAAGAAGGATGGCGGGAAGCATACATGATCGATTCCCGTCAAAATGGTTTTTTTAAAGATATTATTATAAGTGAGGGCTTACGCACTTTCATAACAAAAACCTTGGTTATTATTATCCGCCTGCTTTACTGGAAACCGGCCCCCATTCAAATCTGTCGTTTCCAGCCAAACTGTCGATAAAGCCTTTCACACGGGTTCTTTTCACGACTAACCTAGGCTGTTTGAAGGTCAGATCTTGCAGGATCGCTAGCTTCAAACACGAAATACCCCTTTCTAATCAACCAGTACAGCATCGGTCATTCCTTAACAGAACTGCGACCGACGTCATCATTTAAAACCGGGCACTGAACGTTGTTCCAGGCCGTACTGCATCATTTCCATCGAGTTCAAAACGTCAACAAGAAAAAACAAAAAACCGACTACGGCGTTCATCGATTATACCTATTATTTTCTTGTGGGGTTTAAGTTTTTAACTACACTCACAGGCACAATTAACCGCCCACGTTGTATTTCGTTCAGTTTACAGTAATCGTCAAATTAGGACCACATTTGATGGAAGTTATGTTAAAAGCAACCATTAAGAATAAATAAAATTAAAAAAGTCTTGAAAAAATCAGTTTATTTAAAAACATATGCCACAAAATCGAAATAGTGAAAAATTTGCATGAAAATGTAATTCGTTTAATTTTGAAAAAAACTCTTATTTTTATTTTTATTTTTAATTTTAATAATGTGTGTTACCTCCTCGGGCCCTAATGACTTCTTGGAGCCGGTTTGACAATCCATCAATGATGTGTTGAATATCCGACTGAGGGATATTGTGCCACTCCTCTACCGCAGCCGTCTTGAGCTCTCCTAGGGTCGTAGGGGCCGGTACTCTTGCTCGGATACGTCGTTTTAGGTTGTCCCAAATAAAAACTCAAATTAGACAATATTCGCACACGATGGCAGAAAAGAAAGAGAAATGTAAACACGGTAAAGCAATTGCAACAATTTCAAACAAGGATTAAATTCACTGAATACCAAAAAGGTTTCATTTACACAGGTTTATTCATCTAAATAGGTTTTAGTTTATTGCTAAAGGACCCACTCAACTTAAAACAAAACATTCGATAAGCCACAGTTAACATATACAATCAGGGTGACGAAAAATATAGACGGGCGGTTAATTGTGCCTGTGAGTGTACTTAGGTAGGTACTACATAGTTTTTTGATGAATGATTGAGATATTAAACTTTATCAACTTCGAAAAACAGTTCTGGCCTTCGTTTATACCTTTCCAGAACGCTCCAGAATGCTCATGTGAGGCCTGCGGCATTGCAATTTGCAATAATAATAATAAATAAATATGCACATGAGCATATTATACTAACAATCAAATATTTGAACCCTTACTTAAGCCTTGCTATCTTGTTGGACCCATCGGGGGTCTGACGTCATGTAGAGATTTAAGTTTAAATTTTTTAGTGGTTCAATAATTAAATAATTTTATAAGTTTGAAAAAGTTCATAAAGCTCTTAAACGTGTTTATTTTTATGTTCAATATTGTCTAGTTATCCTAGACAATATTGAACATAACAACGATGTACACTGGATTTGTATTACTTTTTATTATTTAATTTTATAAATCAAGATCTTTCAAAAAAACGATACCTCATTTGTTGAAATCGAACGGGTGACAAACTCATAACACTTCACCGTTAGTAGTCGGGTAAGAATCAGAAAAGTTCAGATGCACCGATGAGAGAATCAAATAGAAATATCTTAAACAAAGACAATAAGATCTCTGCGAGGCTTATATGTGAGCGCTATTCAGATCTAGAATCTAGATCCAGCTTTCATAACTGCTTCAGTAAACAGGTCAGACAATATGAACTTTCCACAATGAGGTCAAATATAATGAAGTAGGTACCTACATACCCAGGGCCGGATTTAGAGGTCCAGAGGCCTCGGGGCAACAAAGGAGCGGAGGCCACCTCGCCCCAAATTATTTTCCAAATAAAATGAACATTTTTTTCTGACGAGTTTTTCATTAAATAATTTATTCGGTCTCTCCGTAAAAAATCGAAATGATTTAGATTTGTTGCACCATGTTCGCAAGTTCGTAGCTTCTCAGACGCACGAGAATGTATCAAATTCTGGGATTCCCTGTTACAAGCACGCCACTCAGCGGACACTTGTCGAACGCTACGACGCGACGGGTCTTACACTCGTACAGAGTACAGACATAAAACGCGGGAAACAGGTTTGCTTGCAGGTTGCAGTTGTATCTCGTATCGACACGCAAATACGAAAAAAAGGCTGAAGAGGCTTGTAAAATCCGCAGAATATACTATAAATTCCCCATCTGAACTGGCAATTTTTATTCTATTGCGGATTCACATGGACAGGCAGAGGGCAAAAAAACTCACACTCGCTCGCTGGTTACAGCAAATTATGCTTTTGGAAACATATATTAATAAAAGAATAGACAACTACATGAAGACGAAATTACGCACGGAAACTTCAATGAACACATTCTTTCCTCGATCATGACTCACGACTCGATTGTTAATATTAGCGTACGACTCCTTGTCACGATGGGATGGGTTTTGTATGACAATCGAAATCGATATTCTTCAATAATTAATTATACAAATACAAATTATTATTTATCGACTATGATTTTTTTCAATTGCTTGCATGCAGTAAAGATCAGGAATAATAGATGGCATTTAATTGTGTCACAATAATGATTATTTGCCTATCAAACTACATACCTTGCTGCATAACGAAATATGAAAAAAATTACCAATTAAATTATCAATAATAATTAATCTGATGATTTGTTTAGGAATTGAAGAGCACCAATTGTTCACAACTGCAATTAATTTATATATAAATACACTTACGATTTGATATGGTATGTTACTTTGAGAAAAGTTTTCCTGGTTGGAAATAGAGTCGATTAAGACCGACTTGTTTTTTTTTGACAAACGTAATTTTTTGGCCGAACCGTAAGTACTTTTTTCAAACAACTAAAAATGGAAATATTTTTTCTTCAAAATAAAATAGAAGGTTTCTAAGAACAAAACCTTCTCTAACTACAAAAGAAACGGTAGCTACCCTAAAGGGGCCAAAAATTTGCCCCACCCTGTATATAAAAAATTGACGAGATACGGAATCGAAACAGCTGATCTATTTATTAATTTACCTTTTTTATGTGTACAAATTATTAAGTAACTTGATTATTTTTCTGTCTTGTCTGTTTTATGGCTTCAAAATTTAAAATATAATTTAAGCAGCATTATATTGTATAACGTCTCCAAGTGTGCCTTGTGCTCCTACGGCGAATAAATGAGTATGAGTATGAGTATGAATACCCAACCTCCGAGGTTGCGGGCAAGTACCACCCACTCAGCCATTGAGCCATTAGGGTACTCCCTCAAGATGGGTAGTAAATTGGAAAGGCTTATCAGGGCCATTTGAGATTTTGATTTGATATTTCACTAATTGCCTGATATATAAGATTAATTATAATCAAATAATCATGTATGTACAAAGTACTGTAGCAAAAAAAATATCAAAGGAAAATATGTTTACTAGTGTTTACTAGTTGGAATTTAAAAGATTTTTTTTCCTGAAGTCTCTATTGTGGGGGCCCCCTACTTGTGGAGGCCCCGGGCTTTCGCCCCGGTTGCCCTCCCCTAAATCCGGCCCTGTACATACCTACTGCAGCTGACAAGCTTACTAGAGAATATAAAGGTAGAGATGCACTTTGTTTGTATTTTTTACCTGCGAGTATGTTTCTCGGGTATTCAATTTTCGCGTATACCTACTTAAGTGGATGTCTGCGGAACTCTTATAAACATCGATTTTTGTGAATGAGGTATCAAAACACCAGTTCTAAGCTACATTTGAAGGTATTTGTATCCTCTTTTAAGCGGTGCTGGCTTAGAATTTGCACCACTTCAACTCTTCCCGTGGGTGTCGAAAGAGGCGACTAAGGGATATCCATCGGCGGCGGGCAGCAGGGCCTGCAGAACAATTCTATCACCGAACCGCGATCCCCAACCCGCATTCCCAGCTTGGGGATTATGGGCACTACCCCCCATGATATATTTTCTTATTGTTTTATT
Organism: Eupithecia tripunctaria; assembly: GCA_955876795.1. Taxonomy (NCBI): domain Eukaryota; kingdom Metazoa; phylum Arthropoda; class Insecta; order Lepidoptera; family Geometridae; genus Eupithecia; species Eupithecia tripunctaria. The sequence goes on from OY041604.1 coordinate 2,030,221, forward strand.
TTTATTGTGATTTGTTTCAATTTTATCAATATTATACTATTCTATTATTTATTGTTATTTTCTTTGTTAAATAGTTTGCGGTAATAGAGGGGGTTGAACTCTGCTAGAGTTTATTTCGGTTCATAGCCTTTTTATTGTGTTGATTATGTAATTAATTAATTAAGCATTAAAAAACGAAGTTCTTCTATTGTTTGTTAATTAAATTAATTTAAATAATTGAAACAAGTAAGTACACCTACAGCTAACCCTGTTTAGCGTTCCGTACCCGAAAGGTGAAAACGGAGCTTTATCACATGAACCGTAAGAGGTAGACAGACGAAATTTTTAGAGAATACGTATTTTTCTTGCCTCTTTAACAGCAAATAATAAAACTACAAAAACCGGCCAAGTTCGAGTCAGAGTCGCGCACGAAGGGTTCCGTTCCATCACACTAATATTATAAATGCGAAAGTTTGTATGTTTGGATGGATGGATGTTTGTTACCTCTTCACCTCAAAACTACTGAAAGGATCTGGCTGAAATATTTGCACACAGGTAATTCTAATCCTGGAATCAAACATAGGCTACTTTTTATCCCATAAATCAGTTCCCGTGGGATAAAAATAACTTTTAAAGGTTTTCATAGGAACAACGCGTGCGAAGCCGCGGGGCGCAGCTAGTTATCTATAAAAACGTCAAAAAAATCATGTTTGCTGTATGGGAGCCCCCTTAAATATTTATTTTATAGTAACTATTACTATAAAATAAATATTTCCCGTTATGGGCTTCCCCTAAATAGGTCCCGTTTAACCCTTTGGGTATCCAAATAAAAGGGGCTTTCACACAACAAAACGTCACATTTTTGGTTAGTTTTGCTGTTCGTTTGTCGATTTGTTGTTTCTATATATAAGTAACACTTCAACTGTAGTAACAACAAATACTAACAAAATAAATTTTAAATTTTAAACCAGTGGAAATTTGATGTTCTGTGAAAAAACCTTGATTCGCTAGTCAAAAATAACGAAAATATTTTTTTTTATTCATCAAGAAATCCGTATTTTAGGTTCTTTTGCGAACGGTTAGTACGATGATGGTACGGAACCCTCCGTGTGAACAGCGACTCGCACTTGGACGGTTTTAATTTACAAAAAAAACACTTTTACATATGTATAATCAAATGGTGACCAAGTTTGAGATATACCTAACCTATTCAATCATTTTAATAATCTGTTCACACGAGAATTTTTATGTTGATAACGTTGTTTTTGCTGCGTACGAACATTGTAAATTAAAAGTGCATTGACATCCTCAAAATCAATAAAATAAAAATATACTTACTTTTACTTTATAAATAATATATTGGTTTCTAAAACCAAGTACTGGAAAATTCCTGTTAAGCTGTTCGTTAGATCATCATCTTTGTAGAACGATCTTTGTAGACCGCAGGAAACACCAAAACCAAAAATAAATTTAATCTCCCGCCAACACGAAACGATCAACCAATATTCGTCGTACATTAGATACATAGTAAGTAGGTATACAATGTATGTCTGCGACTGTAAATTCATTCTACACATACATTACAAAGTACATATTTTATGTAATTAATGTAGACTACATAGGCTCGTATTATGAAAACTTATTCTGTCTTTGATCTACGCTCGAGTAACGCTTTTCTATGGAGAACAAATCTCACACAATTCAAAAACCAAAATAAAGTTGCTCTCTACGCATAAGTAACGAAGGTTGTTATTCTCAAAACCTTAGATGAGCTATGATATAATTATATTTTTTACTAAGATTAGGGTTTCCTCTAACATTGTTAAAAGTTGAGAAAATTTAAGTGAATTAGAGTCAATTGCACCTTATTTCTTGTTTGATAGTAATTACTATTTATCAAGCTGTTTATAAAGTAAAAATTTTGAGTTGCCCAAGCGCTTATTTTGTAAGTCTAAACAAAAAAACGATTCGACTCTGACTGATTTAACATGATATTATAACTTGATATTGCCTTTTTTCTCTGACTCTACCTTTCCATAGTTTTAGTTGACTTAGGCACTTTTTAAACGACTTCAAAAAAAGGAGGAGGTTCTCAATTCGACTGTTTTTTTGTTACCTCAGATCTTTCGACTGGGTTGTCCGATTTTCTTTGAAAGCTGGTGCTTTCCGTGTGGTCCCGTCTGGTAACTTGGTCTAGTTCTGACAATGAAAGCCTTAAAAATGAAGTCGGTTTATAGTATTTTTTTAAACAAAATCAATTATATAAATTTGTGGTTCGAAACGAAAATCTAAAAGCAGCCAGTGAGAAATGAAACAATTATTATTATTTCAGCTTTTCGTGCGAAAAATTTGGTGCGTGCGAAACAGCGCTACACTGAATAAAAGTAATTAAAACATAGATCTATAACTACCATCATCATCAGCCTCTATTAGTCCACTGCTGGATATAGGCCTCTTCTAATGAGCTCTATAGCGCCCTGTCTTCAGCTTGACGCATCCAGCCTGCAGTCTTTCGCAGATCGTCATCCCACCTGGCCGGAGGGCGTCTTACACCTACATTTCCCGAGTCGCGGCCTCCACTCAAGAACTCCTTTACCCCAGCGGTTGTCGGTTCTTCGCGAGATAGGGCCGACCCAATTCTGCTTGCTTATCTATGACTAAGCAAGCTATAATACGGCTATAGCATGCATTATCAATATTCTCGTCTACAAACACACCTACTTCTCTTATCATTATATCAGTGATTCATAGCATCGGACGAGGTGCAGTAATTTTTTATCAAAACTATTTGTCAGTTAATATATTACTTAATCATAATAACGATTTAAATCTTCGTATGTAGGTACCTATCAGTATCAATATTATGAATAAGCAATTATATAATTTGTTATTGTTTTTATCTAAATAGACGCTTAGTGAGTAATCAATTGATACAGACTTACAATTAATTATATCAGCTCAATAATCTAACTAAATTGATCGAGCTCAACAATCTAAACTAGATATAAATTCTAGTTTTAAGCAGTTTAACTTAGTACTAATACCTACTTAACTATCTTCTGAGCCATTACGACTTAGTTATCTCTAAATAAAGTGCTCTCCATAATTTCATTTCATGATTATAAGGAAATAAAGAGTTTTTTTTACTTATTATTAACCGATTTCAGAAAAGAAGGAGGTTCTCAATTTGACAGTATTTTTATGTTTGTTACCTCACGACTTTTCACTGGATGGTCCGATTTTCATGATTCTTTTTTTATTTGAAAGCTGGTGCTTTCCGTGTGGTCCCATTTTAATTTTGTTCGGTTCTGACAATAGGATCCATGAAAAAACTGTACATATAACTGAAGTCGGTTTATAATTTTTTAAAACAAAATCAATAATATTTCAAGTCATGTTTATTTTTGTTGACTAAGTTACAAATAAAATTCTATTCTATTCTATTCTTAACACTCTCCTCGTAACATGACACTCTTTCCCCAACATGCCCATTTGTAATTTTGTAATTTATTTAATTAGTAACTAACACGATTTTTGTAAATTTTTGCCCATACCTTGCTAACCTAATGCTTTATAAGTAAAACATTTATTTGCAAGTGCAATACATTTTACAAAGATAAAAAGACAATAAAAAGGTATACAGAACATGAACCTTCTTATCTTATCCGCCACCGTCGCAACTTCCAAACTTGCTCATAAACTCATTTTATCAATAAGAAAGGATACGAGACAAATATTTGTAGGTACATATATCCTATAAATAATTGTCTCGTCGCGGAATCAAATCCTTCTGCATTACAGACGGACCTTCCCCAGCTGCGCCAGAGGTCGTCAACAATTAAACCATTGATAGCTAAGTGAATGAAATAGACCGAAACTTTGTTCTAGTGACTTTGAACGATGTGAATAATTATCTTAAAACCTTGACAAGAACACACGCGACAAAGACATCCATAATGCAATAAATAATAAAATAATATTATAGAATTATGTTGCCGTCTACTCGGAAAATTTGCTAAGCTTTGTTAAACAATCAAAACTGTTCTTCTTAACATAGTAAAATAAATTTTAATGTTTAACTTTGTATTTCATCATTTCTTCAAGTTAATACTTCACTTCAATGCTATATCATTAATCACTTCAAGGCAGATACAACTTCAATGCTAAATTGTCTTATTTAATTTTGTACCTTGTACATTCGTGTCAATATAATAAAAACAAGTGAAAATAATTGATTTATTTTTTCAAATAGGTTTAATTTTAATTACTAGATTTGACCCAAGTAAATAAACAAACTGGGCAACCTATATAAATCCATTTAGTAAAAAAAATGCAGTATTGTTTAGTTTTCCTGCTTTTAAATAGTGAATTTATAAGGAACATACAATATGAGCATCCAGTAAAAATAAAAATATTGAACCTTTTTAAATGTCACATTTAACAAAGCTATCACCATAAATCACAAATAAAAAAATTAGGTCCAGTGTAACGGCTGAATGGATCGTACTCAATACTCAATCATTTATTGTATTCGATTGGTGTACAGAGGTATTTAAATTTAATAAAATTATATAGCAGAATATCAATAAGTTATGTTCAGCTGTTTGCCTGTGAAAAGGTAAAAGACAAATAGAATAACTTTCTTAGTTATAATATTAGTATGGGGCTGGGGACATGGGTAGTTGCTAAGCGTAGGTACACAGAGTCCACCAGGGGTATGCAAAATAAATATTCATTATGGATATAAGCATGTTAACCACATATTTATGTTGGATGGAAGAAAACCTTTGTCAAACTAGTTTTTGTAGTAAAATAAATTTTGTACTATAAATGGTCTTTATAGTTAGTAGAATAGTTCATAATCAGATCTGGATATAGGTGCTAATGTGAATAATATAATAATAAGCAATATTAATAATCTTTTACTGAACAGCACTTATATGTCTACTTCCGAATGTGCCTTTCCCAGATACATTATAAAAAATGTGCCATAAATAACGCATCAGATTAAGAAATCTTTAATGTTATTAGTGGGTTTAATAAAGTGAATTGATTTAAATTGAACAGGTGGTTGTCCTTCCTTTTTTAGTCGTAGTTTCCCTTTGGGCTCATTTATACGGACTGCATGTCTCAAATACACAGATGGCATGGTGCCGCCTGAGAGGCTCAACTGTAGGCAGCCGACTAGCAGTCAGCTGCAGGCGATGGGAAAATTATTGTCTGTATATTTACAGAGATATGTAGTCCTAGTAAATGAGCCCTTACTTGACTCTTTGGACTTCCACAGGTTACATACAGGCAACAACTATGCCCAATATTATTTTCTGACTTTATCTGACTGTTACTGTATCAATATTATAGTAAAATTAATTTGGGTCTAAGTCGTTGTTCCATAAAATATATGAAAGAAATTAAGGGGCGGTGCTATTCAGAGAGCATACATATTAGATGACTTATCACTTTGATATATTATTTTCTTTACTAGCACTGATTGAATTTGGTTGGGACCTATAGTATTTATTTAGAAAATACAGCAAGCAAGTAATTTTATTATTAATGTTATAAAATTGCATGTGTTACGAATAATTCTAACTTTAGTTCAGCAGATAAATTTGTTTGGAAGTTGCCAATAAATTAAGTACTTTCAATATTTATGTAGGTACCTACTTACCTAATTTATTTAAATGTAATAGTTTTGATTTGAATGTTTGAACAAAACTTTATTTTCACATTCAGTGAGGTTCATTTTAAAATTCAGAATTTTACTCCACAAGCAGTTTTAGAACAATTTCTGTACGGACGCCAAATGTACTAGGGAAGCATGTTGAATGAAATCCAGACTGGAACTTAATTTCAGCTAAACACCATGAGCTAGGCAGATAATGTAGGACCTGTGGCGGAATTTCTAATAATAAACTTTACTCACCAGTATTGTAATGAATCCATGTATCGCGGCATGAGCAAATTGTTGCATGTGATATCAAAATGAATGAATAATGCAATGCAACAGAGATTCCACTTTCAAACACCGTTTACTCTCTCTAATCATACGCTGATGACTAATCTCGTATAGGTTATAAAAAAATAGTGATGAATTTATATAGACTACTAGCTAAGTAAATAAGCTAGTCTTTTGATTATTATTATAGACATTTTAATCCTAAAAACAATTTCCACTAAAGTCAAACGTAAACAAAATATTTAAAAAAACCGAAGCACTACATTCATTCGGTTCGGCGGCGGCGGCACCACCCTCCTTCCTAGTGATGGGAATGGGATGTAAAACGCCACCTATGACGTCAGACACCGCCGCCGCCGCGCCGCCGCCGCCGCCGCCGCCCTCGGAGCAAACAAATATAAATAATTATAATGAGCTCTATATGATGATTTAAAGATAATACGTCTTCAAACGTTCTTCAAATCATGTTCATAGCTATACTTATTAATATTATTAGAATTACAAGGCGCTATAACTTATTCAACGGATTTAGGGTGGAAGATTCGGAATCAGATGATTTGTGCTCCATTTGTGCGTATTTTTTACTTTAAAACTACACACCACTAATATTATGAATGTGGAATGGATACCTAGTAGGGACATCTAGTGTCGAGTAGTGAATACTTTATTTCATGTACTGCCAGTAGGTGGCGCTGACTGCCGACAAAATAATTTTAACTTTTGCTAACTGCGAGAGTGACATCTAGTGTCGAGTAGAAGAAGGATTGGTGTTGTGTGTTAAGTGTGAACAGGAAGTAGGTGGCGCTAGTTTTAGGAATCAAGGGACGAAACTAGAACGAAATGGAAAGCCAGTTTTTCTAATGGGTACTAAAGAAGCCAGTTTTTCTAATAAAAAAAATTCAAGAAAACAATTGAATAGATGGACCTATACAACTTATACAATGGAAGGTTCTCAATTAAACTCTCTGTCTTCTTCGCCTTGTGATCTTATTTTTTTTCTACGAGAACAATCATCTTTGTTGTCAGTGTGTTGTTTTTGCAAATAATATCACATTAAATAACGTTTGATTCGTGAACTGGGCTTAATTAACATCAGAGATAGGAGAAGCTTACAAATAGAAAAGAGAAATAGGGTTCTGTGCTTACGATTCGTAGCTTTAAATTTCTTAAAAAAAACGGTTTCTCACTTGTAAGGTGTAGCAATGAGCGACAAAAAACAAAACGCAGCAGTGTGTCCATATTGCTGCCTTGCCATTTATGATGGCAATACAATATTCGTTGACCGAATTAAAAGTTTAAAGGCCAATTCTTTGTAACTCACTTCACTTATTAGGTGATGTTCCTTATTCATTTTTTCAAATTCCTCTGTGATTGGCTGAAATTCTATGTAGGTAGGTTAGGTGTTTTAAAAATACCTTGAAAACTACTATGATATTGTGTCATGGTGTCATTATTTTTTAACCGATTTCAAAAACAGGAGGTGGTTCTCAATTCGACTGTATTTATGTTTGTTATTTCAGAACTTTTGACTGGGTGGTCCGATTTTCATAATTCTTTTTTTATTTAAAATCTGGTGCTTCCAGTGTGGTTCCATTTTAATTTGGTCCAGTTCTGACAGTGGGGTCTATGAAAAAACTATAAAATTGAAATCAATTTATAGTTTTTTTAAACAAAATCAATTATTTCCTAACGTAGAATGATGACTGGCTGTTTAATTGGTGCTTATGATAGCTTATACGGTAGACCAATACATTCTGATGTAAAAGATTCATGCTAATAGAGAGTATAATATAGAAAGCGGCTCATATTTACTTGCTAGATCTTGCTAGGTGTGCTTTATTTTGCTATGGAGGAAGCTCCAAACATTAACACCCTAAAAACAAAGTTATTTGCTCGCATAAGTTTGTGCACTTCTTTGGTTTTTTCCACTAAATTACCAAAATAATCAGTAAAAAAAATAGTTTGAACCTATTCAGGTGTGTGAGGGTAAATCCGGCCAATTTCGCACCACGAAATTGGTTCAAAACGTGGCCAATAGAAAATGTTTTTATTATATCTCCTAGCTTATCAGGACGACCACTTCAACCACCTCACGTGCAAATAAGGATTACCTCGACTATCAATTTTACTATGGCAGGAATTATTTTTAGAAATACTATTACCGCCGATATCGTAACTGAACAATTGTGCAAATATCATGCTGTTTTTGTATTAGTTTTATTTGTTTTAGATATTTTTTTGGTGTTATTGAAGAGTTTGCACGTGTATTTTCAGATTTTTTACGAAAGCGCAAAACACGTAATGACGTCATACGCGTGTGTTATACGCGAGCGTGCGGGCGCAGCGTATTCCATAGGCGGACGCGGATTTACGGTTAAGTAGAGACGTCAAACTTTACTATACCGTGTAAATTTTGAATTAAGCATGTTAGTAAACAAACCGCCCATACTTAACCTAAAATTCACTTTGTTGGCGCGTTCTTTTATACGCAATTTACATGACTTCTCTCGCCCTTCAATAAAAATTACTTACAATTATATCTGAAACTCGACGCCAAGCAAGTGAGATTTTGTTGTTTGTGTCGTAGTTTGTTTACTAACATGTTTCATTCAAAATGGATAAACCATAGGTATAGGTATAGTCTACGTAGTGATCGTAAGCACCGAACCCTTAAGTACCCTTTTTACATAAGTACATATACATTTGTTTTAAGTGCAGTTACAAACAACCCCTCTTTATACCATGGTCCATTATTTAACCTTTGTAAGAAGGTATATGACGTAAACAATAAAATGTAGGTAGGTGTACGAAATACCAATAGTTTAAATAGTTAGATAATGCCCAAAATGGGTGGCATTTTCTTTGAATGCGTCCGTTAATAAAATACCAACGCTACGATACGACGCACTATGAGTAGATAAAATTGGTGTTTTCGTCATAAAACATAAAACTGTTACTCTTGCCATTTATTGTGCAATCACTTGCACGAACTTTTGCGAACAAGCACATCACAAAAACACACAATTTACTAATTCCAAATGAAAAAGACAAGTTTGTGAGCTCACTCAATTTGCTTGGCAACAAACACGGTGCGGTCTCTACTACGGAAAGGGCCTATCGAACAATTTAAATCTTTGCTAGAGACCTAATGTGTAACAAAAAAATATAGTGGGTACCTATGCACTTTTGTACTCATAGACGTACCCAACTATAAATATTTTAAATTTGAGATGCCTATATGATTTTGGATTTATTCGAGAGCTGATCGCCATATTTCCTCAAGACCCTTTTAACCCTACAACCGCCCTTATTTCCGCATGATTGTCGAACAAACAAATATCTAAAGCAGCGTTTTAACACCAAATGTTGATTCCGTCATGGGTGAATAGAATTCGATGTTGATTAATGTCGTTACGGTAACGGGTTAAGTAAATGTTTTTTGCAATAAAATGCTTTTGTTGAAATAATTGGGTGTAACATCGGTTATCGATAGGTTTTCAAGAAATTGTGACGTAGAAAAAACATAATGACTATGCATAGTGCATTTGCTTTTTCGTTGGATGCGAAGGAAAATTAGGTTTTGCTATGCGAATAAGTAGGTTTTGCTGAAGGAAAGTTTTACTACGGTGCTGAATGTTCCAATCTTGTGTGAGTGTGCAATAACGCCGCTACGAGATGGATTTCGAGCAGGATGACAAGATATGGTTTTCTCGCGAGTGAGAAGTACAGAGCAGAGACGTGCTTAGAATTTTCTATTCGCCAAAACGTTCGTGTTTTTAGCTAATAACAACTTAATTACAACCAATCGAAAATTAAAAGATATAACTAATGAAATACTTCTGGGTTTCTTACTAAAACAAAAACCGTCGAAAAAAGCGTCCTGTTCCTGTGATAAATAGCAAAACGTGTGCACAACATTTTAAATAAAAAAAAACGTTATATAGAAAACTTTCACCAATCGTGTTTTTAAAACACGAAATTCAAGATAAAAATACATTTCCTTAAATATGAAAGTGGTTGCTTTCACAGATTCTGAGATAAATAAAGATGCCTAATTAGGTACATATTTTTACTTATTTCTCCAGTGTTCAATACATTAAGTTAGCAGCTAAATGGTGATTTAAGTCGCATCTTTCTCAACTTTCCAATTCAACTCCGCTAAGACCCTTAAAAATGAATGTACTAAATTTATTAAAGTTAAAATAATAATTGTTGCACTGGGCCATAGGGGCAACAGGCAAAATTTACGCAGTCAGTACCTACGCACGCTCGAGAGATCATGAATGCATTAAATGTGCCCGGCTGTACAAGGGTTGAAAGATAAGGATGGGGTCGTGTCGATGAAATAACACATCGATAAATTGATCCCATTGTTGAGAATTTAATTGACTCATTTAGTGTTAACAAACGCGAAAGCAAACAAAACATGTAAGTACATTAAATGTATATCATAATCATGATTTAATTAGAAACTTATGTTTTGTGTAATACTTAGATTTTTTTTGTGTGTTATGCTCTTGGTATGCCGATTATTCAGCAACTTTTGGACAAATAGCACCACAACGGGCAGTCCACCTAAATAAAAGAGGCAATATGAAAGGCCCAAAATGAGATGGCGTATCGAACTCGAGGCACAACGCCCATCGTGGCTTGTCGCAGCGCAAGATCGCAAGGAGTGGAAGGAGAAAGACTTTGGCACAAAAATGGTTATTATCAAATAATATTTATGCTCTTGAAAATGTCTGGTAATAATTACATATTGTCGAAGAGACATGAAACTTGTCCCTGTGTCTATCGATATGATACGAATGAACGATAAAGCAAGTCACATCACTAGATCGTCCCCTCACGTATGTACCCGCTCGCCACCGAGCATAATTCTGCGGACTTACCCGTTACTATAATTATTTGCTTGTTTTCGGCTTAGCTTTAATCTCTTTTGATTGAGATTTTATATCAAAGAAAACTTTGAGTAACCTACTGACAACTTCAAACTAAAGATGTTTTATGGTTTACTAGCTGCGCCCCGCGGCTTCGCACGCCTTGCCCGAACTGATTTATTAAATAAAATGCATTAGAATACATGTTTACAAACTTTCGCGTTTTATTAGGATTGTTTTTAGTGCTTATCACTAACACTTACAAAAAAGGGACGTTTTGCTTGTTTATCAGAGTTGTTTGCAATGTTTTCTGTAAAAAAATACAGGTTGCTTGGGTTTAATCCTTATTTTGTTGATGTTTGGTGATCTGTCGTCTTTAACTATTTCCAAAGAAATGCAGGCTTACAAAAGTTTTAAGGATATTGTAACGTGCCCGCCCCGTAGGGGTTTAGTTTCATTTTACCGTTTAGACTTGACCTCGGTTGTTTATACCATTATATCCCTATGGGTTGTGTTATTTAAGCTCTATACCTACCTACTAAGAAGTACAATTAAAACAGTAGGTACATATTTTAAATAACCTCTATCAATTTCGTATCAAATTTTACACATCAAAAATCTTTCAAACAAATAATACTTCCAAAATATTTACTTACACTCAGACCAAGTAACATGACGTTAATCTTTTAAATATTAAAACATTTATTGAAGTTTCTGTAATCCTGACGGTAAAAAAAAGTTCAATACATCATCCATTGTGGGTCGCAGTTTTAAAATGTTAAAAAGCTTTGTTGTTAAGGGCTTATCGGGAAGGGTTGTAAATAATGACGGCGCAAGTCTTTATAGAAAACTAAACGGTCGCCCTTATAAGGGTTGGATACGAGTGCTTAAAATGTCGGGTCAAAATGTAACGAAAAATGTAGGGTGTGTAAGATTTGCAATGTTTTTGATACCGATAGTACTGTACACAAATTAGGATATTCAAATTCTTCATAGATGTACCTACAATTTATTGTAAGCAGCTTATGTTTGTTAAAAAAATATTTCTTCTTCTTGCAGCTTTGGACTCTATTCTGTACGGCCTATACAGGCCAGACCGTATATTAAAAAAAAGCATATACACTTATGGTTTGATACTTGATATCTTAGCAAGAAGTTGGCCGCACTGTTATGGTTAAAATATATATTTGAAAAAAAAAGGGTTGCGTTGGGTTATTTGGCTGAGATACGTGCTACATGTTACATTATTGGGCATCTTCTTATCACTCGTTGCATATCAAATGCATTTGACATTATCTTGACATCATGTTGACATGACGTCAATTTTGACAGCTTTATTAATAATTAACAACAAATAAAAGCACGTTTTATGATAAATAAAAAGCATGGTAAGAGCGCTGTATCGAGTTACAATCAAACAATAGGTAAAAATGTGTTTTTAGACATATGTCTATCAGTAAAGCCGTGAGAAAATATATCTAGAAACAGGTGACTGTTATAGATAACAGTTTTATTAATTTTTGCAATAAAATACACTAGATTTTGATATTACTTTTGTGCAAATATCGTGATTTATTCTACCGCGCGATTGTCTGTGTAGAGCTGTGTAAATATAAATAATAATTTGAAAATAAAATATGGCCTTTTTGGTCACGATTTTTATCGATAATAGTATGATCAAGCGATCACAATCACAACCCTAGCACTTGATTACTGGCCAACACCGCCCAAATCGACAAAAATTAAATTATTTACAAAAGGTATCTGCGTAACAACCTAGGTAGGTAGACATAAACCATTCTTAAAATGAACACGTCACCACAGAATGATACCGGTTTATTACACTTTAGATAAAGGCGTTGAAAATTAACTATAAAAATGTCTGCTTGCTTTCCTATAAAGACAGACTTACAAAGGTCTTTTTGCTCACAATAATGGTTTATCTCTACCTACCTAAATACTTTCTAAAATAAAGACTAAAAAAGATTAATTTTGTACAATTATTGGACGAGCTGTTACATAAACCAAAGCAGTAAATAAAAAAAACAATACAATGTTTCTTTAAGAAAGCTAGATCTTTGAGTGTAGTTCGCAGATAGTGAAAACTCCATAGTAGAATTCACTTTAAAAATAATGTATGAATGGTTGATGGCAGGCAAAGCCACGGGTAAAAGCAAACACCATACATGCCTATTGGCCCATTGGCGTGTCTGATCAAATATTGATGTAATTTATGGCAATTCGAACCTGGGGGTTGACATAAAAAATGGCACAGTTTGCACGGACTATTAAACTAAATTATACCATGCACACTGCTGGGTGATAAAAATACTAAAATGTAACAATTTTCATTTGTTCAAAACATTTCTGTCTGCCCTTCACCTTTTACGAAATTTTTACAGAAATGCGACGACGAAAGTTGTTATTAATAAAATTGTAGAAAAAAATCGTAGAGCCTCTACGAAAACTCTACGACGTAGAGCAAGATGTAGACCCTCTACGAAACTATCGGGAACCAAATATGATGTCCTGATTACGAATGAAGGGGTCTGATTCTGTTAGAAGATTGAAGAAACATATCTTTATAATTATATCCCCCGACGTAACATTTGCGGGTCGCGATGGAATGGGGTCTACGTCCACCATGTGGTTTATCAAAATCAAACAATATAATTTTAATAATTTTAAAAATAAAATTGAATCTAAATAAATATTGAAATTTTATTACTGCTCAAGCTCTATTCATACAGGGTATTGATTAGAGGGTATTGATGGATCAGTTGGGCTACCTGTAGATTGTATGCAACAGTCTGCAGATAGCTAATTGCTTCAATTGTAAATACTCGTTGTAATTTATTTCTTTTATTGGATTTTCAAAGTCTATGCATACAGCATCATTTCATTTGCCGAGTAAAAAACAACTTGCGACATGTTATAGAAATCGAAAAGATTTAGAATTTTCTTTTCGAAAACAGTAAGACCCAAGTTCACCAACAGATGGTTAGATTTTAAACAGTTGTTTTGACGGTTTTGACACAATATTTCACACATTAAACATCAACGTTACTCAATGAACCTTACTAATTGTTTGATTATCTATTATTGAACACATTTCTAAGAGTGTGTTGGTATGAGATAGACAAGATTGTATGTAAGGAAAAATGTATTAGTAACTACACGATACTAAAATAAAAGCACCCATCCAACTACCACCGATTTCCACTTGTACCATAAGTGTCCTTAGCAACTATAGAGACTTTAGGGCGGGGCCAGCCGGGGCCATCCCATGAACGCCATACAAGGGGGCCAATAGGTACCACCATACTAAACTCGTAGAGTACCGTAGTATAGTGGAAGCGTCGGAACCCGGCGGACATCCTAGTCATGGAAAATATATTTTATTAGTATTTTTTTTGTGTAACTTTAGATTTGTGTTAGTTTTTTGTTTATGTGTTAGTGGATCTGTAGTTAAAGAAAATCCTGGTTTTGCTAGTGTAAGTATACATTCGTAATTTATGAAGCAACGCAACGCCTTGCAGTTTTATCCGCGTAGTTCCCGTTTTCGTGAGAATTCCTGGATAAAATATAGCCTATGTCACTCCTTTAAAATTAGTAGGCTTTTTAATGCCGATTTTTTAAATCGACCCAGTAGGAGACGACCCAGGAGCTTATTCAAAACCAACAAACAAGCAATGAAATAATTCCTCTTTAATATTAGTACCTATAGATTAGAAGAATTCATATCCCTCACAAAATGAAAATTTAGTACGTGTTGATGACACACATACTATTTTTTTCCTTTTGTAACGCAAACTACTTTTACCGAGAGCTACTGAATTTATTTATTTATTACATGGAAATCCAGATGCTTTTATATACAGAGTTACATATTGATAAATACCAGTAAGCTTATCGAAGGTTTTCACGGGTAGTTATCAGGATAGTGCAACAAATTAAGACTATGAACAATGTGACTATCTACATGTGATTTTGAGTTACAGTACAATATTTTAAACTATTTAGTATGTAGTTATGGATTTAATAGTAACAAGTTTAGATTCGGCCGATGAATAATTATTGTAGGTTGCAGGCTCAAGCATTTTGATGTGTGCCTATGTTCTCGTGTGTGTAAGTAAAATAACTGTCGTGTAATAGGAACAAACCAGGAAAATTAACCGATTTCAAAAAAGTGGTTTTCTGTTTGTTGTATGTGATTTAGTAGAACACTGTACACTCACATTTCCGAGTCTAACGCACCGGAAGCGTTAATTATAATTATTTTGTATGTTCGAATTTTTAAACCTACTTTATTAAAAAAGAAATGTACTTCATATAGGTATATATTTTTTATCATACATAGAAAACATCCAGAACGCCCTGAACGTAGTATCTGTAGATCGTACACACATTAGCGGGAATCGATTCTGCAACCTACTGCGTCGCAGGCGGACCTTCGCCCACCACGCCACAGAGGTTATCTAAATACACTGAATAGACTGTCGTCGCGTGCTCTCAAGCCTTGCAGTCGCAAACTTGCCGTCCGTGTACAGAGCCCTTGGTAACTCCCTCAATAAGTTGCAGTAGTTTGTTTTAATTTATGAAGTGGTTAAGAATTGAAAACATTTGAACGATCAAGCCTTGCAGTCAGAAACCTGTCGTCTTGTCCCATCGGTGTACTGAGCCCTTAGTACCTCCCGCAATACGATGCAGTAGTTTGTTTTTAATTTATGAAGTGGTTAACTTAACAATTGAAAACATTTGAACGATATCAAATGAGTCAGAGCCCACCATTAACTCGACGGTCACGCGTCGGCGGCCACCACCGCCCCCGTCGCGTGCGTGACGCGTGGCGGCGCGGCGGCGGCGCACAGGTGGTTAGCCATGGAATTCAGGGGTAGTTCTCTATCTTAATTTGATAGCATTTATTATTTTGTATTAATGATCAGACTTGAAACATTCATAAAAGAAGGAAGTACTAAAGAAGGAGGTGCTATTTTCGGCTGATTTTATTATTCTTTTAAATGTATGTTCGTCAATTTCTCCGTGAAATATGGACGTAATATGGGAGTATAGAGAATGGTCCTGAATTGGTGCCATAAAAATGTTATTCCCGGATTTGGGATTAGTACTTATCCCGCAAAACTTAAAAACAAAGTAAATATTAAGAAATTTGAAGTCAGTTTTTGGTCTTTTCAAAATACATATTCAAATTATTAATTATTGAAATATCTATGCTTTCATCATTACTCGCGACCTGATTTTAGCCACTGCTAAGGTATAGGGCCCAAACTTTTGAGTCACTCCAAACGGTCCTGCGCTAGTGCTTACACAAAATATTAAATAACAAAGACATTTGAATTACTTAATTGCATCAAATATTATGAAAAAATAAAAGAACCATTATGTAAACTACAAAAACTAGTGTATAAAATCAAACCTTTGAAATAGTTTGAGAAAAAGAATATATCATAATTTTTTATAGTCGTAGTCATTGGTCAAAGCTTTGGGAAAAGGTCAATCATAAGTCCATTTTAATTGGAATGTGAGTAATGAAGATTGGCAATTACCAATAAACCTATCTACATGTCGTAATGGTTGCAAATTTTCAAACATCAATGAATAGCACAAAAAGCTGCATAAATCATGAAAGTCATCAAAACAGACAGACAGACCTAACTCCGAATAACCACTTAAATTAAAATAAGCACTTGACTAAAAATTAACAGAACAACCCCAAACAATCGGAAATCTGCCGCCGGAAGTAGGAAGTGATAGAGCTCAACTGACTTTCCGTATCACGTTGGTCACGCGATGTATAGGGTCACCTGCCTTCGAATGGTTACTAAATAAACAAGGGTGCTACACTTGTAACGTTTCTTGCACTGCCTGTATTGTGTACTGATAAAATATAACAGAATTTGCTACTATATAACTATTTGTTTCTTCCGTTTTATGTTAAATTACAGGCAGACTTGTGTACATTTTTGTGGAAAAATTGTCTTTCTAAGTCTTTACATGTTGACTTTCTTTGGTTGCAGGTAAACCATGTTCGCCGCAGACTTCGATGACTATTGTGACTTAAACGAAAGCGTCTGCAGCAATGACTCCGGCATCGACAGGTCCTACGCTGACTTCTCTTCTTCAATCACCAGCACTCCTCTCAAACACGACATCTCAGATCTAGGCGTATGTCTCACGCCCAAGAAAGAAAACGCTAGAAGAAAACTATTCAGTGACAAATTCACTTCATTCCAATCCCCAGTTGAAGATATCAAAGCTTTTCAAGAGAATATACACGCAACAGGAAACACGTCCACCCCCGTAAAGGATAAAAAAGTCAAAGATAAGAAAGTCGAAGAAGTCAAACCGAAGAAGAAATACGCCAACGGGAAGAACAGAGTCACAAGATGCAAAAGCCCAACTCAAATCATGAGGATAAAGAGAAACAGAAGGATGAAAGCGAACGATAGAGAGAGAAACAGAATGCACATGCTGAACGAGGCACTAGACAGGCTGAGATGCGTCCTGCCAACGTTCCCCGAAGACACTAAGCTCACAAAGATCGAAACGCTACGATTCGCACACAACTACATCTACGCACTGAGTCAAACACTAGAATCTCTAGACAACATTGGCTCTGAAGATGTAACAGAAGGATTCTGTTACGAGAAGGTTCAAAACTACGGGAATGCTGGAGACAAAGCACCGAAAGATGCTTTCAGAGATATATTTCAACCAAACAAGGCTGAACATAACGGTGATGGCAGCTACCGTAGTTTTGAGGGGTTCAGCAAACCGTTTCCTAATGGAACAAATTTCATGCAAACCGCTGACGGAGTACTGATCAACGTTGGAAATGTTACTGTATCTGTGAACAATAAAGGTGGAAATTGCATTGCTTCTACGACTGGCACAGGTTTCTTTACGCACCCATCGTCCTTCGGAGAAGATATGAACCAACACATCTACCAGCCTCCTTACGATGCCAATAACTTCAATCCAATGCTGGAACAGAAAGTTACCACAGAAGGATATTTCAGTCAGGAGAACTATGAGTTATTCAAAAATGCTTTTGAAAGTGCTCAAAAACCAAGAAAATTTCCTAAATCTGAGGTTTACGGTCAAGGGAAGTTTACAAACGCATATGGATTCAACGAGATGCAATATTATAGTAATTGTGACACAAGTAGTTACTTCCCAAATAACTATTACTACGAGAACCAAAGGAACTACAGGCATTTTTATAATAAATCGGTTGTGAACGCCCAAATGTAAAGCTGCTCTATTTTTCTAGTCATTTGTACAAATATATTTTTACAAGAAACTTTTAGCAGAATTGTATAAAACTAAAGACAATAAAGAAAGTATTTTTATAATAGCTAGTCATTTTTATAACTGTATAATATTTTGTAATAAAGTTTTTATAATATTTTTGTACCCGCAGACTTTATTTTAACGCCACCTATTTCCAAGAATGATAACAAAACTTTGACGTCAATTAAAGCAGAACAAGCGGGTTGTTCGCTTGATTTACCAGCTAATAATAAGCACCATGAATATAAATCAAATACGAACAATACCCGCTAAAGAGCGAGTAGTTGTGAATGGTTCCACCCCAAGCGCACTAGTACATTGTTCAGATATTTTGAAACATTACCACTTACTGTACAACTTTATATTTTATTCCAAAGTCACTAAAGCTCAAAATATCTCGTATGTGAAACTGTAGTACCGACAATAGGGGAATCCGTTTAGATCGAGTTACGAAAACGCCGAAAACTAAATGTTTGCTTTGGAAATTCGTTACGGCAATTGTTATAGATGTCTATTTTTGCCCCAATTATTTGGGTGTCATAAATTCTCTATTGATTTGCACGCAGCTTGACCTGCCAACTTGCTGAATACATTATTGATTTTGTTCTTAGAACTACCAGTTGATTTGAAAAAGATGGGTTATATTTCTTACACAAAGTTATATTGACGGTATTCAAGAGTTCCTATACCTAAGGTCTAAAGGATAGTCAGATAGTCAGATAGTCTTTTTATTAGTTAAAAGCATTTACAAGCCACATCATTACAATTGCTACATATTGACATATCAAATAAAAAATTAACATACTATAATAATGATTAAATTGTTAAAATCCCTAATGTAAAAATAAAATTAATAGCAGAGTAAAATAATAATTACCTAATACAATAAGTACATTGATCATCAATAAAAAAGTATTGATTTTCTATAAAAAAAAAACTGTAAACCGACTTCAATTATATAGTTTTTTCATAGATCCCACTGTCAGAACTGGACCTGGAAGCACAAGCTTTAAAAAAAAGAATCCTGAATATCGAACCACCCAGTCAAAAGTTCTGAGGTAACAAACATAAAAAATAAATAAAAAAAAACAGTCGAATTGAGAACCCCCTTTTTGAAAACGGTTAAAAAATGTGTCACATCACAGTTTTTTGTAAAAAAAAATCATCGACCTTATATAGTACGCCCTCTCGATAAGCCATACCACAGAAGCTGATATTTGTGAGCCATACCTTAAGTTTGTTTTTAAAAGAATACAAGCTATAAAAAGCACTTGATATTTGAATATTATTTACTATTGGTAAAAACAAAATAAAAAACCTATAAGTTCACTGAGTAGAGATTAACATTACAGATATGAGTGATTATCCCTTACTCTAATAACTAAACAGCTAAACAAACCTACGATATTTTCAATATTACAAGGACGATAAAGGTAGGTTTCAGTCAATTTGGGTCACACGTTTTGCATGGCATCATGTCTCCTTTAATGACTAGTTTCTCGATGGTTCACACCAACCAAAGCAATCCAAATGCCCAGGCCAGAGTCTTTTTCTTTCATAACAGAATAAACAAACTATATTTTTTTACATGTGTGGTAAAAAACCACATCATCCATCGCAGAGTGCACCAAAAGCGAATAAATCAAATCATTGAAATAACACAGGAAGTTGGCACCACCTGGCGTCAAATGTCGTAGTCGAAATTATTGTTTACGCCTAATTGTCGTAATAAATCTGCTTTTTGTTCTGGTTTATTGAACGCTGTGATTTCATACAGGAAATTAATTTCAGAGTCTAGAGTTAAGAAATTAGTGCATTTTATTTTATTGCCTTCTTGAACTTTATTAGTTTTGTTCGGCCTATAGGTTACTGGTTACAGTTACTATAATCTAATACAAGACTTTTTCAATAGAGTGCACAGTCATAGATTTCGGCTAACGGTAGAAATAACTAGTCGATTTACGATGGAGTCAATCGTGTAACGGATGAGGTATTGTTTTGTTATTTTATTTTTAATATTATTGTATCATACTTTGTTAATGTTAGTGTACCTAATTTAAGGAAAATTTCCGACACAATTTAACAATTGTTTGTGAATAAATAAATGAAATGAAAATAAAATGGTACTTATCAAAGTTTTAGAGGTATATAAATGGCCAGCATTTTGGATACGCTACCGACAGGTATTGGGTCATGGATAGATGGATCAGTTGAGTAACCTGCAGATTGTTGGCAACAGTCTGCGGTAAGCTCAATTGTTTCAATTGTAAATACTAGTTGCAATTTATTAATTTTCTTTGTCATTAAGTATCGCTTTGTAGCAAGAAGCGCGTTCAAGTCTTCTGCAAGGGACAATTATATTATAATGACCTTCATGAATAAGAATAAGTTACCATAAATCTCATCATAAGTGAACTATGTAAGTTTTTTATAAGAATAAATTCTTTAAACAGAAGATTATTTCATAGATACTAGCTGCGCCCCGCGGCTGCGCTCGCGTTGTTCCTATGGAAACGTTTAAAGGTGTTTTTATCCCACGGAAACTGATTTATGGATTAAAAGTAGCCTATATTTGATTCAATATATATTGGAATCAAGCTGAAATTTTGTACACCTGTGTACAAAATTTCAGCCAGATCAAACATCCATTCATCCATCCATACATCCATATTGTGATTTATTTGATATTGCAGGATAAACCTGTATCAGATTGGCGCAGGAGAGAAGTTTTATTTTACGATACCAAAAAAAAAAAAGATAGATAAAAATTTTGTTTATTTTACCCAATAAGTACATGACAAAAAGAGTGGTACAATACGTAAATTAACAGGTCATATAAAACGAATAAGTAAATCTAACAATAGGTACATTGGGTAAAAAGGGACCCTAGCTCAGCATTTTGCAGTATAAAGTATTTGCCCTATACTGCGCTGGTTTTCAGTTAGGGTTCCTATGAGTGACGACAATACAATATAGGTACAGCTACATACTTAACCATAGACAAAATATAATACACATAGGATAATTAATACAAACAAAAAACATCACATGGAAAAATAACACAAACACAGCGATTACTATATAAAATAAAAACTATCGCTAAAATGGGACAAGGCAGAAACAAAATGAAGTAAAATAAAAATTACTGGTCCATTCAACCAACTGACTTGAATCGGCAATACCAGTAGGTGAAATTGGGTTGCGGATGATAATAACGGCCAGGATCTACTTAAAAGTAGGTACTGTTACTAGCTGGACGTGTGAGAGCATGTCTTGTATGGTAAAAACAAACTTAAACCATTACAATTTTCCGGTTACCAGCTCCATTATTGGCATGTGGGTTGTAACGAGCGTGAACGCCGACAATGTCACCAGAACGAATTGATTACGGTCGGCGAGGGCACACCAACAAAAAAGCTCGAACACAATTATGTAAGCAATTAAACTTTTGATTTAAAAATGACATCCATGGCATAAGTATAAACCTACACTTGTTTATCTTCATTTTTTTACCATAGCATTATCTATATCTATACTAAAATGTAATAATAATATTATAAAGTGTAAAGATTTCATTGTTTGTTTGTATTGAATAGGCTCCGAAACTACTGAATCAATTTTAAAAATCTTTGAATATTAAAAAGCTTACTTTTCAGTGACATAGGAACTACCCAGGTGAAACCGCAAGGCGCCGCAGTTAGTTACAAATAACTAACTTGGTTTTTCCTATAACTATAACTGCTATTTTATTTTTTATTTTAAGTTTGGATGTTTGGATGAATGGATGTTTGTTACTTCTTCACGCTAAACCTACTGAACGGATCGGGCAGAAATTTTACAACAATGTAACTCTAGACCTGGAATAAAGCATAGGCAACGTTAAACAACAACAACGTTTAACCTATAAATAAGTCTTCATGGGATGTAAATATCCTTCAAACGTTTCCATAGAAACAACGCGTGCGAAATCGCGGGTAGAAACTAGTGCATTTCATTGCTATTCCTGTAAGTAAGTTCAAATTCACATTCAAAAGTGCTTTATTTCCATAAATACAATTAAAGTACACTTCCACATCCACATCCACAGCCTGTATCGCTCCACTGCTGGACGCAGGCCTCCCCCTGATAAACGCCTTATTGTCGTTTAACTCATGGGGGGGGTGATGCACATAATCCCCACGCTGGGCATGCGGGTTGGGGATCGCAGTTTGGTGGAAGATTTGTTCTGCAGGGGGCGCTGTTGCCCGCCCCCCAGAAGATATCCCTTAGTCGCCTCTTACGACACCCACGAGAAGAATTGGGGTGGTGCAAATTCTATGCCGCCGGCACCACACGGCGATCAGTCATCAGTTGCCGCCTGTCGAGATAGAATCCCAGGTTTCTGTTCTAACTCGAGTGTGGGAACAAAGTACACTTAGAAACAAAAATAAGGAAAACTGACACAGAAATAAGGTGTTTTTTTTTCGTCCGCTTCGGTATGAAAGTAAAGAAACGACGAAGAAACCTTGAGCCTGTTAGTTGTTATTTTTCGAGTTGAAGCAGTAGTTCTTCCATCTTATGCCCGACCATTTTTGTACAATGCACAAAAAATGAAGAAACCATTCATCGAATCAAGGCTGTTGAATATGTCATGTAGAAGAAATATATTATTTTTAGTTGCTGAGGAAGATTAAATTTTAAGGAAAATTTGACTACCATAAAAATGTCGATAATAATATTTATTTCCATATTGAATTGTTATTATTCAACACCTTTAAAAGTGTTAAAAACAGAGTAGCTTGCGTCCATGCGATGAAATCCATTTCATTATTTATAATATCGAAATGTAATCAAATCACTCAAATTAATGGTTAAATCCATAGCTGTCGTAGTTAGCGGTATCTCCCCACAATCTGCAGTGATTCGGTGCACTGACAGTAATCCCTTCATTTTGGGGGATTTTCCCTCAATTCGGTGTCGGTAATAATAATTTACAAGAATCTTTTAATTTGGCGCCGAAAATGTTGTTGGGACACCGGGAGCTCTTATTTTTTGCCTACCACTTCTTAAAATCTACTTGAAAGATTGAGTTTTTTAAACGTACGCATAAACATGTTACCAAAAAATCATGATCTAAAGAGATGAAGCTTGATTTGTCGTTCAGTTGCGTTCTTTTACGCGCGCTTTTGATACACAAAAGAGCGCGTTGGTGTCTTTTGTAGGGAGAGGCAAGATGTTGTTCTTACTGTATATTATTCGCGTATTTTATGTTTTTATTTACCTGTTTGTATTACCAAATCACGAAAGTCATTATGACAGTTTATTTTTCAGTTCAAAATTCAAAGCCCCGAATACTCAAACGCGTCTCAGAGACTCTCCCTATGAGACGTCTCAAAAGACGAATTTGTGATAGATTTTCATAGAAAACTGTCAAAAAATTGTGCTTAAATCTGAGTTACTTGAAGTAAATGCACCCGTCATCTAAATTGCCTTTGAATACTTAAACTGATCTTAGATGACAGGTGAATTTACTCTCCCTATTAATTACAACAACCGATGTAAATTTCCGAAAAAACAAAAGCTTCGAATATATTTTTTTTACCACCGAATGAAAGATAGTTTTTACAAAACACCTAATCAAATTGAAGCACATGTCCTATATCAAATATCCAACGATAGCCACGGGCTAATTGCCTTGTCTGTCTGTTTGAACTGGCCTGGCCTGTTTAAAATTCATCAGCGAGCATACCCGGGGGCAGTGTGTTTACTTACCGCTAAACCAATATTGCTTGTTTACTTTTTTAAAGAGATTGAGTTGTCGGGCGCATTGTGTTTTTTTATAGTTTTTAAATTTTATTTTATTTGCATTGTGTGGTTGGTTAGGTAATAATCAAAGCATTTGTAAGGTCCAATTTCACCGTTGTTGATTGTTGAATAAGTTCTCTATGATAATACTCAGTTGAGCGCTTTCAACGAATTCAGCGCACTTTACTTAGGTACTAAACCGAGTTCAAAAGCTGTCATGTGTGAGGTTAGTCTTAGCAGGGATCGGTGAAATTGTACCACAAGGATGAAGTTCCTAAGTTTTATTTCGGTTCTTGTGAAGTTCCTAAATCCCTATCTAGAGGTTTATCGAACAATAAAGCCGATAGTCAAATATTGGCTCGATCGATACACACAACCCATAAATACTAAACTAATAAAATATGCCATTTTCCACATAATACCAAAAGATGAATTGGCATCACCGCAAATTAGCTATCCAGCTGACAACATTTGTTTCCAATTACTTATAGCTCCTATCTCCTTTGGTTTTAAGGGCTAATATTGTAAAGCAGACGGCTTTGTATCTGACCAGTTTATAAAGAGCTACTTGTGTCATACAAAATGTGAAGCTCTATAGCAGTGAACCGGGGTATATTGAAATTAGTCGATGGTAGATGGGGTATTTAGTAATGATATTTTTGACAGTGTGCAAACATTATAAATATTTATTGAAATAAAATATATTCAGTAGGTAAATGCCATTGCAGTACAAAATATTTATGTAACGATCATGTCTCTCTCTTCTTTTCAACTAACTTCGAAAAAGGAGGAGGTTTTATGCTGGTACGGCTGTGTATGTTTAAGTAAGTATTTCCATCGATTTCTCCCTCATTAATGGACCGATTTGGATGTTTTTTCGTGTTGTGGATGATTTCGAGATGGTTAAATAACTTAAAAGCAACATATAACTTAGAACTGGATGTCAGTTTACTAGTTTTTTAAAACAATCAAATGATTTAACGACAATTTGATAAATGTAATAGATTCCACCGGCCTAGAAGACCATTAACAAGTTTTGACAATGATGTTCTACTAACATTAGTATCGACTTGCTGTTATACTCAAATTTTATTACAGTACCTACTCATTTATTTAGTTTTAACCAACCAAAAACACTAACAATACGAGGGCCTATACATTTAACTATAAAACCAATCTTAATTAGTTACAATAAGTTCCTTTATAAAATGCAACACAATTTTGCAGCCCTGACTACGAATAAAATTAGGAAGAAAATGAACTTTACATCATAGAATATAAGAGCTGTGTATAGGGTTGTCAAGTCATTGTAACAGTTGGTACACTCAGCCGAATCCACTTGAGTTGATTGAAAAATAGCCGAATCTTTGTTTGTTTGTTTGTAAAGATAACACTGGTTGCGTTTTGACGTCGAGTGTACATCTGCGGTCAACATTTTGTTTGCAAGATGTGGTGGTGTTTTTGCATCTGTGATAGTAGGTTTGAGGCCGACAGCCAAAATTCAATAACCAAAGTTCGAGTCAAAATAACGTAATATGACCATCGTGACTTTTAACGAAATCGTAATCGAATAATTTCTATATATAAAGTTTTATTTTTGTCAAACTAGCTGCGCTCCACGGCTTCGCCCCGTTGATTTTTTTTTATGCCACGTCCCACGAGAAAGGGATATCCTATGTACATCTACTGGTTCTAAGCCACCTCCCCGCCAATTTTCAGCTAAATCGGTTCAGCCGTTCTTGAGTTATAAATAGTGTAACTAACACGACTTTCTTTTATATATATAGATATCAAAGCGATTTGGGCAAGTCATAATTTAAAGAAAACTATTTGTGAAAGCCACAGATTTAAACCTAGAATAAAAAAAGATAATAAAGGAATATTAAAATCCCCTAAAAGTAGATTTACTCCTTAGAACCTGCCATTTCTACGAGGAAAGATTTGATTGTGTTTGTTTGTATTGAATAGGCTCCGAAACCTTCCTTTCAGGGACATAGGCTATATATTATGTAGAGGTATTATCCTGAAATTCCCACAGGAACGGGAACAATGCTGAAAACGGGAGCAACGGTGAAACCTCGAGGCGCTGCTTATAAATAAATAAAATAATTTAGAACCGGTGATAATTGTGTATGATATCAGTGGCTAGTTGGTGTGTAATATGGTCGTTCAAAGGAGGCCACGTGCCCACCAACTCCATGGTTAAGCTTCGCCACGCGCCGGAGTTGTGCCAGTTGTTAAGTCGCCAATGATGACACCAACCCCGAGTAATTCTGTGTGATTGGATTAAAATAACAAACATAAAAATCCAGAGAGTTATTTTTGAACCTATCGAGGCTCTTGGGTCTGAATAATGTGACTTGTTTATGCAATTTTTCATCTGAAAACGAATGTCAGCTGTAGTGTATTGATTTTGATGCGAACATTATATGATATTTTCAAAATATGCGAGTATACCCGTCTTCTCTCGTATTTATTTGAGTAAATCATGTAGAAGGCTACATGATTTGCTCAAATAAATACGAGATTTTAATAAATACGATCGAAATGACTGCAACAAACTGATAGCAGATCGACGAATATCACAAAACAAATAATATAGTAGAATATTACAATACATCAATGAAAAAACTCCCTAAATCATAGCTATATTGACAATGCATAGATTAGTTCCTATATTAGATTCCTGGCATCTTATATCTAAAGACCGGACTATTTTTTTTGATTTTATAATCATTATTTTTTTACTCCTTCTCCACAAGCAAGCAACCTTTTAGCTTCTTTATGCGAAGACTTATAAATTGTTAAAAGTTGGGATCTAAGTTTATTCATAAAGTATGTAAAACTGTTTGTTCTCCGAATAAAGCGAAATAAATAAATAAATAAAATCTAAGGGTTTTCAGATCACTGCTCTGTTATGTCAAGGTACTAAAGTCATAATTATCGCACGCACTTCATTAATCCTACAGTAGCTAGCCAAGGTGATCTTCCCACGCAATGAATTCACACATTATTCTGAGGACCCTTATTAAAATGCTAAATAAAAGTACTTCTTGGTAGTGGGTATTAATATTTTAACGACCCTTGTAATAGTTCTCACACTCTCGCGTAAAAATTAACCCTATAATGCTAAATGCTTTTTGATCATTGTTTGCATTGTCACGATGATCCCACTCGAAAACGAGCGTGTCATTTCAAAAAATGGTACAATAGAAAGTAGCTACTTACCTACTTTTTGGTATTGAAGTATTAGCTTAGGCGCCAGATTATAAACATTTTTATAGGTCAATTTGAGTATTATAGAGTAGGGTATACGAAACTTCAAAAATATTCACACGGGATTTTTTCTATTAATTTGGCCAGGAAATTTGTTTACGAAGAGAGTGTCCAGAATTATGTGGGACTCGACGCCCTAAGAAGGACGTGATACCCATTAAAACCTCTCCGATGACTCTCTTTCGCCATTTTCGAAGTACGAGAACATTTTACCCTCCCCGATTTGGACATAGAAAGGACATACACAGTTGCATGCGAATGTAGACTGCTGTGCCCAAATGCACGGGTATCCTACAAAAATATTGTACTCGTTTGTTTTGTTGTTGAAAGTGAACATGTAGGTTAATATGGAGCACGCTTTTCCAGAAGGAACTTATTCAACTAAGGTACCTACATAAAAAAGACATTATCGAGCTGCTATAGCTCTCAGGAATAATATAGGTACCTTAAATGTTTGTGTTCTTCGAAATATAATTCAACGAAACTTTGACTGGCTGTTGCCATATGGGGTTGTCGCTGAGCATGCAGATTGAGGATCACAGTTCAATGGTAGAATTATTCTGCAGAAGGCATTGCTGCCCGCTCCCTGGTGGATATTCTTTAGTCGCCTCTTACGGTACCCGCGGAAGAGTTAGACTTTGACGAAGTGGGTGTAATGTGTGTGTAATCCTCAACCTCAACCTCAACAGCCTAAATTGGTCCACTGCTGGTCGCAGGCCTCCCCCCTGAAGAGCGCCTTATTGGCGTATCTCATGGGGTGTAATGCCCATAATCCCCACGCTGGGCATGCAGGTTGGGGATCGCAGTTTGGTGGTAGAATTGCTCTACAGGGGGCGCTGCTGCCCGCCCCCTGGTGAATATCCCTGTAATGTACGAATACTTCTGTCAAAAACGTCAATTAATAAGTAATTCGATTATCTTTTCTATAAAACACATGTCCAAGTAGAACAAATTATTACCTATGCATATTTTGATAAAAAACAGAGCGTGTTGCTCGGACATTTATGCAAGTGTCAAAGTGTGCCTAGCACGTGCCCAAGGCGTGAGCGCGTGCAAAGCGCGTGTCTGTATTTACGAGATTGGGATATCATACCCAGATTGTTGGCAAATTAGTTAAATATTCAAGTGGCATGCATATGGTTAAGTGGAACTAATAATATTAGCATCGCAGCGCAGTATAATTTTAAAATAACTTCAAAATAAATAAATATTCAGCTGAAACGTTTTGAATAGAATGAAATTGAATTAATGAAATTAATATTAAATTTATCATAAATTATATTTAAAGTAATAATACCAATAGACTTAATGGCGTGGAGGCGTTGACAGCAACAGTGCGTAAGAATTGACACCTTCAACTTAGCCCGTGGAGGTCGTAAGAGGCGACTTAGGCCCGTATTATGAAAGCTTGCTCAGTCATCGATCTATGTTTGAGCAACGCTTTTCTATGGCATAAACGTCACTCAAGCATAGCTCTATGACTGAGCAAGCTTTCATAATACGGGCCTAAAAGAGCGACTACCAGATGAGTAGCAGCTTCTTTCGGTATATCACATCACACATCTAATGCGATCACCAATTCGCCTGATAACGACAGTGATTATGTCAAAATATCCTTGCTTGTTTCGGGGGGAGGACCAGTTTCAAAAATAGTCATATTAAAGAGTACATTTAAGTAAGGACTTCTACAGGCCCTAGCAAGTCAAAAGCTTCTAATAAATAAATTATATTTTAAATGAAACTTTAAATAGGATGCTAAAGTAAGGACCACACCCACGCGTGACGAATTTACCAATAACATGCTAGTTTCACGGTCTTCACACGGAATTGCTGATCAAAATAAATAATGCGTTCTGCGACAACTCAATTTCATTTAAGTAATCATAAATAAAGTAAAATATAAAATAAAGATATTTAATTTTTATTCTTATAGATAAATAAATGAAAACTAAAATATTTTTTTTGCTGCTGCGATGGAGAGATTTTGAATCCATAGGAAACATTAAAGAGTAGATTTTTTTTGTACTTACCTACTCTACACGCACTAGATGAAAAAGGGCAGTCGATTTTTTTTCTTTTTATTGTTCTCCGGCTGGATCAACTACAGATGAAAAACTAGCAATGAATGTAGAAATCTCGTGTATTCCATAGAATTTCATATAAAGTATATTACTATTTTAAATTTCTCTCGACGTGTCACCTCCTTAGGTCTTACCCCAGTAGTCATAGTAAGTCCCAAATTTCTGTTTACCAATATCTATTTACCAACATGACCGATTGGCATGGTGTCAAATCGTTTACCCTTATCGTAGGGTAGCCATCTGCCAAACTGCGTCGCTGCACCGGAACAATGCATCCATTCATAGGAGTTTTATCAAAAAATGGATTTTCGGTACAAAACACGGTTTGAGGGAAACGGTGTTGGTTTTAAGTGGGGTAGGAGATTTAGTTTTTTGTGGTGATATAAAATGTTACAATGCAATCATGATCATATTTTGCGTTGGTAATGAATTTCCCAAAAAATTGATTTACGTTGGTGATAAACTTGTTGCTATTTTAAAAAAAAGTTGTGCACGACTTAAGACATTGACTGCCTACTTAAGTACGTACTCCGTGGTTTAGTGTCTTAAGAGAGTCTTGGACTAGAACACGCGCCTTGTTTCTCTTTTGTTGTCTCTTTTTGCTTGTTCGATAAAAACAGTAAATTTCAAGTGACCAAACTATGTACAAAAGAGCAAAATACATCTAGTGGTATTCCGTTCTCAAATCTATTTCTTTTAAATTCTCGATAGTGGCAACAGACAACACCAATAGATCGATTTTATGACCAAGTTTTATAAATACTCGTATTATTTATTTCCCCATTCAAGTCCATAAACTCCGCAGAATCACAAATAAAATAAAGTCAAATCTTTTGTGCGCGAGAGCAGAGGCACCTGGCGGGTGCGTTGTGCGCACCCTCCTTTACTTTGTTAGGGTTCCCTGGGACTAGGAACGAACCATGTTATACGGAGAAATCCAAAAACAACTTAGAGAAGAACTTAAAGATTTTGACAACCTTAAAATGACACTTCTAAAGCTAAAATGTAACTTTAGTCTTTAAACAGCCTATTGAATGTAAACAGTATTGGATAAAAACTTTCGTAGTTTGACGAATTCATTATGAATGTAAGCGGGTAAACGTTGGTGTTCTTCCAATACAAACAAGGTTCGTAGTTAACCCGCTTACATTCATAATGAGTATTGGATAAACTTCAATGTGTCCGCTGTACGCGGACGCATGGTGTTGTGTTCCGAAGTCAATCTTAGCTTTTGAGACAAGAGGTCGTCAGTTTTCCCAATACCTTGCTGCCTCAGCTATTAATTTAGTTAAAACTTGCTCCATTATAGTATTCTACACACGGATTAACATTAAGCAGTAAGTTAGCTGTAATTACCTAAAAAGACGACAATATCAGTACAAATACGTGTACGGAACCCACTATAATCTATTCTAAACCCAATAACGAGCTACTAGTACGCGCCGTACCCTCATTTCTCTCAAGATTTAATTACAGGCCTTTATGTAACCGCCGCCGCTGGCGCAGTTAGTTTAGCAGTTAGAATAGAACTGCAGGCTACTGTTTGCTTTTATTATTAATTTTTGTGAGTGAAGCAATTGTAGGGTATATGTATGTAAGTATTTAATGCCTATACATTATTTTAGCTGATGGATTTCCGAAATATAGGTAAATATAAATATCTTTCAAAGTTGTTTAATTTTCTCAAATTTACATTTCAAAACTTTTTGGTAGAGTACACAAGCTACAAGTAAAATTTCTTTAAAACAAATATTTCAGCATAAACTAGGAATAAAATCACTGAAATCTCTAAGAATTGTGTATTGATAGGTAATTTTTATTCTTTTAAAGAAGCTGGTGAGTGTATGATCTACCAGATTATATCGTTCTACCAGAGTGCCATATTTCAAACTTAAATTCAAAATAATGAAATAAAAGTTGGTAACTAAATATCGCAGTAGTTCTTTGATCCTCTAAATCCCCAAAAATCCTTCGGGAATGATCATGAATATCAAAACGGCATCGCATTAGGGTGCGTAGGGTTCTGTACATTACCATCGAAATATAATATTACCGAGTATTTTGTACTCGAGTAATGTTATATTCTTCATCGGCTGTGCCAGTGGCAAGAAAGAAATAATAAAAAATTAAATAAAATCCTTAAAATGTTCGACTTTGACGGGACTTTTTTGTTTGTATAATAACTATAATAACAAAAAAACCCATAAATCTATGCAAAATTTCAGCTGATTCCGATCAATCATTCTGGCGTTGTTCGAACCATCTAGGTTCGTAGTTATACACAGTAAAATAAATGAATATATAGTATTATGAAACGAAACTTGATTGCTTTTCCTTTAATATAAGATTTAATATTTATAAACTTTTGATATGTTATTGAAAATGGTGAATCATTTGACTACCCTCTAACTGAGTTGACTCTATGCAGTCAAATTGCCAAGGAATACTTCCACCTGATTCATAAGTCTCTATTACCACGAACATGTTTCTTAATAAAAATAAAGCTCACTATTCACAGAACGCTATTCTACCGTGTACCAATACCAATGTAGAGCTCTGTAGTTTATCTGATCTGGATTAGAGGTAAAAAGCGGTGATTATTCCGCCTCCGTGGGCCAAATGGGATTTTTTATTTTGCCCACACCTCGGGGCATTGTTAATTGTTAGATGTCACTGGTCTGCATGATTCTTTTCTCTTTTGTGTTATATGAATAGGGGTTTTTTGCCCGAAATATGGCAGTTCTACGGGTTGAAGATTATTTCAGACAAAGTAAAAAAAAAATTACGTTTATTTTGCAACCAATACACATAACAATTATTAGGTACACAAGATATAGGTTACAAAATGGCCAACACTCAGCAAATTATGCTATGGCTGGATGTATCCTGCCAGCTCTCTGGTCTTCCGTGGATATCCGTGCAAGGCGCTATGGCGCTCATTGGGGGAGGCCTATGTCCAGCAGTAGACTAATAAAGGCTGATGATGATCATGATGTTGATGATGAAGATTTTTTCATTAGCTACAGATAGACATTCTTATATATAATACGTAGTTTTTGTAAATTGTTTTCAAACGGTTTTATTTAGTTTGCTCTGTTTATTTTTTTGGGTCAAATCTAGTAATTCAAATTTGACTTCTTCCTGTTGACGGATTGGGTACGCACCATTAGTTCTAATGACAACATGAAAACAGTTCAACTTAAAAACAAAAAGATTTGTTCCTTTTTTTCATTACAACTCTGAGCATTTGTATCAATTAGTAGAGTTTGAAAAATCTTCCTTTTTTTCATGTAGTAGCATTATCCTAATAAGGCGGCGAATATAATCGTGAAGCGAAACAAATCAATATTTTATATCTGTTTCTTTAGATTAGAAAATAATTTAGATTAGAAATTGTTGGCTGCATTTTCTTAATTCCGTGAGTTGTCTGAGAGGTTAAGAGAATGATCTTATTCATCATCTGTTGTATGGTAAAGATCGCTCTTGAGTAATAAGAGCCACTTCTGACTAAGTTACTAACCCTTTAGTCATAATTCTTACTTTGAACAGTTGCTAAGCAGTGTTATTTCTCACTCTCACTTATGTCAATAGAAGAAGACAGTGAGAAATAGCAATGCTTTAAGTTAGCAGACCATTATGAATATGGGGGTTAGTTTGTAAGTTGATTTGTTGTATGGTTCGTATAGATCTATCTATCTGGACTCTAGATTTAGTCAGTAGGATTTCAAGGTCTAGATTAAACTACCTACCGACTTGTTGAGTGTTTTCAACAAATGGATCAAATAATAGCAGAACACGGTCAATCCTGATTTTCCCCCTTGGAGATCCGATCGGTACATTAGTGATATCTCTCAGATGTATCTCGGATTAACTGTACAGATACCATCTACCCCTCGAAATGACAGTTATTTGTCAGGGTTTAGCAATATTTATCAGTTTTTTTCTTACTAAAATATAATGCAAAGTGCTCATTGGAAAATTCAAAAATATTTAGCGCTCATGAGGACAAAATATGTATAATCTAAATCTATATGCTTAAACAGCAAAAGTGTGTTGTCGAACACTTTTATACAACACGATATCTCATGTTTATAGTGATTATTTGTTATTATTTGCTTAGATTATTTGACTACCTACTTTATTAGTTGAGCACCAACGTCGATTTCCAAGGTACATAACTATCAGTTTTTAACCGCGAGTTCGCTCGATTAAATCAAATTTTTTGTTGATAACCGACTACCTTTTAATACAATTTTATTTTGGTACACCTGGAGTGAGATTCTTTTTTAATTAATCTTATTGCAAAATACTATAGGAGTTCGTTCAGCCGTTGTCATTTAAAACTTACAGGAAAATGGAGTTATCTTGACATTTATTGAGCTTTGTTTTTAGTTTTTTAGTCTTAATTACTTTTTTATATTTATTTTTATTTTACTTTTATGATGTATCTTGTTGATTTCTGTTTAAATTAGTATGCAAGTGTACTCATTGATTTCTACCTAAAATCCCCTTTGTTTTGAGAGTGCCTTAAATTAAGGTATTACGCATGTTGTGACTACCCTGTAAGAGGTTGGTACACTTAGGATAATTTTTTAGTGTTGCGTACACAAAGGGTAAAATGGGACCCTATTACTAAGCCTCCGCTGTCCGTCTGTCCGTCTGTCACTAGGCTGTTTCTCATGAACCGTGATAGCTAGACAGTTCAAATTTTCACAAATGATGTATTTCTGTTGCCGCTATAACAACTAATAATAAAAGATAAATCATTTAAATAGTTAATGAGGGCAACGTCCTTATGACCGAGGTCAAGCAAGGGCGCAGTCACTTGGATGGCTAACCGCGTCAGGTTGACTTTTTTTTACGAGGAAAGAATTGCGTTTTTTTTATAGATAAAATAGTACGGAACCTGTGTACGGGACCCTTTGTGCGTAAGTCCGACTCGAACTTGGTCGTTTTTAGTTTTAATTAATGATCTACACGATCTGTAAGTTCAAATTGTTAAAATAAATAAACTTCGGCAGTACCTATATCTTATTTTATTACCGTAGATTATTCCACATAGGTATTTGCAACTCCAAACCATATCAAATTGATTCACTCCGCGCTTTCGCCTACCACAATGACACACAATTAAATATTCTAAACAATGTACTCAAAGGGATAAAACTTTGCATTTGAATAGTTGTTTACAAGGATTACACCGTGAACTAGGTGTGAAGGACTTGATTTGATTTATCATGACTGGTTTTGTCATGGTGGTCACAATTGAAGCGGGTTCGTTTAGTTTCGACCATTCTCTTTTCTACCATGAGGTGACCAAGGAATGATCTGCAGATCTTTCCAGGCAGATTGTTTTGAGTGTTTTAGGTTTTTTCTATATATTTAAAAAAATATCTATGTAGGTAGATGTAGTGTATCTATGTAAACGGGTTACCCAAAACACAAGCTCAGCTTGGCTTGGGGCTAGATAACGCAGCATTATTTATTTATATAGGTTGCTCAAACCACTTTTTTTCTATGTAAGGTATAAAAAAGTTGTTTTTTTAGTTTATCTAACTTTCTGATAAGCTCTTGCGTTTACTTTGGTGCTCTGGTCGCTATAGGAATCATCATTGATATTTACAATCTGGGCATATCAATAGACTGGTAAACAATGCATGTGTAGTGCAGGTACAAGTTAAACAACAAGAACAACAACAACTTTGTAAATTCATCTCAGGAAATGTAAAAATCAAATATTCAAAACTAACAAGCGTCAAAAATGCAAATTACCTTACACCGACTGCATACAAGAAGGGTGCCATCAACTGAACGCCCAACGGTGGGCCCTATTGCCCCATCGATCTGCCATTGTGCGCTAAATGGGGTCCTCCCCCATGACTTGTCCACTTGCCACCCTCGAAAGGTTTGGATTTTTTTTTTAAACTTACTTGAAACTTAGAAATTAGTTTGAATTCTCTTTCTTCCAACTTACCCAGAAAAAAATCAAGAGGAATATCCACACACTTGCCACACACTATTATAAAATCAACTTCAGTCAGACATACAAAGAGAATACAATAACTTCGTCATAAATGAGTACACGCCAGGATTACGTACCTACCATAAATTTCGTACCTCTAGAAGTTATTGTATTCTCTTTGCCTCTAGTACAATATAAACTCTATGGTGTACCTATTCTCTTTGACAAAATTTGCACGGTGAAACCTCTTTATTCGCCTGAACCATAACATAAGAAACAAAACTTTTTGTCTAGTCTTTTGCACTTATTCAAACTTTTTGATAACTTTACTGGCCGTCAATCAAAATTTAAAAAACCCTCTAGGGAATTGAAAACAGAACACATTATTTCACAATCGATATGCCCATCGGACGGGTGACGTGATTCGCACTTTTTTTTTCAAAATTTACCGTCGTCTTTAAATTTTGTATGGAGCTAAACTGTTTTAGTTTTATTTATTTTTTATACAGTTTTATCAAAATTACTAGTATAAACTATGGTAAGTGTTTTATGGTAATTTATATCATTATTGTCCCCACTTTCTACATCAGTCCCGAGTATGGGGCTGTTAGTTAGCACATCTTCAATCTAGTTGCTCTTTTAGAAGTCCTATCAGCGTAGTAATTTAGGAACTCAACAGATTTTATCTAATCAACTAGAAAGATCAACTTTTTGTGATGAGGGTCATCAATGCAAACAACAATGGGTTTCCTATATCTAGGTGGCAATGGTAATGGGGTCATCCTGGCATTCGGTTAGCGTTAAATTAAATTTTTTGAAAGTTTTTATTTTGACAGGCACCCTGTCAGTATCTGTCAATTTACTTACTTCTGTGGCTCGGCGTCTACGCCTACGAATTTTCCAGGCTCGTCTTGGAACAGTCTCTTGCTAGTAAAGCTCCAAGGCCTCCCCCTAGATAGAACCTCATTCTCGGTCGGAGATCGGTTTCCACTGCATCAATCCAGCGATATGTCTTACTGCAAAACGTACCTCAATCTGTCAAACAACGCTCTATCTATTGAATAACGTGCCACCTGTTTTTGGCAAGCAGAGGGAGTGCATATCGATCCACGTCGGGCAGGCGGGAGTGCAAATGGGCGCTGCGTGCTGGCAGCTGTACTGTCTCGAGCACGGCATCAGGCCGGACGGTACCCTGCCATCAGCGCCCACACAATCTGACTCCTGCTTCAACACATTCTTCTCCGAAGCGGACAGAGGGAAGATGGTTCCGAGAGTGGTGATGGTGGACCTTGAAGCTACTGT
Source organism: Eupithecia tripunctaria (assembly GCA_955876795.1). Classification (NCBI taxonomy): domain Eukaryota; kingdom Metazoa; phylum Arthropoda; class Insecta; order Lepidoptera; family Geometridae; genus Eupithecia; species Eupithecia tripunctaria. The sequence goes on from OY041604.1 coordinate 2,066,758, forward strand.
CATAGGTAAAACTTTAGAATCCATGATGGATTATTAACACTTAAGTCATTTATGTTTTCAAAGTGATCATGGCGCATAAAACTGTGCCAAAATATTGGAACGCTTAAAACTAAAAACATGGTAAATATCCCGTTGTAAATGACTTTAGTACTGTACTGTGTGAGTACGCAATAGTTTGCAAGTCATCCTCACCTTAAACCTTAGGATGCTAAGACGAACATGGAAATTTGAGAATCGGAGGTGAGATAAATCAATAATTAATCAACTCGAAATGTAAATATTTTATTGCTTCTACCAATTGTTCTAGAACCATCTATTCCTAACCAATATTCATTATTCAGCCGATGAACGTAAATTCTGGACTTGTCTTCAATAATCACTAACCTCATACTCTTCACTCTTTGTAACTTTCGTCATCTTCGTAACTCCACAGACGAAATCCGCTCCGGGGAGTACCGCCAACTATTCCACCCCGAGCAACTAATCACCGGCAAAGAAGACGCGGCGAACAACTACGCGCGCGGGCATTACTCGACTGGCCGCGAGGTGCTGGGCCCCGTGATGGAGCGCGTTAGAAAGCTGTCGGACCAATGCACCGGATTGCAGGTACGACCTCCCTCTAGATAGGACCTCATTCTCGGATCGTAACCTAGAAGCAAAAAACTACGCACGTGGCCATTGCTCGATCGGCCGTGAAGTGCTTGGCGTCGTCATAGAGCGCGATCGAGAGCTGTCTGACCAATGCACCGGATTGCAGGAACAAGCTTTTTCAGCAGCCTCGTACCAGGCCGATTCACGTTGAACCTGTCACTGGTAGTCTTCAAGATGCTACAGGCAGTCCGCCTGTAGCATCTAGAAGGTCTTACTCAACCAGTTGCGAGGTGCCTGGAACCTTATTATGAACACATAAGGGGGTTGAGAATACTGCAGGTAAGAGCTGGTAGAGAACGAATTCATTGACACTACATATGCTAGATGAATACAACTACGCGCGTCGACAGCGGTTTGACCAATGCTCTGGACCATTCTAAGATTTGACCTTAAATAACCAACAAATCAAACACGATATTTTATTTTACTTTTGAGACGTTTTTAATGAAGGCGTACTTATAGGAGTTTCAGTTGGTTGTGTACAAATTACGATTGTCTTCATGTTTGAATTATTTATAATTTATATAATTTATAATTTATAAGCAAGCACTAAGGATCCCTAATAGTTGTTATCCTTTAGAGCCTATCTATCTGTAATAATAACAAATGTGTCCCAGGGTTTCTTCGTATTTCACTCGTTCGGCGGCGGCACAGGCTCGGGCTTCACGTCGCTGCTGATGGAGAAGCTATCCGACGAGTTCGGCAAGAAGAGCAAACTCGAGTTCGCTATATATCCTGCACCACAAGTGAGTAACAGTTTTTGGAGAAATGTCTTAATAAATAATTATTATTCAGTAACAGTCCATAAATTATAGATCACATTATAGCGAATAGTTTGTGGGATGGAGGCGGACAAATCAAGTTACAAAATTTCGAAAGACTTGACACTGCCCAGATCTACAGTGCAATCCATCATTCAGCACTATAAAAAGAATGGAAATACTTCTTGCTTGAAGAAAACTGGCCGACCCCGTATCACCAGTGAAGCAGAAAACAGAATCCTTAAGAAAATTATCAAAAAAAATCGTCGTGCTCGAGCTGGAGAACTCACGGTGCAATGGAGAGACATGATTGACAAAGATGTCTCAGTTGATACCTGCAAAAGAGTGTTGAAAAGAATGGGCTACGGATTTTACACAGCTAAGGAGAAACCACTATTGACTGCCTTACAAAAGAAAAAGAGATTGAAGTTTGCTCGTGATCACTTAAATTGGACTTCTGATCAGTGGCGTAGTATCATATGGAGTGACGAGTCCAAATTTGAAGTCACAGTCGGCGATGAAAGAAAAAGAGTGGTTCGAACTAAACATGAAGCATTTCATACTGATTGCATTAAACGAAAAGTTAAGTTTCCAGCGTCTCTTATGATATGGGACTGCATGTCTGCTCAAGGTGTTGGTGGGATGCAGTTTGTGGATGGTTCCATCAATGCAACAAGATATCAAACAATTTTGGAAGAAAGTCTACTGCCCTCCATTCCGTCACTCAAACATCAAGATTCTTTCATTTTTCAACAAGACGGTGCTTCCTGCCATACTGCAAGGACAACAAATGGCTGCTGTCAAAGAGCATCCCAACCATCGAATGGCCATCTAACAGCCCGGACTTATCGCCGATTGAGACCCTATGGTGGAAAATGGAGAAAGTCCTTCGCAAAAATCCATCAAGATCGAAGAGCGACTTGAAGGCTAAGCTCCTGGCTGTGTGGGAGTCCATTACGACCGACGAGTGTGCAGCGTTGGTTGCGACCATGCCTCTTCGCATTAAAGCTGTAGCAAAGGCGACACAACTAAGTGGTAGACGAACTATTTTGCGACATGTGTTTCAGTATATTTATTTATTTATTTATGTTATGTGAGGTCATGAAAGATTTTGAGACACGTTAAAATAAACTTTGGAATGTTACTCAAATTGTGGTTTACTTTCTTCTTATCTTTCTTAATTACCTTACCCAAATTCACTTCACATTATTTCATACTATTTTATTTTTCATACTAGACGAACTATTTTGCATCGGGCTCGTACAAGAGCGCGTGCTTATAAACAACAGTAGGTAGAAAAAATATTAAAAAAATTGTCTAAAAAAATCGCCCGATTCTAGACGCGCATTTCGGCTTAATTACACCTGAGACGTGGCAACCTGTATAAAAACTTACTTACTTAAGTACTTGCCCTATTTTCAGTTACCTTATTTTCAGAAAGTAGACAAGGATAATCTCGGCAGGCGATAGTAAATACCTACAGCATTATAATTCAGATGTTGTACGAGCAGGTGTCGACAGCGGTGGTGGAACCTTACAACGCAGTGTTGACCACGCACGCCACCATCTCGCACTCTGACTGCGCCTTCATGGTCGACAACGAGGCGATCTACGACATCTGCAGGCGGAGGCTGTCCATCGAGAGACCGTCGTATGCTAATCTGAACAGGCTCATTTCACAAGTGAGTTAACTATCATCCTATCTTTTTTTTTTGTTGCGTGCGCTACGCCATAAAGTAAAGTTAAGATGCTCGGGCTCAGGCGTAGCTCGGCGGCACTATATTCATGCAACGGGCTGTGGCCGAGCCGAGCCGGGACAGAGTCGTTTCGAGCTATGTCCGTTGCTCGGCCGTTATTCGGTTTTGCGTGCCGCTCGGTATAGCGTGAGTGCGTGTCCATACTAAATAAAATATGTAATATTAGTTGACCGTGCTACGGCCGACACTCTGCTCGGACGCGGCATGGCATGTGAAAAACTATATGTACGTATGGACCCTATTGGAGCAGGGTACTGACGTATGACTGAAACCAACTACCAGCAATTACCACAGAAATACAGAACAGCTTATCAGAAACTGGTTACCACATTAGACCCGATCCAGGAAACTTGAGCAATTTCAGGGCGCTTCCAGTCACGGATCTTTATTGGACAAGTAGATACATTTTGCCATCAGATTTAGTTTTTAGTGGCCCATCACAATCAATTACTTCAATTTGAAGGCCAAATACAAACTTACCCATACTATAGATATAAAAAGTTTTTCCAAAAAGCTTATCAAAAACCCCTTGCATATTAGCGCAGGATTACATCATCAATGGCCTTTACATCCACGAAGGATGGTTTATGTAGTGTTCGATTTTTGGCACTTACGTAGATGACTTGTAAGGCCTATACGGGAACGACAGATGCGGCCGCAGTATTGGCATCCGTGTACCCCGGTAGATATTGGTGGGTCTGCGGCAGCCGCTACAGCCCGTTGGTGCCTCAGTAATCGCTTGTCATTCAGCTTTTGGTACCACGCTTTGTCATGAGCAACAACTCCTTCCGCTACTATTTTGCGCCACCGATCACGGTCTTCCGATTCCTTTTCCCAATTTGGCAGGTCTATTTTAAAAGCAAGCATATCACGCTTAGCGCTGTCTTTGAAGCGTAGTCTCGGTCTACCGACGGGTCTCTTAGCGTCAGCTACCACCCCCAGTAGAGTTTGACGGGGCAAACGAGAGGGCGGCATACGTTGCACATGCCCAAGCCAACGTAACCGGCGCTGTTTCAGCAGGCCGGAAATGCTGGGTAGTTTTGCAGTTTCAAGCACCTTCTCGTTGGTGATTTTGTCCCTCCAAGTGATCTGCAAGATATTCCGAAGACAGCGCATGTGAAAGTTATTGAGTTTTCTCTCCTGTTTGGCGTACGATGTCCAGGTCTCAGCCCCGTACAAGATAATGGACAAGATGCATGTTTGGTACAGGGGCTCATTGATACACCAAAGATTTTACTAGATAACTTACCTCTGGAAACTGTGGACACTTTTTGCTATCTGGGCTCCACCGTCTCGAGTAATCTGTCATTGGATTCAGAGATCAATATACGCATCGGCAAGGCTTCTACGATGTTCGGGAAACTTGGTGCTAGAGTATGGGACAATAAATATCTGTCAGTCAAAACCAAGAGGATTACATACCTACGTGTTTTTCATCTCGCAGGTGGTATCATCCATAACAGCATCGCTGCGATTCGACGGCGCGCTGAACGTGGACCTCACAGAGTTCCAGACGAACCTGGTGCCCTATCCCAGGATACACTTCCCACTGGCCGCGTACGCGCCCGTCGTCTCAGCAGATAAGGTACCTCGGGCGAAGATCTTACTTCCAGATCCGGAGATCGGAGATCATTTGTAACTGGATCCTGAGATATTTGCTATGCCTATTTTTCAAGCGTGTGGACTGAGAGCTCTACTCTAGGGGTCATACCGGCTTTGCCTTAAGTTTAACAAACCTTTGCTACATGTTTAACAACATTTTATCTAAATCTGTGATTTTTTTTAAGTCGATTTGCAAGGATTTCAAAAGTGAGCCGTCAGTCCACACGCACATCTATTTTTGATTGGGCTTTCTGGCTTAAAACATGTCACTATGGTAGCGTGTACACCATAAAAAATAGCAGGCTGATTATCCCAGTTAACGATTTTCTTAATGATAGTTCACTGTGTGGTGCCGGTTTAGAATATGCACCACCCCGCGGGTGTTTACGACACCCGCGAGAAGAGTTGACTAAGGGATATACGCTGGGAGCCCCAAGAGATAACAGCTAATAAAGCGCATAGCAGGGGGAGTCCTGCGTCCAGCAGTGTTGAGGCTGTTGGCTGTTGAGGCGAGGCGAGGTGAGGATAGCTTACTGTGCCGATAAATGTGGTGAGATCCATAGAGTATAATCAAAATAGTGCCTTTCGCTTTTGTCATAGCAGCGCTGAAAATTACGTAATATGGCGGACAGATGTATCAGTTCCAGATTTGGACAATAAGTCATGATTTTCTTGTCCAGGCATACCATGAAGGCATGTCGGTCGCCGAGATAACATCGGAGCTCTTCGAGCCTCAGAACCAGATGGTGAAGTGCGACCCTCGCGACGGCAAGTACATGGCGTGCTGCCTGCTCTACCGCGGCGACGTCGTGCCCAAAGACGTGAACGCAGCCATAGCGGCCATGAAGGGACGGGCGGGGATACGCTTCGTGGACTGGTGCCCTACTGGGTTCAAGGTAGGAGTTACAAATAAGCTACGACAAACAACAAAAATGACAATGCTCTTGACAGTGATAATGACATGACGGTGAGTGTAACCTTATATGCGAAACCACCTGCGATCTATCATCTGTGAAAATTTCGATCGTCTATAACGGTCCATGAGGTTCAGCCTAGTGACAGACGGACATACAGACAGATAGGTCTTAGGAATAGGATCCTGTTTAACCGTTTCGAGTACGGAAACCTTAAAACAAAAATCTGATCAATGTTTTGCTGTAACAGTTTGCTTGGATGTCCAGGTGGGCATCAACTACCAACCACCATCGGTGGTGACAGGCGGCGACCTGGCGCAGGTGAAGAGAGCCGCATCCATGCTGAGCAACACCACGGCCATCGCGGAGGCCTGGGGCAAGCTCGACCACAAATTCGATCTCATGTACTCCAAGAGAGCTTTCGTGCACTGGTCAGTACCTTTTATAACCTTAGATATTTATACGATTACTGGGTGGCCTATACATATACCCGGAAAAGCGTCTTAGGGCCACATCTTCGCTTTCTTAAAGAGAGTTGGTGGCCAAACGCTTGACCATTGGTTGTGGTGCCTCACGTATTCTAAAAAAGCTTGTTTACATTGCCTTCAACATTTTCTCTGGACTACAAATAATAAAAGTACATATGCAAGGATTTTTAATTTCTTAAGTCAAATCTAAATCATTTCCTCATTTTAATATTTTTATGCAGACTTTCTTACTTTCAAATCGTTTCTTTATTAAGTATTTTTTCCTTCTGGCCAGGTACGTGGGTGAAGGCATGGAAGAAGGCGAGTTTTCAGAAGCACGTGAAGACATGGCAGCACTCGAGAGGGATTACGACGAAGTCGCCATCGAAACCTCTGACATGGTGCCTGGAGACGATGAAATGTAACGTGCAGCACTTCGCCTCACTAACGGTGACGTCATCAAGGACATCAAGTTAGTGCCTGGTGCTCTCTCTGCGCATGTCGAAAGGAAACGGAAGTTCCAAGCTTGGAAAGCAGCAGAAACCCCCGACATTTTCCAGTCCACTAAACACGTGAACCTCGATTGAATCGAGCCAGTGTCGCAGATACCGTTATTCATGCAATCCTTGTATACAAAAGTATCAACAACCATACTACGTGCATCGAAGTTGCAAAAGAAATAATAGTCTGCAAATCCTTTGCACGAGAGACTGTCATGCTTGTGAATCTGAATCTTTTCCGAAAAAACTCATATGTTCAGGTTCGACTATGCCTTGGAACAAATTTTATTAACTTTGATTAGGTTAAATCCTATTCCCGACTTGGATTAACTGAAAGGAGTCTATTCGTTCCATGGAGCTGATTCTATCCCTGACTTGGATTTATTAGGAAGCGTGTCTTTCCTATCCTGGAACATATTTTTTCCTACATGGGACATCAGACTTGAAATGGAAATTTATTCTCAAATTGCATGAAAAATTCCAGCATGGAGGATAATGTCCTTATTGAAAATTATTATATTCCTAACTTGAGGTTGTGATCCGGAATTTGCTGAGATTCCGTGAATGGACAGTTTGTTGTGCATGGTGCTGGTAAGCGGCTGTGCGTCTTCGCCGAGGCGGACGCCCAAAAATTTGCGGCCGCACGTTATTAATGTTGAATATTGCAGAACTTGCGAAATTTAATTAAAGGTTCGAAAATGTCCGCCGAGGGCATGTGATGTCAGAGTTGCTCTCAAATTATTTTATAGATTTTTTACACATTTAAAATATTTATTTTAATCAGGTATGCACTCCCACATACAGCAAACAGTTTGGTTCTTCGCCCAACATTCTTGCGATAAGTTTTACATTTTTGGTATTTTTTTCTAAATTTTTTGGCAAATCTTGGACGAAGAAGCAGCCGATAATTGACAGTTTTATACGATTTTTTTACAAGTTTTGGAATATTTTGTTAGGTGCGCAAAGAGTGCGCTTGTAAGTGTAATTGTCTAGTTTTGTGAACGTCCGTGTTGTGGTAAAACTAAAAATTTTACATTGTGACGTCTCATGTTTTGTTCAATAAAAGTCCGCCTTTTCCAAAATGATTGTTTTATTATCCTATTTTAAATAATTGGGTAGGTAAAGGAACTTTTAACCAAGTAGACAGGAAGCCAGTTTGGTATAACTTTACGAAAGAAAATGAGAAAATGAAGCCGAAGAAGGGGTTCGAAGGGGTTCATTTGAAGCACAATGATGTAGACTTAAAACCTTTGTTCGGTGTAGGACAGTGCTAATAAAAATATTTAACGAAAAATACCTTTTATCAACCTATACAAATTAGGAATTGTAGTAACGGTCATTTTTTTACATAATCTGTCATTCTTTGACATCGCCCGTCAAATACTACTTTTTTACCGCCAGCGGTAAAAAAGATTTTACCGCTGTACAATAATTTTGGTTAAATCTAAGAATTGGACGAACTGCTATTTAGCCGAAACGCGATTTGGACAAATAGCTTATTAAGACACGGACCGCTAACATTTTATGTGTGGTGTGCTAAAGTTTTTTCTATCTATCTATCAACAGGTGGTATTTTCTTTTCTAGTAGGACGAAGAGAAACTGGTCTCCCTCTGGTCCTAGTACTAGTAGGACAAAAAGCATGACCACGAGAAAACGGCGGCTTACGATCATTGATTTATTAAAAACGAAGATGAGGTACTGGTTGCTAGAAAGTGGCAACCTCAAATTGTGTAAAATTGTGTTCTGCCACATCAGTCACCGTCTGACCGGCGGCACGGGCGGTCGTGATTCGCGTGAAATATTGTTGTCTCAGTCTCACTTCGGTCCTAGATACGTCTTTCCGTCTTTGTTCTTCTTTGTATTGCACAGGACTGGAAATATAACTGTGAGCGTATGTGTTTGCATGTAGTTGCAACACATGCCAATTTTTGAGTAAGCGCTGCTGGGAGAACGTAACCTATCTTCCCTTTTTAAATCAATGCTTACGATACGGGTTACGGTTGAATTAAATCTTCGGTTTATTCCGTGGTGGTAAGGTAGTTGCGTGGTAAGGTTGATACCCCGTCCAGGTTAGATAAATGGACACGCGTTTTTGAGTATCCACCTTAGGGTGGATAAAGTTGGAGATCTTCTATTCCCAATAACCAGTCCCCGGTCGTATTTAACGTAGAAATCCTGGCCAATAATTGTTTCCCACTTGCTTCTGATTTACTTACACCTCCACGCACCACTGCCTGATGTCCATCGAGAAAAATCCTTGCTGCCAATTGCTATCTACCACTGCACTGGTAGTAATGGGTAATGTTTTTATCTGTGGTTTTTATTCCCAGTAGCCAACCACTGGTAATCGAGAATAATATTTTTTGATTTTGAATAGACCCCATTTAAGACGGCCTTCTTCTTCTTCCGCTAGTGGAAAAATTGAAGTGAATTAGAGTCAATTGCACCTTATTTCTTGTTTGATAGTAATAACTATTTATCAAGCTGTTTAAATAGTAAAAATTTTACTTGTCTAAGTACTTATTTTGTAAGTCTAAAGAATTAAACGATTTGACTCTGACTCTGACTCTGGACAATTCCCTTTTTCCGCCAGTGGCAGTTACCATCATCATCCTATATTAATCCACTGCTGGACATAGGTAGGCCTCCGCGAATGAGCGCCATAGCGCCTGTCTTTAGTTTGACGCATCCAGCATCTGCCGTGATCTTTCAGATCATCATCCCACCTGGTCGGAGGGCGACCTACACTACGTTTGCCGTGTGGCAGTAGCCGAGACTCGGTAATTACGAGGCTGCTTAAGTCGGCGCCTTGGCACACGTTAAAAATAATCGTATGTGTGTTTCCTCGTGTCCTCCAAACTAGATCGCCTAACTAGTTTGCCTACTAGGAAAAAAACATAGGGTACCTATGGATTTTTATCTATTGTTATAACAATACAAAATTACTAGCTGCGCCCCACGGCTTCACAGGCTTTGTTCCTATGGAAACGTTTAAAGGTGATTTTTATCCCACGGAAACTAATTTATGGGATAAAAAGTAGCCTATGTTTGATTCCAGGATTAGAATTACCTGTATGCAAAATTTCAACCCGATCCGTTTAGTAGTTTTGGCGTAAAGAGGTAACAAAGATCCATTCATCCTTCCATACATCAAACTTTTGCATTTATAATATTAGTGTATAGTGTATATGCGTAGTCATTTGATCTTCGCCGTAGCCGAGTGTACCTACACTGCGAAAAAGCGAGATTGTCCTGAGGGGAATTCAAGTGCGGTCACCTTTACAAGAATCGACGTTACGGGAATCGTCTCTGGGGGAATCAGCGTGCATAAAAATATTCCTCGAGCAATATTTTTTAGTTTTGTTTTATATTTCTGTTATTCTTAGAAATGTTTGTCCTATTGTGCTAATGGACTTGCTTTTGATCCCCATGGCAATGGTTTACAGGTGTAACAAAAATGCTGTTTGAAATTACAACAAGTTTACTAGGTACATACATTTTAAACTCTTAGATAATGTTATAACATCTCTTAAACAACAACGAATAATAAACAATAATTTAGATTATAATAATATACTCTACTACATAACAATACCTACCATTACATACAATACTTACCTACTGACCCTGGCCCTCCCTGCCCCTGCCTAATTGGTAACAATGGGGTGGGGGGAGGAACAGGGTGGAGGATTCTGTGACCATAATCGTGATAGGGTACTTCCCTTTCAGCTAAAAAACAGCAATAACTAAGTTAAGGAACCGAGACATTCCAAATACAATTAACCAGGGTAAACTACCCTGCCCTCTATACACGTACCTACTTACTAGAATACAATATCGGGCTGCCTTCTATAAGCAACACTACTTTAATATGAGAAGTTATGAGACCATGCTCCATTGTCTATTCTATTTTGATACCTTTGCTTGATTCTAACATTTTTTTTTCCTTTTGAAGTTCCTAAGGTGCAATAGGTGCTAAGCTAAGGCTTAGAACATTTCTTGATTTCTTTAAAATTACCAACGACTGCAGAAAAAAAGTAGACCATACCAAACAAATACGCCTATGGGTCAGTCTCGGAACAACGACTCTCCCCGTTAAGCAAAACGCGCACATTACCGCACCCGTACACGACGAAACATAGCAGTTTAAAATATTTGTATGAAATACATAGTATGTAACCCCACGCACCTATCATCTTATACTAAAATGCGCCGTGTGCGGCTTCTGCGGCGCGGACGGGTGCGCGGTCACCTTTAGTCTACGAGTTAAGAGAGTTTGATCTTCCTACTACAGGTAATTATCATATTCTTAAAGAGAATTTATTTTCCTACAGGGTTATTTAAAGTCGATATTCCGAGCGCACTTTTAAACCATAGTTATCTTATATGTTGGCTGGAGGTCTACAGATCATCTTCTCTTCATGTCTCATTTTTACACCGTCTCCTCTTCACATAAGGAGTCGGTGAGCTTGACCTGGAAATAAACAATAAGTAGGTAAACATTATTGCAATAAAACAGGCGAAAGTTTATGTTTGCCTATGTATACATTTTTAATAAATCGTGAAAATTTGTAAATACATCTCAAGGCTCATCATGGCACGTTGATGACATTCTATTCTAACTAAAATTTGTGACGCAACGAATATTGCTTCTACAAATAGGAATGTCAAAAAAATATCCAACTATTTTCATCTGCAGGATTCGTTACGCATCCTTGACAAGCTAACAAACATAAGCATGGTGTAATGGTAGCCACGGGACCTTTCGGTCTCTTAGGTCCAGTTCCGGCTATGCCCAGTCAACCAAAGTCTATTGCTTCCGAACGTCCATTACGTGAATGTCTAGCTTCTGGAACGTTCAGTCAGTGAATGTCTAGCTTCTCGAATGTCCATTCCGTGAATGTCTGTTTGGTCCAATGGTCGAATGAAGTTACATTTGTCCCGAGGCGGGCATACTCATTATCATTTTAAAGTACGCACCATTTGGCCTTATATAATTATTAAGTTTTATCTAATTATTTTATTTGTTACTAGCTTTCATTTTGCCTGAAAAACAGGTTTTTACCTAGTTCGGGCACACGCAATATTTTATACGATTAGAATTTAAGATGAACCTTTTTGTTATCCTTCTAGCCCTAAGTTATTTTGAATAAATGATTATATTATTATTATTATTATGCTCGGCAGCCCAAGTCTAGTGATCATACGCACCTAGAGTTTCCTCGCCGCGGGCGAGTCGGCAACCGTGGGGGTGAGCGACAGACGCCTGATGTTGGGTTTGTCGTACTCCTCCATGGACATAGCACGAGACATCCTCCGCTCGACGCCGGGCGGCGGCAGTGAGGTCAGCAGCCCCTGCCCTTGACAGAACAGCAGCAGTGATTGCGCTACTTTTGCAGGCTGAAAAAAGATTTTTAATGTTAATAAACTGCTTGTGATGGCTATAATAATGAATATTGAGGCATAGTTTGGGCAGAGATGAGAAAATTGGGTTTGGTGGCCACAAAAGGCAACTTCTAATATCTCTGCATAAGCTTTACGAAATAAACTATTACAGAGGCATTTCAAATAGCTTTTAAGTATCACAAACTGTACGATGGATTTTTGAAGTTCCCTGTGTTCAACGTAATAATAAAGATAAAATAGGTGACGGCGCCACATTGACTCGGGTATGCGTCTTAAGGCGCTCCCTTTCTGAAGGGTAGTTCCTATTTGTTCTGTGAAACAAGAATGACGTCTTTGAATAAAATGACACATTTACTTCCCTATTTATTCCATGGAACTACATACTAGATTTCCACCCAAGCCCTAGTCCTATTATGTAACATGTATTACGTTTTTGTTTGCATTCATAGCTGTGTGGTGCTGGCTTAGAATCTGCACCAGCCCATCTCTTCCCGTGGGTGCCGTAAGAGGCAACTACGGGATATCCATCGGAGGCGGGAAGCAGCGCCCCCTGCAGAACAATTCTACCACCCAACTGCGATCCCCAACCCGCATGTCCAGCGTGGGGATTATGGGTATTGCCCTCATTAGATTAACGCCAACAAGGCGCATATCAGAGGGAGTCCTGCGTCCAGCAGTGGATACAGGATCTTTAAGTGAGGTTGAGGTTTGCATTTAGCTGTTCTTGTAATGTTAGACGAGCACTTGTTCCCTTCTCGTCTCTCACTGGATGTAATGCTCAAATCTGGATTTTACATTACAAGCAAATTATTGGGTGTATCCCACTATGTCTATTGATAGAAATACTGGGCCTGATTCAGACTGATTGTCCCACAATTCTTATTGCTGTCGGCTGCGACAAATAAACGCTGCTTAGCTTTATCGAATGTGTTAAACATTTTACATTCACAAATATATAAACACCCACAAAGTTACGAAAACTCGGTGCTGGAAAATGTAACAATAACAAGTCATACGACCCAGTGTTTTTGTGGTATGTTGAATTTTTTCTATATTTCTTATAATTATACTGTCTTGTTACAGTTTCTTATCATTCAATTATTGTTTTACAATCTTAAACTAACGACAACGATAAGGGTTGATTTATTTTTTAAAGTAATACCAGACGGAATAATATCGTTAAGCGATGAAGGAATGATGCTAATGGAAACATGTAAGGAGTACAGTCACAAATCATCCATACATCTCTGTAGTGACGTGCTTTGTGTGATTTGTACTGTAGAGTATGTGGTGGAGAATTATTTAAAAAAATGGCAGATTATTAATTTGTTCTCCATTTTTTTTTAATATAGAGAAGTGGTGTTTTAATAACATCACTGCATTTTTTGTCGCAATATAAATAATGGAATATACGAACGCTGCAGCTGGTCCCAGTTTTTCTATTTTGTATTTCCATGAAAATAGTGGGACCCAAATTCTTGTGATGAGGAATCGGATTTAAACGAAATGAATGTTATATGTGAGTGATTACCGCAGGTCAATTGCTTGTCCCTCCTAAATCACTGACCCAACTCTCAGACCTTGAATCATTGTAGGTACTGTCTATCTTTCCGCTTGCACTCGTATAGTTCAGTGTTACAATGTATTGAAGTACAAGGTAAATTACCGTCGATCCTTCTTTTAATTGGGTATTTACATATTTGATAATTAGCCTATTCATCCGGCTCGATCAGTATTGTAAAAAATGGAAATCATTGTGTGCTAATTAATAAAAGAAAGTGCTGTTTCAAAACATTTAATCGATCGAAGTACCTACCTAAACTAATATGCTACAGTTCTTAAAAACAGTTTTCAATTTGTGTCGCTCTTAAGCCGACCAGTCTGACCGATTCTTCCCAAACTTTAAAAGCAACATTATCGTCAAGAGCTTTATCAGAAGCCCGCGAAAGTTCACAGTTTTTAAAGTATTCCCCACTCTTATTAACCACTCTTTTACTCGTTGCCACGTACAGGGCAGTTTGTGCTCCGTCCCAAGGATGTTTGAACAGAATCATAAATATGAAGGATATGAAGCCTCCAAAAGAATTGTGTTGGAAGATGCTGGTTCCGACAGCCCCCGGATCCACCACGTTGATAATCACATTTGACTTTGAATTCCTCAGTCTTTTTGCCAGTTCCCTCGCAAACAGAGTCAGACAAAGCTTGCTGTTTCCATAAAGCTGCCATTTGTTCCAGTAACCAGTTTTGTTAAGATTTTCTATCTCGATCCTTCCAATCTTGTGCATTATTGAGGACGTGTTCACTATCCTACTTGGTTCGGTTGGCTCGCCTGTCTTTCTCAGAAGCGGTAGTAGTAACATCGTCAGTAGAAATGTCCCAAAGTAGTTTACTTGCATTATGAAATTCATCCCATCTGATGTTTGAAAGTCCCCCACTGTGCCGACACCTGCGTTGTTGATCAAAATATCCAGTCTATCCTCCGTAGATAGGATGTCGGCAGCGAATTTGTGAATCGACTTCAATGAAGCCAGATCCAATATTTTGAAAATCACGTTATCGTTTCCTGAGCTTCTTACGATCAGTTTTCTTCCATGTTGGCCTTCTTCTTCGAAAGGACATGCCACGATGACCCTGGCTCCTCTGTGTGCGAAGTCCCCTGCAATCTCCAGCCCCATGCCGGAGGTCCCACCCGTCACAATAACAGTCTTGCCATCGAAACGTTTTTTGGATTTACACACTTGATTTGTATTTTTCTGGTATAATCCGACTACCATTCCACCGATGATGATTATTTCTATGATTAAGAAAATGACCGACATTTTAATAGGTTGTTATTATGTAATATTCATAGAGTAGACCGGTTAAGTTGTTACTTTTACGTTGTAAAAATTGGCTGGAGAAGTCAATGAACGCACGTCAGCACACCTTTCCTTTCGCTAGAAGTGCGCAAGCGCCGCGCCGACGTGCATTGCAATCGGTCTTAGACAACGGCGCGGCGGTGGGGCAGCTCAATACACCAACGTCGCTGTGTAACTGGTAGGTAACTGAAGTACCGATGATTGCTTGGCAAATAGCTGCCGATGTGGAAATCACTTGGGGAGATGCGGTCGAAAAGGTTGCGTGATGCGAGGTAAGTGGTTGAGTTTTTATTGTCTACTACGCACTATGATTTATTGTACTCTTCAGGCTCTAAAAACCCTTAATTTTGTTAAAAATTGCATCTTTACGCAGTAAAAACTGCAGTCCTACCTAGATTTGCCATAATTTATTAAAATTTCAATTTAATCTTCACATAAGCATTTTTGTTAACTTGTTATGTTAGATAAGTTAAAAACAACGTTATTATAAAAAAAATAAATTGTGTATATCGAATGCAGGAACTAACATATCAGAAGTCAACCAAACTACATTCTTAGGCTTCATTCTAGATGAACACTGCAACTGGAAAGCTCATATTGATAAAGTTTGTACCAGACTGAATAAATTTGTCTTTGCCCTACATAGATTACAAAAAACCTCTGATCAAAAGACTGTTTTACAGGCATACCATGGCTATGTTGCATCGGTATTGTGCTATGGTCTAATACTATGGGGAAATGGCTCGTATGTTAACAAAGCATTCATAGCGCAGAAAAAATGTGTAAGAGCAATTGTTGGTATACCACCGTGGGAATCCTGTAAGCCGTTATTTAGTAAACTCAAATTGCTCACGCTACCTTGTCTCTACATCTTTGAGGCAGCCTTGTTTGTAAAGAAACATAATAAATTGTTTATGAAGGCGAGTGAACTATATCCCCGAAATACACGGGATCCTGATAGGATAGTTTTGAGTAGGCAGCCTAGGACCCGTCTATACCAAAAAAACTGTTTTGTAATGTGTGGAAAAATATATAATGCATTACCTAAAACTATAAAAAGCCTTCCGCTGACAAAATTTACAAAAGAGCTACGACTATGGCTACAAAGCAAACAATATTATAATATAAATGAACTTGTAAACTAAAATTGTTGGATTAATTATCTCAAGAATTGTTTAAATATAATTATTAATAACTAGCAAACCTATTTTTATATAATTTATATAAAGGAAATAACAGCATGAAGACTGAAAATAAATTAGTATTTACAACGACTGATTTTCTTAAAACTGTTAAAAGTGTTCGTAATAAATTGCTATATAGTAAGATATTATTATAGTGTTAGATTATTGACACTAAGACATATATAGTGTAAGATGATAGACACTAAGACATTGCTATACCAATCTAACATGGTGTATGTTCCAACTTTAGCTGTAATTAGAACTTAAGCTACCTATCAATGTACATACTGGCAATAAATGATTTTGACTTTGACTTTGACTTTATACACGAATACACCAGCAAATTCCATTCTTATTGTATTGAAATTTTTCACAATTATTATTCTTGTCAATTTTATTAGATGAAGCTTTTCCGATTATCCTGAAGAAAACATTCAATTTAGATGGCACAAAAACTAGACTGGTTAAAAATCTATACTGTTTATTTATATGTCTAACAACGAAAATTACAATCAAACAATAGGACACTAAACTAATTTGGTCGCCCCTAGTATGATGCCATTCTTTTGTGTCTAGTCTAGTCACTCTAGCGACATGTTACACCGTCCTTCCCGTGTTTCCGTAGGGTTCCGTATTCAAAGTGTGATACGGGACCCTATTACTAAAACTCCGCTGTTCCTCCGTCGGTCTGTCTATCTGTATCTCATGAACCGTCATAGTTAGACACTTTTCACAGATGATGTACATGTACATATGTACTGTATGTATGTTGCCGCTATAACAACAAATACTAAAAACAGAATAAAATAAATATTTAAAGGGGACCAGACGCGATTGTTTTTTGCCGTTTCTATGGTACTTGAATGGTACTTGAGTCCGAGTCGCACTTCGCGGGTTTTTTATTTATATTGTAGACAAAAACTCACCGTCTCCGTAAGGGCGTCTCCAACCCGCTCTATCTTAAGTATGGTGACTTTATCCTTGTCCAGTTCCTTGTACATCTTCTCGACGACCGAGGAGTAGGGGCTCAGCATGCCCGTGATGAGCAGGATGTCCGGCTGACAGCCGCGCAGCACCAGGTCTTTGCGGCTGAAAGATCAACCATACGTGAAAATCTTCAATTGGCTCTCTTGGTGTTATCACACTAATATTATAAAGGCGAAAGTTTGTATGGATGTATGGATGGATGGATGGATGTTTGCTACTTCTTCACGCCAAAACTACTGGACGGATCTGGCTGAAATTTTGCACACAGGTAATTCTAATCCTGGAATAAAACATAGACTTTTTATCCCATAAATCAGTTTCCGTGGGATAAAATCACCTTTGAACGTTTCCGTGGGTAAAACGCGTGCGAAGCCGCGGGGCGCAGCTAGTTAATTATAATTGTGTTAAGTTAGTGTAAGCCGTTGATTTTCCAATTAAACTAGTAGTTCTCCGAACAGTAGACCTCATGAACATTAACTTTGTTTTAACAATGCAGAAATGAGATAATTATTTTATTAAACACTACACACGACTTCATAAGCCTCTTTTATACATGGACCTGTACGTCTCGCTCGACTGCAGGCGACGGCAGTAGACGGCAGTCGGTGGGTGTAGTTGCCTTGAAGTCGGCGGGTGTATACTGTATAGCCTTGCTGTATTTGACACTTGCAGTCCGTGTATAAGAGCCCTAAGTAACACGTGGATATGCACACAGAAAAAATAGTACTTACCTAGCCATCCTTATGTTTACATATTACTGATGTTATTTAAACGTGATTTTTAAGTAGGTATCTAGTTGTTTGAATACCTCCTACCATGTTTTTTGTGATTCCTGTTTGTAGGTAGGATTGGTAGTTTGATGCACCACACACAACCTCAACAGTATTGGTCAACTGCTGGACGCAGGCCTCCCCCTGATAAGCACTTTATTCGCGTTTATGTCATAGAGGGTAATGCCCATAATCCCCACGCTGGGCATACGGGTTGGGGATCGCAGTTTGGTGGTATAATTTTTCTGCAGGGGGTGCTGCTGCCCGCTCCCGGTGGATATCACAGTCGCCTCTTACGACATTACACACATTACTTGAGGTAAGTACGATTTTACCGAAGGTCAATGAAAAGCAAATTCTGTACCTACCTACCTACCTAGTATTAATCTTTTAACAGTGCGTTGATCCATCTAGGTACCTATTCCATGTTAAAACCAAGTAGGTACCTAAATGAATGAGAGTCGTTTGTAAATGGCAAACATCTTTTTAGTTAAACAAAACAATGTTTTAACAAAGTTTGTTACCTAATAAACTTATAAAATGTAATTATTCAATAGACTTCTCTCTCATGGAACTCTCGAAATGTTACATTATGTAGATAGATTTTTTTTTCTTTAGATAGCACTGTAAGGCTGTGGACACAAAGTCAGCGGGTGTGGGCGATGTCATAGTAGACCACTCGATCTCGAAACGTTACAAATATTATCTAATAGATGGCGCTGTTTCAGGTTATTTCGGTTCTATGAAGTTATTTTGCTTTCATGCCAAAAACCGTGATCAGATCTTTACCATTTTTTTATGAGAATTATGATTATTTTTTATCTTTCAATTAAAAATATAATCATCGAAATCAGATGTCTGAAAGCGGAGATATTTAAAAGCTCCCCTTTTTTCCTTTTTTGGGGGAAGTACGCCTTCAATCAAAAAACCCCGACGACAAAAAAATTCTATAAAATCATTGAATCTGTACACGAGATTTCGTAACGATAGGTTGTAAAATAAGACCTGTAGAGGAGTACAGACATACAGAACAAAAAGCGAGAACGTTGACCCTGAGACCTCATTTCATTCGGTCAATAAATAAATAATTTCTTAGTGTTTCTAAAGATTAAAGATGTTCATTTACCAGAATTTATATTACAATGTAGGTCTTAAAACTATATACGTCCACTTATATTCTACCTAACAACAACAGGCAAATATCAATTTTTCAATTACTCATATTACAATTTCTATTTTTAAATTGCACATATATTTATTATCATCAAAATATTTATTTATATGAATAACAAATGTCGTAAAACAATATACAGGTATCAATGAATATATTCGAAGTCGTCCGAGTCCATGTAATTAAAATATTGATTTATAGAATAATAGCATTTATTATGGAGCCATTTTTTATTGAACCTTTGATTTAACAAGTTTGCAATAAGGCGATAAGGGTGCCCAATGTACATCATCATCATCATCAATACTATAATAGTCCACGGCTGGAGATAGGCTTCCTCTAATGATCTTTAGCTTGCTGAATCCAGCATCGTCTTACAGTCTATCGCAGGTCGTCATCCAAACATTGTAGGGTACATACTTATGTCTTGTATGTATCGTCTACCTGTAGTATATTTTAGTTGGTTTACAATATTGTGTAATATCACCGTTTTTTCGTGGTTACATTATTTTGTTAGTTATTATTTAGTTGTTAAATTAAATTATTGATAGACCCATCATGGGTCTACCATGGATCTAATGTGTGATCTAATGAGACATAAAGCTCTCGATAGATCTATCATGGATCTAGTCAATGAATCTAATGGGAATCATCCCAATTAATGGAACCACGAAAAATGAAGATGCGTGCATTTTATTGTATTATTTATTTGTACACACAATGATAAAAACTGAGTGACAATGGGACCGACTATGTATCACGAATGCTTAGAAGAAGATTTTTCCTATATAATCTGGTCTTGAAGAGACCTAGGTCCCAAATATCAGAAGGGTCCGATCAACGAGCCAGCTGAACGGGACCACAGGCAAGGAGCCGAGCGGACAAAAGAGCCTCGAAACCTTGGTGAGCAAAACATTATTTATAAATGTAGAGAACGGCTACACGGCTTAGATACAGACAGCAATATACTACATATATTTCTAATATTTTTTTGAAAAATGTAGCAAACCACGCCTAGTTTCGCCAGCACGCTCCTTTCTAAATAATATTAGCAATATTGTACGATTGCTGTCTATATAAAGCGGTTCTATACATTTTTATAAATTTTAGTATGGAAGGTTTCTCAGAACATTCTGAATCATTAGAAGTAGTTACAAGGCGACTTACTTCATGAAAGCCCTGACGTATTGCTTGATATTGTGCGTGTTGAGGTTCCCGCGGAGTCTTGAACGATACTCGGTCAGCAAGCGTTCGCGTTCGGCCAGCTCGCAGGAGTCTGACGACATTTGCTGGAACATCCACGAAACAGAGTTCTAATACCAATAGAATAGATGCTAAAAAAATGATCTGATGCATTCTTGGAGCTGAACGGAGATGTCTAAAAATAATCATCATCATCATCAACCAAATTTAGTCCTATTTAGGCAAATGGAGTGTAGGACGTCCAGCAAGGTGGGATGACGATCTGCAAAAGACTGCAGGCAGATGCTGGGTGCGGCAAGCTGAAGACGGGCGCTATGGCGCTCATTAGGGGAAGCCTATGTCCAGCTGTGGACTAAAATCGGTTGATGATGTGTAAAATGTTAGGTAAGATAATTTTGAATACATGATATTTTGAAACCAAGCTTGGTAGGGATTGGCTGTCTTACGCCTCTGCGTCGCGCTCCGTATTGCTTGCGTACATTCTTCATTCATGTAGGAAATATTATGTATTATATTAGAGACAGGAAAACAGGCAATCATGTATGGGTGGATAGAACAAGCACAGGTAAACTAAATAAGATAATATTTATTCAGACAACAACAACAATTGCAAGCAAAATTGTGCAAACTAGAAGAAAGAGTAATTATTAAAAGGTTTAACGTTCACTGTGTTTAATGCATTCTCATTCTTAATTAGGTTGGTTGTTAGGTAACTAAATACTAATATAAAAAAGCAAAATGTAATAAAAGCACTAAAAGCCAAAGATTTAAACTAAGAATGTTAGTTTGTTAGTAGCGGAAGACACCAATTTGCTTTCTACTAGCACAAATATCAAACACGGTTGCTGCTGAAATACAAGTAGGCATTTTGTCTTCCTGAACGGTCGTCGTGTAGGTACCTGAGGCAATCTAAAAATCAATATGGTGTGGGTACCTATACTCCTATATTTGTGGGTACCTATACCGATATATTTTGATTCAGTTTCTGTACAAAAATAGAACATTTTAGTTCTATTAACGACATTGCAAGTTATACAAGGCAAGTCATGGTGTACAAATCACATTCAAGAAAATTCAATATTTTCTTAATAATACACAGTATATATTCCATTCATAAAAATTCATTTCTTTTCTATGACGCTTTCAAGAAATTTGATAAGAATTTCAATTACTTAAAACAATTAATCATCTAAACTAATTACCTTCACCATCCCAGGTTAGTAGATTAGCAACAAACAAAAAAAGGAAAATACCTGGTAGTTGTAATCAATCTGCTCTGGCAGAGAACTCACGTGTCCAAACTTATGGAAGATCAGGAAGTCTTCCTCCGACTGAGAGATATCCGCGCCCTTCCATCTAGAGAAGCGAGTGCGGAATGCATCAGCCACGGAGGATGATGAGGCGGTGCAGTTGAAGAGAATGAGGCCAAGGAGTCTCCGGGGGTGGGCGAGGCCACAGCGAGCCAGGACGTTGGCGCCGGCGCCTTCGCCGAGGCCGACGGCATAGCGGACGTGCAAGAAGTCCAAGACAGTGATCAAGTCTTCTCCTAGAGTCTGGAGGGACGGGAACTGATAGCTGAAATAAATATGTTTTACTTTGTAAGTACTTGAAAACACGGACGCTATTGCGCTACACTGAAAAAATATAATAGTTAAATTTACTAAATTCTCAGTATTTTTTACAAAAGCAACGTGTAAAAATGGGTCCTACACACTTTTTTGTTAATTTAACTAAACACAAATGGTTAAACTTTTACAAAACTGGTTTAGTATTACTGACTCATTAGAATTGTAATATCGCTAACTGTCGTAAATTTCCGATGTACGAAACCCCATCGGTTAAAATTACACAACCGATCGATTTTACAAAATAAGCCGTAGGTACTGTAGAAGTTTTGTAAAATCGATCGATTATACGACTCTAGTCATGTAATAATTACTCGTTGTGTTTCGCAAAATTTACGTGTCATGTTTAGTATTTTTTGCTATGATATAATTATTTCGTATATTTTACCATATCGCTTTTGTCAACTATACAATACCAGTCATGCAATATTCACTCATTCTGTTTTGTATAATTTAAGGATTTTGTTTAGTATTTTTTAGTAAACCTGTTTAGTATATTTTACCCCATGATTTACCTAAAAGGTACTATACTAGTTTTGTAATACCTACTCATTCTGTTTCGTAGATTTAACGAGTTGTACTTAGTATTTTCTACTAAATCGGTTTTGTATATTTTACCCCTCAGCTTTTGTAGACTATACGAAACTACTCATGTAATATCTACTCCTTCTGTTTCGTATAATTTAAGGATTTTGTATAGTAAATTTCATTAAACCAGTTTTGCATATTTTACCCCTAATATACGTAAAATGTACGATAGTGGTATTGTAATATTCACTCAATCAGTTTCGTATAATTTACGGGTCATGTATGTATTTTTTGCTAAATAAGTATCGTCTAAAATACCATTATTGTATAGTACGTTCTACGAAATTTGTTTACTTATTTACTTTCGTATATTTTGCAACTTTACTTTGGTTGAATCTACAAACAAATTGAATAGGTATATAATACCCTTGACTTTTAACAGTAGGTATTGCTTTCGTAATATTTACATATTATCTTTTGTATATTCCACGCTTTTTTTATTATTGATATTATAGGGTACCTGGGTTTTTAAGTTGGCTACTTACGGCCGTTCCCAATAATCAGATGGATTGAATATTTGAGAATGGCTGTAAGAAGCTAACTTAAACATGTAGGTACCTATGATCAATAATCCAAAAAGCGCAAACAAGTAAATAATGGGAGAACAATACTTACTTACCTAAAAGTCAAGGGGATTATAAACTCACAAAAAATGTCCAAGTAGAAAGTTCCAAAGCAGATTAAATAAACGAAAGCAAATGCATAAGTCAAAACAAATTCGTGAAATGTACAAATTAAGCAACAATACATACATATAACACAGGACATTATACGCAAACAAATTATTATCAAAATCATTACACTCAATTGAATTATCATATTATACATAACAATTAATTGATGAATAAGGCCAGGATAAGGATTCAAATAATAGTAAATGTAAAAAATATAAGAACTTTTTATTTTATTTACTAACAAACACCATGACACCAACAAATTACGTAGGAAACGCTCGTTCGCTCGTTTTACATATTTTAGTTTACCTAGACGTAACAGAATTGCCACCATTATATAAATAAGTACGAACTGAATTTTACAAGAAATATCTCAATCACATCAGGCATAAAAAAAGTTACAAAATAATGATAAACATTTCTGGTTTTATCAATCTCGAAACTCTCGAAACTCCAGATTCATAATTAAGGGGCTGACAACCGTCAAACATCTTCTCGCCGTATTTACGGTTATGGTGTAGTTTTCTTCGTTCGTACTAAACTTATGCAATTTTTTGGTAGAACTTGTTTTGATCAAATTCGGCCACTTTTTAACGCATTCACTGCCCAGCTCTGCGGTGCGACCCGCAGGGGCGCGCCGCAGCTCCACGCAGATAGAGACTGGCACCTGCGTCTTGGGCCATGAAGGTGTTAAACAACTTCAACCCACAGTTCGAAAACAGGACGTCAAAATCTGATTCAATCTGAAAATAATTTAAATTTTGGTAAGTAGGTATATACATTTTAGCATAATTTTTTTCAAATGTAATTTTAGGAGAAGAGGAGGTATTCAAGAGGTTGCGGGGTCGATTCCCGCCTCGGGACAAATATTTGTACGATCTGCAGATATTTTCGAAGTAAAATAAAAAATATCTATCTACATTAAGTAGTGTATTGTATTAAGTATATCAGTTATCTAGTACCCATAAGATAATGCTGTGTGAATTGTCCGAAAAATATTTATTTATTATTTATTTATTTATATAACCAGCCGGTAACACCCACTGCTGAGTATAGGCCTCTTCCTTATCTCGCCACCCCATACAGTCTCAAAGTATGATAATAGAGCTAGTTAACCCATAAGATGGATTTTATTTTATATTTCAATTTGTATTTTATTGATTGTGTAATTATAATTGTAATCAATGGCAAACAGACTACAATATTTGATGTAGTAAATAAAGAAACTTACTTCTTTTGAAACTGCCATTCAACCCAGAGATATTTGATTCCACTTCAAATTTATCAAGATCATTGGATGCAATAGACTCTGAGTCCATGGAACATGTGCTCTGAAAAAAAAAATGAAACTATTTAGTAAGTGCAAAGAAAATATTAACTACTTTGTAAATTTATTTAAAAGAAATTATAATTGTGCATTAAAGTACATTCACAAAGCATCACATATCCATGTAGGTACCTATAATATTATTTGCTTACCAATGTTTTATTTTCATTTCCGAATCGAGATAGTCCAGCCTTCAACTTTATTCTATCTTTTATTTTATTTGATTGTATGAGTTCATTAATATCTGACTCGGTAATATTTTCAACACAGAATAGCTCCAAATCGTGTTCTAGAAAAGATTATATAAAAATTATTTAAAAATGTCTTGAAATAAGTAGAAACAATGATGAAATAACTGGGACTGCAGTGGTTTATGAATGACGATGAGCAAAGTACCTATCCTTTCTTTGCTCATCGTCATTCATAAGCCACTGCAGCCCCAACTACAATATATAAACAGCCTAATGATAAACTACCAAACATCATCAGGCTATAGTAAGCCTATGCTGGACATAGCCCTCCCCTAATGAGTGGTAATTATAATTCACTACTAGCTACTCACAGACAGAAATTGTAATAATAAGCTACTATTATTACGATTTCTGTGTAGTTACCCTAGGTAGGCAAAGATGCCCAGTTAACCAAACACCGAAATTATTACAGTTTATCGATGTCATCAAGTCAATTAGTTAGGTAGGTAGGTATAGGTTTTACATACCTTTGAACACTCTTTGAGTGTCTTCCGAGACTCCCCACGGATCCAGCTCAATCACGAAATTATTATCAGTATCAATATCAAATAGGTACGTTCGGATCGTATTCCTTTTCTTCCATGATTGATCAGGCAGGCAGGCAGGCAGGCAGGCAGACAAAGCTCAGCAAAATGGCTAACGAAACACCCTCCACAGTTTCGAAAAAAGACACTTTATTGCGTACTTTCAATGGAAGTAGGTAGTATAATTCTGTGTTACCCAAATAAACACAGAGTCCAAAGAAAATACAATAACCACGTAAAGCAGGAGTCGTCGTCGTTCGCTCGTTAGCGTCCCACTGAGCGAAGTGAGCGCGACCCCCCTCCTTTATTACAGTTATTAATTTTCTAATACGAAACAAGGTACGTTAAATTAACACTCACAGTATTGATTCTACAAAACTACTTTTGTAAATTATTATGCGTGTCCGTAATTTACCTACCTACCTACTTACTTACCAACGCGAGGTTCTTTCGGGTCTAGGTACCAAGAGGAGACTGGTCTTGTACAGTTTTTCTAGTTATTACCTGCGCCATTTACGTCAATAGACACTTCCACCCCCAAGACTCTAAGGCCCGTATTATGAAAGCATGATCGGTCATCGACCTATGCTTGAGTGACACTTATGCCATAGAAAAGAGTTACTCAAGCATAACTCTATGACTGAGCAGGCTTTTATAATACGGGCCTAAATCCTAAGCACCTTAGGAATGTGTCGTCTATATTAATATTATAAAAAGGAAAGATTTGATTGTTTGTTTGTTAATTTGTTTATTTGTTTGTATTGAATAGGCTTCGAAACTACCGATTTAAAAATTCTTGAAGCTTACTTTTCAGGGAGTGACATAGGCTATATTTTATCCCGGAATTCCCACGGGGCTAGTAGGTATAAAATAAATATCAGATTGTCTAGATAGAGGATAAAAAACCCTGGTACAAGTTTTACTCCAACTCAAAAACTAACATTCTATCCACGTAAAGGTTTCTGATTCGCTCATTTACTTTACCCTATAGGTAGAGATTGAAGTGATCAAAAATTCAAAGTAATCACCTTATTTCCTAGTTTAACTTTAAGTTATTAAAATTTTGTGTCCAAGAGTCCTGTAACTTAAACGGTAGTTCAATAGGTACCCACTAACCAAAAGTATGTTTTACTGAACTACGAAACTCGATATAAATACTTAAGAAGCAGAGCATGCATCCCTTTACTTTCACGAACCCACTTACAAATAACAAGTGTTTTATACGAAAGTACCTACCTTGCTTTGGCCTGCCATAAAGCGAATCTGTCATAAAGCGAACAAGGCGTACCTATTATACCTAGGTACATTGTCGAACTATTCACAGCTCTGTATTAATTCTGAATCAAGTTATACACAAATTGCATATGCATACGAAATCGTGGATTGTATTTAACTGAATCAACAAAATATCGTTAATTTTACACTGTGCGATGTCGTTATTTTTAGGAATCTCCTTATAAAACTAGAAAGTGTTTCTTTACGAAAGGACACTGTCAAATTGTTTACTAATTCAACATCGAGTTATAGTTGTATCAACTAAATCGTAAATGTTGAATTGTGTGTGGCAAAATCATTAGTTTTAATTTTCACGATCGTTAATTTTACACAGAACCATAGTAGTGAAGCATGCGCCATATCTAACGTTACGTTTAGGAACCTTCTTACAAAACTAGAAAGTTTTTTCTACGAAATTACAATGTCAAATTCGTTATACTAATTGAACATCAAATTATAGTTGAATATACTAAATCGTATTATGTTAAATTGAGTTTGGCAAAAGCATCAACCCAGATCATTAATTTTACACAGAACTTTAGTAATGAAGCACGCGCCATCTAACGTTATTTTTAGGTACATTCTTACAAAACTAGATAGTATTTTTTACGAAAGTACACTGTCAAATTGTTTACTAATTCAACATCAAGTTATAGTTGAATATATTAAATCATGGTGGTTGAATTGCGTTTAGCAAAATTAACATCCAAGATCATTATTTTTACGAAGAAGTTTAGTAGCGAAGCATGCGCCATCTAACATTACATTTAGGAACCTTCTTACAAAACTAGAAAGTTATAGTTGTATCAACTAAATCGTAAATGTTGAATTGTGTGTGGCAAAATCATTAGTTTCAATTTTCACGATCGTTAATTTTACACAGAACCATAGTAGTGAAGCATGCGCCATATCTAACGTTACGTTTAGGAACCTTCTTACAAAACTAGAAAGTTTTTTCTACGAAATTACAATGTCAAATTCGTTATACTAATTGAACATCAAATTATAGTTGAATATACTAAATCGTATTATGTTAAATTGAGTTTGGCAAAAGCATCAACCCAGATCATTAATTTTACACAGAACTTTAGTAATGAAGCACGCGCCATCTAACGTTATTTTTAGGTACATTCTTACAAAACTAGATAGTATTTTTTACGAAAGTACACTGTCAAATTGTTTACTAATTCAACATCAAGTTATAGTTGAATATATTAAATCATGGTGGTTGAATTGCGTTTAGCAAAATTAACATCCAAGATCATTATTTTTACGAAGAAGTTTAGTAGCGAAGCATGCGCCATCTAACATTACATTTAGGAACCTTCTTACAAAACTAGAAAGTTGTTTCTACGAAATTACAATGTTAAATTTGTTATACTAATTGAATATCAAGTTATAGTTGAATATACTAAATCGTAGATGTTCAATTGAGTTTGGCAAAATCAACATCTCAGATCATTAATTTTACACAGAACTTTAGTAGCGAAGTATGCGACATCTAACTTTATTTTTAGGAACATTCTTACAAAACTAGAAAGTAAGTTTTACGAAAGTACACTGTTAAATTGTTTACTAATTCAACATTGAATTATAGTTGAATATACAAAAACGAGGATGTTGAATTGCGTTTAGCAAAAACAACATCCAAGATCGTTAATTTTACACAGAACTTTAGTAGAATGCTTACGTCACTTGACGATACCCTCGAGAAACATTTTACGAAACATACTTAAGTGTATTTAACATACAGTTTTCTAGTAATATTTACTATATTTTATGGGTTAATGTTTACCTTTGTGGTTTAGTAAAATAAACAACGAGTGTTTGTAAAACCAACGAGGAATTAGGTTGGTTTTATTAGTTAAAGCCTCAAACTACTCAAGTTTAGTAAATTTAACAATCATATTTTTTCAGTGTACGCTATCTTCAACGAATATCGAGATATTAGATGGAGAAGCCACTGGCTCCTGAAACACAGTTTTTAAACTAGTTGCTGTGTGGCGTGGGTGTCATAAGAGGCGACTAAGGGATATCCAACGGGGGGCGGGCAGAAGCGCCCCGTGCAGAACAATTTTACCACTGAACTGCGATCCCAAACCCACATGCCCAGCGTGGGGATTATGGGCCCCCCAAGATATAAGCACAATGCTTTATCAGGGGGAGGCGTGCATCTAGCAGTGAATCAATACAGGCTGTTGACGTTGAGGTTGAGGAAACTAGTTTAGGTCAAAAAATAAAAAAATACAACCATCTTTACTTTATGTTGATTAATTTATTAACAAAAGTTAACCTAAGCGCCAAGTACCACAATTTTTTTACCAAAAATGTAATTGTATTGTGAAATTGTGGCATGTACGTATATGTAAAGTTGATAATAAAACTGTCATGCCAATTACCCCTTGGTCACTAGTATGGTATTCTAGACTCACGAATCAGGCAGATCTGGCGAGTTCTCCTCATGTCCTGGCACGTCCACGTGGATGAAGCAGGAGCGTTCCTTGATCTCCGACATCGCGGGGCAGTTCACAAAGTCGACCAGCGACGAGTCTAAAAACAAACAACTCTGTTGAACTGTCCAAGCCCTATTGTGGCTGATAAACTACGTTTAATAAACAGTATTTTAAACGCAGTTAATTTTTCATTGCAGATACCTAATACAAGAACCAGTTCTGGAGAAGGCACTAATTGATGCTTGACCGATGAAACCAGCTTTTCAAAAGCTTCGGGGCGATGATGTGTCAACTAAAACTCCCACGGTTAAATGGTTCGAAGTCTATTTTCTTACATCATAACTTAGTGATTATCGAGGAGAATTTGTTAATGCATAAATCAATTTCAATTTTCAAAGTTCTTCATTAAATATAAATGGTAGAATACATTTCTAGTATGAGTTTAAAGACCTAGAAACAATACATCATAAAATTTACAGAGTTTGTTAAGCCACAAGCTTTTTAAAACTTATGAGCATTAACTTGTAATGAAGTTATTTAGTGTTTCACATTTTTAAGCCTATCAGCAAGAATTTACTTCCGTACCTACTACTCTAGGGCTTATGTTATCTTTAAAACTAGAAGTTTATTTATAAAGTATGTAAAAAAAAAAAAAAATAAAATAGTAAATTAATCAAAGAACTTACGATTAGTTCCAAGATCGTGTACAGTCAGGAACACGCATCTTTTATCTTGTTGGCTCAGGTCACCCTGCAAACATGAGTACAATACTATTGATCATGCGAGTATTATTTTCGTAGTAAAAGCCTTTTCAGACGTCCCGGTTTCCAGGTATCCAGAAACCGGGACGTTTAATGGAACTCCGCATTAGCTCTACCATACGTAGACATTCTTTTACAAATTTCATCCAGCACAAAAAAAATCAAGATAAACATGTTACTATAGGTCAATGGGAACAGCCTAGGCATTTCTTACAAGACTTCTACTGCTAAAAGCTTTTCTCCATGCCTCTCTGTCATACTCCTATTCTTTCAGCTATGTCCAGATTTGGCAGGCATATGTGAGGCAGAGTGTTAGGTTTATTATGTTCATTGCTTTAGATTTCAGAGCGATAGGTTGTAGTACTTATAAATATTTCTTTCATACCCCAGTACAATTCTTCGGTTTAATTCTTTTTCAGTACCTACAGTGTTTAAAACAGATACCTACTACATCGAAGATTACCAATTTTTGTGTTGATGATGGACCATTTTGAGAAGTAAACCAGACTTGCCCAGTGATGGCCTATCTATTTCAACGTGGAGGTGCTGTTATTCTCCATTGCATGCCAGAAGATATTGCTAGGTCTTAGAAAGTACCAGTAAATACAGCCTCGAAAGCCATGTTATACAAGATAGGAACCGACATCGAATATTCACAGTACAAAGAGATGTGGAATCGAGATGGCCTAGTTTGTGAACAGGCAATATCTGCGCCTGTATGAACATGTAGACGACATTGGACAACAATAAGACCGAATGCAATATCCGATTTCCTTTTTATGGCACCTAATGGCACTTATGTTATTATTTTTAACCGACTTGAAAAAAAGGAGGAGGTTGTTAATTCGACTGTATTTTTTTTCCTTTCCTCCAATTTTCATGATTCTTTTTTTAAAAGAAATAAATTAAAACTAGTATTTCGAATTGAAACAATTAAGCTAACTGCAGACTTTTGCATACAATCTACCGGTAGCTCAACTGATCTATATCAACCAGTCGGAAGCGTACCGAGACGCTGGCTGCACAAAAGTTGACAATATGAAGTACATGTACAGTACAAAGGCTATTTCTTTGATTGCAGAAAGGAACATATCCAAGGAGGTTTGCAGTTCCGCAATAAAATTTTAACCCCCTTATTCCTAATGGTCTGCTAACATAAAACAGCTACTAAGTAGTTATTTCGCAATCTAACTTTAAGTCAACAGAAGAAGACAGAGCGAGATTTAGCAGCGTGCTCAGACTATTATGAATAAGTTAGAGTGAGAGTTAGTCCCTAGCCCAAAATCCAAAGCCATGAAACACAGAAAATGATGTGGTACTCGCAGCTTTTTAGAAATAGAGATCCTAAGCACACAGAGTTTCTTTGAACATCATTATGTGAAGATGCACCGGAATGTAAGAAGACCTAGGTAAGTATAGACAGGGCATTGTTATTATGAACAATGGCCGTCTTTTCTTCAGGAAAACGTAATGAGATGACGGCTCGGGCTAGCCTAGCTGTGTTGTTTTACGCGAGTAATAATTAAAAGTTCTACAATCAAAAGCGCCAAAACCTTCAGTCCATTACAGATATTACTTTGGTTTATTTAAATCCTATTTTTATGTTGTTAAAGTACAAACCTTTCCGTATTTTGGGACTATTCCCTGTGATCCAAAGCAGCGTGTAAAATAAAAAATATATCATAGAAATCAAATAATATCACAAACATCTTTTCTTGTCGGGGCTCTAACTCGCGTCCTCAGTACTTTTTGGGATAATTTATTTATTTAATTATTTGAATAATACTTGATTTCTTAAAAATTTGCCATTAGCTATAAAAACTATATCAAATTTGTAGCAACCTAAAACCTCTTAATGGGTACATATAGTTACAGATAAAAATGGATGAATAAAACTAATCTCCCATATGCGTTTTAACACATTCACTGCCTAGCCTTGGCGGTACGACCCGCAGGGGCCGCCGATCGAGGCACAGCAGGTGGGCGTCTTGGGCCATGAAAGTGTTAATTTAGAAAGTAACAAAACAAAGGTCTAAATTACAGACAATGCTCAGCAGATTTTTGTGTTTACCGAACATGCAATATATTCATAAATACAAATAAAAGCTAAATACAGCAACGTTGTTTTGGAAAATTGTAAAACTAAATTAATCTGTCGTTTCGTATTCGTACCCTTTAATAAAATACTAAGACGGTACCTTTTTCCCGAAATGAGAACGTAATTTGTCCCACTTATTACGGCAGCCAATTTAGGGTGGCGAAATGAACTGACTCGTTCCTCGTCGCTGACTAAATTGCCATTTTACCGCAAAATTTACTTGGCGGATTGAAATGTCAGTACATTAGTGAAGCAAATAAAGTACCTAAAGTTGTTGCCACGTTAATAAGTTATTCAGTTAATATCTAAGCATTTAGAAATTGATAGAGTATGTAAAGTAAAACCGACCTTCTATTTATAATTATACCTTATTATTAATTTGTGACGATCATATGTTAAATATTATTAATCGAAGCCTAAGAAGTCCCAGCTGCGTTATAGATCGTTGCGTTTTAACAGATGGTAGAGTCTAGCTGGTATTTATGTACCTATGCGTTCCTACGCCATACATTAATATGCTTTAACCGATAGACTAAAATATCTTTAGGTTGTTAGGTTGCGTTCTTACGTTCCCAACGTCTGCACTCCTGTAACTTTATTTATTCTTGACATAGCTGACAAACTACGTATGAACTTACTTGAACGTGGACGTGGATGTCACCGCTCCTGTCCGTACTGACAACATATTTCTGAAACAATGGAAACCACATTTGAGTGATAGTTAGGTGCGATAAATATCTACTACTAATATTATAAACGTGAAATTTTGTAAACATGTATGTATGTTTGTTGCTCTTTTGGGCAAAAACTACTGAACAGATCGAGCTAAAAATTTGCATACAGGTAATCCATAAATCAGTTCCCGTGGGATAGGCGTGCAAAGCAGCGGGGCGCAGTTAGTATATTTATATTAAACTGTAGTTAAGGCGCATACCCGAGCCAATCTGACAGTAATTCCTATTTTATCATAGTTTTACGTTTATCATGGGAATTTTTAAAAATCCTACGTTCAGTTTGTGGTATCTATTATAAGCTATTTTTTAATACCTCTTTTATAGTTTTATCTCATATAGTTTAGGAGGAGATGCAAAAATAGAGTTTGGTGGCCAAAAAGCGCAACTTCGTATCTCTTCCTAAGCTTTACAAATTGAAACTATTACAGAGGCATTAATAAATAGCTTATAATAGATACCACAAACTGAAAGTAGGATTTAAAAAAATTCCTGCGTTCAACGTAATAATAAGATATAATAGTTGGGGGCGCCACTTTCGCTGGTGTATGGGCCTTAATGGTTATGATCGCTTACACTATGAGTGATTTTTAAGAAATTAAATAATATCCACAACTATAAAGGCTTGCGGCACAGAAAGAGATAGGGTGGTGCAAATTCTAAGCCAGCACCACACAGCATAGACGTGGGTACAAGTCCCGTAAAACCCCTTTTTGGGATATTATTTAATTTCTTAGGTACTGTGGTGTAGGTGGAATTTGGTTTGTGCGAACCACAGAACTTGGATTATTATTACGATTTCTGTGGTGCGTACCATTTCTATGGCTTAGGAAATAATGTAACTAAAGTAAATAACGGGAACAAAAGCGTGAGCGGAAATGAGAACGGATGAAAAATAAAAACATACCTACAAACCATTAACTATCCTAAAGGAACTTATAAAAGTAAATATTCTTATACAATACATTATGTGATCTGAATATTTAACGGGTAATAAACCA
Source organism: Eupithecia tripunctaria (assembly GCA_955876795.1). Classification (NCBI taxonomy): domain Eukaryota; kingdom Metazoa; phylum Arthropoda; class Insecta; order Lepidoptera; family Geometridae; genus Eupithecia; species Eupithecia tripunctaria. The sequence goes on from OY041604.1 coordinate 2,100,298, forward strand.
ATAATATGTGTTAGCGACTTGTAACGTCGGAGAAAATAAAGCATCTTATTGCTTTATTTTTTTAACTGCTAAATAGTACCCGTACATAGTATTAATAATACCTTATAAAAGAGACAATGTACTAGTTGTAAATTGTTGCTTTGTTGTTTTTAAGCTATTGCATAGCTTCTATCGCGGGCCTTGAGCGCGGGGACCGAATCCAGAAATTCCGTAACGAAAAAACCTTGACGTTTGTCTCTTTAGTTCAGCAACTCGCCTCTAGATGGCATTGCAATAGTTTTACCGCGGCAGTCCCCGAGTGCCACACGTCTTTTTTTGTCTTCGTAGAAATAAAATAGATAAAAAAGCAAGGTGTATTGTAGTCCGTTATGAAAAGTTTACAAAGGTCTCTCTCCTCGCCCAGCGCGGTGATAACTTTATAACAGAATCTAGTACTAAAATAATTATCTTTTACTAGAGTCTGTTCAAAAAGAGAAGAGTCATGGGAAGTGAGAGCGCTCGTGTGACAATTTCTCAACTTTTGTTGCGTTGACAACACTGCTCTGTCATTTTAGTACGACTAAAAGTGTTAGTTCACTAAAACGCAACGACTCTTCTCTTTTTGAACAGACTACCGGAGCGCGTTTGTTCTATTCGATCGATGACCTAAACATATTTTGCAAACTGCCGCTCAACAAGGTGTGTTGCAATAATAGAAATAGCGCACATGGAGTAGAGCACACAGCACAAAACAAGCATAAAGACATAATTCCACTCTGAGTAATGAGGTTACGTCGACATTTCAAGCTTATTTACGACTGTGGACTCAGTATGCCGTTTCTAGCATTTTATGTCGGCAGCTTTCTGACTATTCGGCCGCTCTACCTATTACAAACTCTATGGTAACAATTTTTTCTATAAAAACTAGGTATCGTAGTTATGTGAGCGAGCTAACTACGAATATTGTTTGTGTTGAAAGAAACTAAAGTGTTCATTATGAATGTAAGCGGATTAACTACGAACCCTGTTTGGGTTGGGAGCACACCAACGTTTCATCCCTTAACGAGGGACATCTTCAGGGCGAGTGCGGTTCTAGACGCGCGCGTACCGCATTTCTTTATACCTTGACGGGACATAATCTGGGCGAGGACGCTTCTATGCAGGTGTGTAGTAGAGGTGTTAGAAATCGCGTAATATCCCTGTGCCAGTGGGGCAAAAATGTACCTACTGGCGTGAACGTGAAAAATAGATGCCTGATAACTTTATCCTGAGTTAAAAACACGCGGTAAAACCCAAGGAAATGGAAAAACGGCAAAGATTTATAAATAAATTAACTTCAACCACAACAGCCTGTATTGCTCCACTGCTGGACGCAGGCCTCCTGATAAGCGCCTTTATTGGCTTTTATCGGTACTGCCATAATCCCCCCACTGGCATGCGGGTTGGGGATCGCAGTTCGGTGGTAGAATTGTTCTGCAGGGGGCTCTGCTACCCGCCCTCCGGTGGATATCCCTCAGTCGCCTCCTACAACACCCACGGGAAGAGATGGGGTAGTGCAAATTATGAGCCAGCACGACACAGCTACAAATTGACTTCAATGCCATATTCAATTATAATAGAATTTACTTATGTCTATGCTTTGAAAGTGTTGATTTTGTATGAAGAAAATGCTAAGGTATTGCACCAATAAATATAAATAAAACCAGCTAAGTGCGAGTCACATTCGCGTACGAAGGGTTCCGTCTATAAAAACGGCAAAAATATCATGACTGTTGTATGGGAGCCCCCTTAAATATTTATTTTATTCTTTATTTTAGTATTTGAGCGAAATTTCAACTGTATAACTAACATGGTTCATAAAATACAGCCTGGTGACAGACGGACAGACGAACGGGCAGACAGCGGAGTCTTAGTAATAGGGTTCCGTTTTACCCTTTTGGTTTGGAACCCTAAAAATCAATTTTATGCACAATGAAAATGTTAACAAACTGCGGAAAAACGCGACCTCGCTCGGAAACGTCGTCACAGATCGACGTGCACGTAAACAACGCGCACAATAATTCTGTTTACCAGACGGGAATAGACGGCTGTTATGGCGTAGTGGATATGCAACCGGGTACGGTGTTCTAGTCAACGATTATTAGTTTTTAAGTTAATACGGTTACAGTAGCTGTGTGGTGCTGGCTAAGAATTTGCTCCACCCCAATATTTCCCGCGGGTGTCTAAGAGGCGACTAAGGGATATTCCACAGGGGACAGGCAGCAGCTTCAAAACAATTTTACGACCAAACTGCGATCCCCAACCCGCATGCCCAGCATGGGTATTATGGGCACTACCCCCCATGTGACAAAGGCCAATAAGGCGTTTATCAGGGGGAGCCCTGCACCGGCGCTGTCTTTGGACTAGTATTGGCTGCACATTTAGATGTACTAGCATTTATCATTAAAATAATAATATATTCTTTGAAACCTTAATTAAACCGTTTGGGAGCTCTACATGAAATACGTGGTGCAGGGGGCGAAGGTCCGCGCCGGCTGTTGCGGGTTCGATTCCCGCCCCGTATATGTGTTTATACGAGATCTGCAGCCTTTTCTTCGGGGTGTTCTGGATGTTTTCTATGTATAATAAAATAAAAAAAAACATGTATTTTTGTCTAGTACCCATAACAAAAGCTGTGCTTAGCTTGGGGATAAATTTTGCTGTGAAAATTGTCTAGGATTATTTTTTATATATATCTTAATAAAGACGCTTAGTGCTTATGGCTAATATGTTGTATAAACTGTTTGTTTTTCAAATAAAATAAAATAAACGTATGTGTCCAGTCCACACGCGCACTACAAATTGGATTGCTTTTAGATTAATTTGTTCAAGAACTCTTCTGGGAAATTAATTGAAAGCACTCAACCCCTCACCTGCCTCGAACACGACCAGCCCATAATACACTTATCGGACGATTCGACAGCTTTGATAATTTCACTGGAACCAGCCAGCTGAGCACGGGATTTTTGTCTAGAGTAGAATAGTGAAAATGACAAAATCAACAATAATGTTATGCGTCTGCATTGAAAAGGAAAAAATCTTGTAGAAAGTGGACCTGTAAAGAAGCCTAAGTCAAGAATAACATTCCTCTCATGACAATCGTAAGTAGGAGAACAAATACTATTCGTATGAACTGAAAGCTTTCTGCCTGAAAGCATTTCTTCATCTCATCTGATACGATTACAGTTCCGGGATACAAACAATATCTACAGGAAAGTACTATTTTAAACTTTCTAAGTTTTCTTTATCTATACTTTTATACTAATATTATAAAGAGGAAAGATTTGATTGTTTGTTTGTATTGAATAGGCTCCGAAACTACTGAACCGATTTAAAAATTATTTCATAATTAAAAAGCTCACTTTTCAGGGAGTGACATAGGCTATATTTAATCCCGGAAGTCCCACGGGAACGGGAACTACTCGTCTAAAACTGCAGGCGCTGCTAGTCATATACACACAGATAAACTCAGAAACATTTTTGTATTAAATCTGCATAAGTGTTTACCTAAATCAACTGTTATAATGTAGATGTGCATGCCATACTCTTATTTTTGCATACCGATATAAATTGGTCAAACATGTTGTGTCATTAATTACTTACCACCTCTGTTAACACGTGTTTTTGCAAATAAATTATCTTTATCTTTATCTTTATCTTTATCCCACGGGAACGGGAACTACTCGTCTAAAACTGCAGGCGCTGCTAGTCATATACACACAGATAAACTCAGAAACACGTAAAAAATAAGCAAACATGAAAATAGGTGCATTATTCCAAAGTTTCATTTATTCAGTGAGACAATCCACGCAAGTTAAGCCGGGTTGGGTGGGGAACAAGATATCCGCTTTACTTTCGACAGCCTGTATTGCTCCACTGCTGGACGCAGGCCTCCCCCTGATAAGTGCCTTATTGGCTTTTATCTAATGGAGGCAATGCCAATAATCGTCGCGCTGGGCATGCGGGTTGGGGATCACAGTTCGATGGTACGAGAATGGTTCTGCAGGAGGCGCTGCTGCTCGCCTCTGGTGGATATCTCTTAGTCGTCTCTTACGACACCCGCGGGAAATGTTAGGGTGGTGCAAATTCTAAGCCGGCACAACACAGTAGCAAACAGTAGGGGGGTACATCTAGTCCGAATCTAAAGTCTCTTGGCTGTAGATTCGGACGAGATGTGATACACGATACACCCGTAACACCGTGGATGAAAGCTATTTTTTTAAACTTTAAAACTAAACGCTTACGCAACAAGACACTTTTAAGTCACAAGCTCTACTTAGCTTGGGGCTAGATAATGCTGTGTGAATTGTTCAGCATTATTATTTATTTATTTAAGTCCACAGACAATTTATAAGCTTCCTGTTTCAGGCCGAAACCTGTCAATCACCTGTCCTCTTTGCTCTTGAACTTGCTGGCGTAAAGGTTAACACTAAACAACGGTTCATGATACACTTATAAATAATACTAGCTGCTCGCCGCGGCTTTGTTCGCCTATCCCACGGGAACTGATTTATGGGAAGTAGCCTATGTATTCCACAAATGAGACAAAAAATTGAAGTGAATTAAAGTCAATTGCATCTTATTTCTTGTTTGATAGTAATAACTATTTATCAAGCTGTTTATATAGTAAAAATTTGACTTGTGTAAGTACTTATTTTGTAAGTCTAAAGAAATAAACGATTTGACTTTGACTTTGACTTTCCAGGCCTAGAACTACCAGTATGCAAAATTTCAGCCCGATCCGGTCAGTTGTTTTTGCGTGAAAGAGCAACAAACATACATACAGATTTACATACATACAGATTTACATATATACTTAAATAGTACATGTTTACAAACATTCGCGTTTATAATATTAGTAGGATTCGGCTTCAAAATAGTCTAAAATAGTCTATCTTGCCTTAGCCGTTTTTAGATACGTTTATCGACCGAGCTCAGTTCCTAGGTCGGTGCTAACGTTGGAATCTTTTAATAAAGCTATTGAAGGAATTCTGTACCGTTCGAAATTTTGTGTGAAAATAAAGCAAAACAAACCTAACGTTTCTGTTCTACAAATCTATCTAGCCTATATGGTAAAAGAACAGCTGCAAACAAAAAAAAATTGTCCTGTGGAAAGAGACATCTTTGTATTCCAGTTCAGTTCAGTAACCTATTTATTTATAAGATAATTTTCTTACATGTCAAACATAAACAAATATACTTTATCTAAATAGCTTATTGTTAGAAAGATACAGAATAGTGTAAAAATAGTGTAAAAATGTAGTGTGTTCAGAGTATTTTCTGTTTCGGTAATTTTACCTTAAATGTTAAAAGTGTGGATCTACGATATCGGCGTCATCAAGTTTGTTAACAAAGAACTCTTCTAACTACTAACTTCTCGTCTACTAGGACAGAACCTCACTTTAGTTGTTCGTGAATATTGCCTTTAGGTTCTGGCAGATTATTGTAAATTCTGGCAGATTATTGTAAATTTTCACGCCTAACACAATTTTGTATTTTGTATACTAATAATTTAAAGCCCAACCTAAAGAATAAAATTAGAAGGTTTTCGTGGGTTCTCAAAGATCACAAAGATAAACTCAAAAGAAATAGACCGAACTTTCTTAATACAGACTATCAATCAGTAATCAGTGTATCTGGTAAATTTAAGGGCTTCAAGAGAAGTGTTCCGAGAGCTTCCGACGAGTTGTTCCGAGTGGCACCCTAAATGATTTATAGTCTGAGAGTGAACTAGGGCTGTTCCTAAATGGAACAACATGTTACGTGCATCGGAGTACAAAGGGTGGACTTAATGCAGAGGCATTTTCTACCTGCCAACCAGCAACATGTTTTTACAGGGGGTTGGCGTGCTAATTTAAGTTTAACAGACCTATAGATGAAAATAATTATATATAATTACCTATTTATGTGTAATATGATAATCTAATACCTACTAAAGTATAAGTAATAGTATTAGTTACAGATTTATACAAGCTTAACTATTTGTATAACCTCTTAAGAAAAAGCCTGCGCACTATTTGCTTAAAGGCATCACGAGTTTCTGCCCTAAAAATGTCCAGAGGCAGGTCATTCCACAACCGCACTGCCTCTACAGAGAAAGAATTTCCAAAGATGGAGGTGTTATGCACAGGTATATAGATAGGAGAAGATTATCTGAGGAGCCGAGATTTCTGTCGTGTTCATCTGCCAGGAGATTGAAGCGGTCCTTTTAAAAACTTAACTTAAAGGTTCTAAAATATTCCAATTAATTTTAAAGGTTCCGGTCCATTTGGACTGGAAGAGTTTTTTAAGACTGATAACAGTAGGTAGACAAAGGAAAAGTTTTCTTCGTTCGCGGATAGGTAACCATTTAAGCATAGCTCGGTATTTGCTTACTTACACACAAGACGACGACGACGACGTACGACCGTACAAGTGTACATAAAGATGTTACCTATAAATAACACTTTTACGGTAAAACGATTGGAGTGCCGGCTTCACTGCCTTAGTAACGTGATGCACGGAATGTTTTCAGCTTAAAGTTATTAAAAATCAATAGCAAAAGACAATTACCTAGAGTAATGTTGGCAAACTAAATGCCGTTTTGTTTTCAAACTATGCTCTCGATACTATATCTTATCCATCGAGCTTGTAGAATGTTAGTAAACAAACCACGACACATATAATTAAAACTCACTTGCTTGACGTCGAGTTTCAGATATAATTGAAAGCAATATTTACCGAAGGAAGCATTTCAAATCGACAAATAATTTTAATTACGTTTTTATGGACGCACCAACAAAGTGAATTTTAGGTTAACTAAGTTTTGTTTACTAACATTCTACATGCACACTTAGTGCATCATGCACTTAGTGCCTAAGATTAAAATCGTTTACTTCCACAAACTGTGGCTTTGCCTTTGAATGCGTGCGTTAACAAGATGCCGACGCACGCACACTATAAGTACATAAAATTTGTGTTTTTATCAATAAACCTACCTAGCTGTTATTATTGCCATTTATTGTATGTTACTGTAATGTACTGTTACATTGCACGGAACTTTGTGAACAAGCACACCACAAAAACACACAATTCACTATTTCCAATTGAGTGAGCTCACTCACTTTACTTGGCAATAAACTAAGGGGCCTATCTAACGATTTAAATCTTTGCATAAAGTGCATATTACTATGAACGCATAATTGAGAGACGAAACGCAGTTGTCTGGTAAGTCAATTAAAAGCAACATACAGCGTTGCTTTTTGAGATGGTGGGATGCATTGCTGAAATTGAAATAAAATGGCAATTTTTACGATTTTAGTTATAATACCATGTATGTATGTACTTACCGCCACCTCTGCCAGGATTTTAATGGGGTTAATCATTGTTAAAACATCAGTTCATTTTTTTGAATTTAAATGAAAATATACCTTAAAAATACTTGTCGACTTGACAATCCCTCCGTTTTTTCGTCGGTAAAAAATACGATGTTTTTAAGAAAAGTCGTAAAACGATCATAGGTTCAATTTAGGAGAATTATCTCTAACTTAGGAAAATTACCTAGTTTGGCAGAATTATCTCCTAAATTGAGCCTATGACTCGTGTGCGACCTTTCTCGAACATTCATGGTTTCGGATTTGGCCATCCACTGCCATCTCAAAAAGCCTCCCTGTACCTATATGGTACATATTTATGCAGCTGACTGTACACTAGCATAATTAAGAGGATGTTGCTCATTCATCGTCAAAGCGGTATTCAGAAACCGTTTCCGCTTCCGTCTCGACTGGTCGGGTCAGACCGGACTTTACCTGGATTGGGTAAATTCCAATCGGACTTTACCCGATAGCGAAAGGGTAGTTTACATAACTTTACATTTAACAAACTTTTTTTGCATGCTGTGTCGGCCTGTAATAGGTTGGTGCACTTAGCATTTGTCCTCATGTTATTTATATATCTTGTAATTTTTAGTGTACTCGCCAAAGGCTAACCTAACTGTATAAATAAATAAATAAATAAATAAACAAACATGAGATACAAGAGTTCATTAGGGATGTAAGCAGGATGTGCAATAACGCCGCTACGAGATGGATTTCGAGCGAGATGACAAGATATGGTTTTCTCGCGAGTGAGAAGTACAGAGCATGCACCGAATTATCTATGCGCCAAAACAGTTTTTACCTAATTACAAGTTGATGAAACAACCAATAGATCATTTTTAAGACATACATATGTAACTAAAGAAATACTTCTAGGTTTCTTATTAAAACAAAAACCGAAGAAAAAAGATGTGCTGATCATGACATAAAATAGCGAAAATGTGTGCAAACGAACTATTTTTCAAAAAAAAATACTATCTAAGACTAAGATAAAAGATCGCAAAAACATTTCCCTAAATATGAAGGCTTTCACAGGCTTTCATAAATTTTATATTGAAATACATGTAGGTACAATTTTGAAGTAAATTGCTTATGGCACACTCTTAACTACGAACTTTATTTCTGTCGGAAGAACACTAACGTTACTTACATCCGTAATAATTTAGTTTTTATAGTAAAATAGTTGAGAACGATAATTTCCGACGAACCGAAATTGAGGAAATTTCATAGATCGTATTATGTCTGTGGGTAATTCTTGTATTTACTATCCCAAATAAGGTTCGTAGTTAATCCGTAATGGATTCGTCAGACAATGATAGTTTCTATCTAGCTTCTCAAAAGAGTCGTTTCTTTACTATAATCTATGTACCGAAGCGACCGAAATACCACTTTATATCCGTGTCAGTGTAATTTTAAATATAATTTGACCTTTCTTAAGTGAACATTTATTGTATGCATCGATCAAAAATTTCGCCGGAGGTCGCGAAATTTTTGTTCGATGTATTTATGGAAATAATACATAATTGAGTTTTGAGAAGAAGGCTAAAAGTAGGTGCAAGTTTTTATAGTAAAATATGCCATAAACAATTGCACGTCTGTTAGATAGACATTTTTAGCAGAACTCTACCAAATACTTACGAAAAATATCGCTTACGCAACGAATAACTCTAGAATATTTTCCTACCAACTTTTTGACCTTTTTCCTACAACAAATTGAGAGTTTCACCTCGAAATCTAAATATTTACGTTTATGGTTGTTATTCGGTCATCGCCTCCATTATTCAAAACTTTTAATGCTTCGCAAAATATGCCGACCTGAGGATTTACTTTCTGCTGAAACTGAAAATATACTTTGTTTACAAATAACCGAGCGCGTTGTATAAAATATTTGCCAAAAGACACGTGAATTTTTCATTTGCTTAATCGACTTTTTTGTCATATTGCTCTTATAAACGATGTACTTATTTTATATATTAATACACATCCCAAATTTGACAAAGAATGTTTGTAAATAAACCAGGAAACAAACAACTAACTCGCTTGCTTGGTGTCGAGCTTAAGATTTAATTGTAAGCAATATTTATTTAAGGAATGATCTCAAATTGATAATTAGCGTAAATTGCGTATAAAAAGACGCGGTTGGCAGGGCAGTTTACTAACATTCTTATCGAGTTGTAGAAACATCAACTGCGTCAGCAGCAGTAAAAACGAAAACAAAATACGACTATGAACAGCAAAATAAACCTGTAAAACTGCTGGAAAAAAGTAGAAAAGGTTGAAAAAAGTTGAGTCAACAAATTCACAACAACATTCATAAATTGTGTTTAACACAATTTCTCACAATATAGGCATGATAAGCATATCTTGCTGTTCATAGAGTAACATTTAGACCTACTTTATGTATTTGTAGCTATATATGTTTTTGATATTTATTCCCCCGTTGCTTGTACACATAAGTGCCAATCAAATGTAAAATGTGACAATCATGTTACACTTGATAACAACATATTATATTTTATCAACAATACACAAACTTTTGATATAGGAAGTACTATAAGGTACAAAAGAAAAAAACAGACATGTATTATATATATAATTATATCAAAATAATTGATCAGATAAAAATAAAATAAATAATAAAAGGTATGTCAAAGTATGCTACACTTCGTTCGGCCCAGCTGTATATGGGCATTGCAAGGGAACGTCTTCGGCCGAATGCAAAATTAGACCTCTGAAATCTTCCCGAAAAAATTCAAGACCATTCAACAGCCGTCTAAGCCAGACATTCATCATATTTATCAGTCAAGACAGTCCAGGGTTTCTATTCAGTATAAGATTAACGTCCAAGGCACGGATCAGTCACGGATCAGTGGACGTGACCGTGGCACGGTGCGGGATCGAATATCCCTGTAATAAGTTTATGTGCTAACTGGGTTCGAGGACGAGGTTTCTGATTAGCTGACGTAATTCGATTGTTTTATCGAGTGTGACCTATATTTTGCGGATATCGTTTTTTTCACGTAGTATTCTACGAATAAGAATAGTCAGGAACAGTAACTGCTTTAAAAAAATGCCCCAACCAAAGTTGTGCTAAAGTAGGCGGGGCTTAAAAGTCGGGCTCAGCGCGCCATCAGTCGGATATTTATCTTGCAAGCGAACACACGTCCAGTCTGCACAGACGTTTTCGTGAGTATCTTTGTGAAATAGCTGTGAATCATCATGGCAACATGTGTTGTGAAGTGATGCAGGAGCCATACAAGATTAAAATGCCTAGGGATCACTTTTCACTAGTAAGTAGTAGCTAAATTAAAATTACATTCATAGATGTTCAAATACGTCATCAAAATGAAATGTTCAATACTATGCAATATGTACTAAGTCAGTAAATTTATGACTTCGTTTTTTTGTTATTAATACAAAACAATATTATGGTCAATAATACGCAAATTGAAGTCAGTTATTGATTTATTATATTTGAGATACATTTTTTTTAATCTTAGAATTTTTTTCTTCTTGTTGATGAAATATTGAAATGTAACAAATACAATTAAGATATATTTATAACACTTATGTATGTATTTATTTTGCTTGTATTTTGTGTTTTAGTTTTCCTACCGATCCTATTCGGAAAAATAAGTGGATAAGTGCAGTAAAGCTAGAATGACAAAAAACAATTACTAATGAAAACTATGAAAACCAGCAGAGTATAAAACAGAAAAGAAGAATTGCACGGTGTTATCAAACATATAAGACCAACGACGCTTCAACTGCCAGAAACCGTGGAACAAATTTGCTGGCTTTATTACCCGGAAACTGCAAGCCAAAATCAACTATCCAGAATGAATGAAAATGAATATTTTCACAAGCTGAAAGATATCGATGTACTCTCGTATCCATCGGTGGTTTTGTTTAAAATATGCTTACGCACCGAGACACTAATAAGATATAGAGGTAAATAAAAATAAATGACCACGGAAAATCACTTACTCGAGCTAGTAATCTGTCAGTAATATCAACACAGTATTTTTCTAAAATATTTGATACTGAAGATATTATCGTTGAACTTCTGAATATCCGTCTTCACTACATTGCGAAGAAAGACTCTTTTTTAATGTCTTTTAGACTAAAACTTAATAAATTAATCATATTTCGCGGAACATAGATTTCATTGATGTGTACAAAGTAACAAAAACAAATTAATAAAAAAACATTGTTAACCATTATATTATTTTTTTAATAACTTGGTTCGCTCTACTTATTGCATAACATCATCCACGCCGCCTTGTTTCAGCTGTCATAGCAGACATTGCAGTACGCGCGTGAACCAATCACCGCTTTCATTTAGCAAGCGCCAACCAATCCCTGCTTTCGTTATGAATTCAACTAATCACAAAGTAATGTCTAATTGGAACTTTGGCTATGATTCGTTTTTTGACTTATACGTCATTTTGGTTTGAGCTAGGCCCACTTTTTGTTTGAAATTTGTTCTGAATTACCCTTCCTGACTATTCTTATTCGTAGGTAGTATTCATCATTATCATCAATCATCATCATCAGCCTAGTCCACTGCTGGACATTGGCCTCCCCTAATGAGTGCCATAGCGCCCTGTCTGCTTGACGCATCCAGCATCTGCCTGCAGTCTTTCGCAGATCGTCATCCCACCTGGCCGGAGGGCGTCCTACACTACGTTTCCCGAGTCGCGGTCTCCACTCAAGAACTCGTTTACCCCAGCGGTTGTCGGTTCTTCGCGAGATATGGCCGGCCCACTGCCACTTCAGTTTGCTAATTCTTTGAGCTATGTCGATAACTTTGGTTCCCTGTCGGATGTATTCGTTACGAATCATATCCTTCAGAGAGACTCCGAGCATAGCTCTTTCCATAGCTCGCTGAGCGACTTTAAACTGGTGGACCAGCCCTATCGTGAGTGTCCACGTCTCAGCTCCGTAGGTCATGACGGGTAGGACGCACTGATTGAAAACTTTCGTTCTCAAGCATTGCGGTATGGATGACGAGAAGACTCGACATTCATTATTGACACAGACGTAGTATTATTTACTATTATATTTTTTCTCCTTTCCCGAAAACATTTCTAGCCATCCGCATATTTTCCTATTATATTTATTTTTCAATAATGTATTTCCCTGATAAGTTTACTAACCATTTGCATATGTCCCAATAAATATTTTTCCTGAAGTTTCATATTATGCTAATCTGCTTACTTTATTTTATTTTTTAAGTCAACATGTTATAGATTATGTTTTGTAAAACAAGAAGATTTTCCATATCGGATACATTATTCATAGGTAGGTACGTTTTTCACTTTAGCTACCAGGGTTAGGCTATATCTTTGGTATAGAGCTACATCGGTAGTTCAGCCCCCTGTCTAACATATTCCAAATCTTCGTGGCAATTGCCTTAGGTTGCTTAGGTTCATTCTATCCAAAGATTCTGGTTGTAATAGTGTCCTGGGTAAAAACAATATTTTAGTTACTAAAGTTATTTACAGCGGGATATTTACTATGATTTGAGTTTTTTGAGCATTCCAATTTTCGGCACAGTTTCATGCGCCATGATCATGGTAAATATCCCCTTGTAAATAACTTTAGTACAATAACCATGATAGATTTAACGTTTTACTATATTTATTTTCTTCTATTTCAGAATTACGCTATAACCACCCATCATATATTGACATTTGAAAGGCCTTTGAGTGGGCCTTTGTAATTTGCGAGTGTATGGCGAAGGCGTAATGGCTTTCAAATCCATTCAAAGAGCTTTCAAATGTCAGTGAACGATGGGTGGTTTAGCGTAATTCCAAAGTCGTGAACCAGTGAATTTGTCAAAAAAAACTAGGCCTAGATCTTACTAATCACGGGATCCCCGTGGTAAAGAACAAGAATTACATAAAATTCTACATTTTTTCTTTGGTTGTAAAAACACGATTGAGTAAAAATACAACGATAAAAAAAATCATGAAAGTGCACTGTTTTTAACCGACTTCAAAAAAGAAGGAGGTTCTCAATTCGACTGTATTTTTTAAATATATTTTTATGTATTTACCTTAGAACTTTTGACGGTGTGGTCCGATTTTCATGACTCTTTTTATATAAAGCTGGAGCTTCCCATGTGGTTCCATTTTAATTTGGTCCAGTTCTGACAATGGGATCCATGAAAATCCATGTAGAAACTATAAAAATTGAAGTCGGTTTATAGTTTTTGAAAACAAAATTAATTAAGTAATAATTTGGTCTAGATCTCAGGAACCCTGCGGTCTATACCTACATAGAAACGATTTTTGTTATGATTCGTAGGTCTTTACTAATTCTTTGGTTCCTTGGTTGTGTTGTTAAAATCAACTCATTTCGGTTCTATAAGTACGTTAGTTGAGGATTTGATACTTGATAATGAGAACGTATGAACAAACGTACTAGAGCAATGATTTATTTTTGGAGTGGGTCGATATGGCGCCGACTGCAAGTTAATAATGTCAAAAGTTTCATAATAATTTTAATAAACGAGTCGTAGTTCAGACTACTTGAAGTAAAATACCTGCAGAAGAGATCCATCAACCGCAAGCCCAGCGTGGGGGTTATGGCATTACCCCACGGAAGGATAAGAGCAAATGATGCGCTTATCTGGGACTAGCTTTGTCCAGCCGTGGACTGGCAAAGGGATGTTGATGTGAAATCAAAATAATTTATTTTGCTGTTTAAAAACCTATAGTAAAGATGAAGATATGGATAATTTGCTGCTTAGCTTGGGGCTAGGTAATGCTGTGTGAATTGTCCAGAATTATTTATTTATTTGTACAAAAACACGTGTTTACAAAGATGGTACCTACTAAGTAATTTAAGATACAACATGACGTAAACCAAGGAATTTAGGTATTTCTATTGTTTATTAACAGCCATCGATCAAAACTTTCGGGGGCCGATGAAATTTTTGGTCGAGGTTATCAGCGTTAAAAATGGCGTTCTGTTTTCAAAAACCAAAATTAGAGTTTTATTTGGAAACAAAGATCGCACTGTCAGCTGTCAATTTAGTACTGAAGGTACTAAATTGAATACCGCTGGCTGACAGAAGCAATAGGGTATATGCATCGATTTTTTTTGTTGTTTTAATCGATTCTTTAGGTCTTTATTTAACCCAGGAATGATAAGACGCTCACTGAATTTCGCATTAACAAGGTAAAAAAAACAAATCAAAACTACAATCATTTTCGGGTGATAAAAACGCTGCCATATTGGCGCCATGTTTATGTGACGTCGACGTACGCACTTGATTAAAACCTTTGGTGACGACCTCGGTAGTGATCATCTCAGGAAAGAGGTTTTCCGAAAAAACTGAAAATAATCGACAATACGAAATGTGAAGTGGGCAGAATAGTCCCAAATCATGGTGCAGCAAGCAGAATAAAAAAAGAAGAAATGCGTACAGTGATGTCACGTCCGCTCTAGTCAATGTGAGTAGCGTTTCGAAATTTTGCGATTGAGATTTAAAATATCAATTTTTCAATGGTTAAATTCTACAATAAAAACATCTCAAAACGCAAAAATAAATATGCAGATATGTTTCTATATCAATAGAGAATACGTATATATTTTTATAGCCATTTTGAAATCACATGCATATACCCTATTCCTCCAAAGAGGCTTTCAAGACGTCGGTCTCGATTTAAAGAACAGAAACGTCGTAAACCTTTTATCTTCGCTATTGAGGGTAATAATTTATTGGATTGTTATTTTTTGCAATTTGCTGGTATACTGACTCAATACTGAATTTGCATTTGTTATTTTTGTAAAATTCTAATTAGATTTTGACTCTATTTTGATATAGTCTTTTAGTTACACTGAATGAAAGATAAAAAGCAGAATTTAACATTCTTAAAGTGAGTACATATATTTTTTTGATTGAATGCTGGACAATTCACA
Organism: Eupithecia tripunctaria; assembly: GCA_955876795.1. Classification (NCBI taxonomy): domain Eukaryota; kingdom Metazoa; phylum Arthropoda; class Insecta; order Lepidoptera; family Geometridae; genus Eupithecia; species Eupithecia tripunctaria. Next base: position 2,115,603 of record OY041604.1, read on the forward strand.
CAGCATTATCTAGCCCCAAGCTAAGCAGAGCTTGTGTTAGTATGGGTACCTACTAGATTAGATAACTGATATACACTTTTACCGTCATCAAAAAAGGAGGTATGTTCTCATACATTGCTTTAATGTTTATTACTTCGGAACTTTTGACTGGGTGCTCCGATTTTCATTATTCTTTTTTTATTTGAAAGCTGGTGCTTCCCGTGTAGTTTCTTTTTATTTTGGTTCAGTTCTCACAATGGGATTCTTGAAAAAAGTATATAATTCACGATTAAGTCGGTTTATAGATTTTAAAACAAAATTAATTATTATTATTATGTAATACAGATTAGGTTAGTTCGGGATCCTACGGACTCAATATATTATCTTGTATACATTTTATTGTGTCAGAAATAAACGATTTGTAAACAATTTGTAATTGTATTATATGTACATAGAAAACATACAGAACACCCTGAACAAATCTGCAAAAGTCTCATAAGATCGGTTTCTAGGAAATTGACAAACTTTCTTCAGCATAAGATAATTAGGTGTGTCTCTAACTGGCACTGTAAATGGAAAAAAAGCGATTCAGAAAATGTGGTTTACAAAAAAAACTATACTACTTTTACTCCCGAAACTTTTGGTGGAAACTCTACACGGGAAGACACTGACTATACAAAATATATACCAACAGCGTACTATTTAGAATTTAGATCAATGTTTACTGCACTTTACAACGTTGGAGAAGATGTTATGAAGAATAACATTTTAAACTATTTCTAGAAAGCAATAAATAAAATATGACTGGTTTTTACGTAAATATTGAAGGATATTTTTAGAAATAGTAGTTTTAAATTCAATAAAAAATTTAATGTTCTGTCAGTACCATATATTTCGTCATTTTGTATTTTATGTTTTGTTTTGTATTTATGTTTTATAACAATGTAAAAAAATTACCTTAAAAAACGACAAACATTCCTTTAACTTCTCATCTACATATTTCAGTAATACTTTGATTTCGATGTTTGTTAGCTTCTTTGTATATTAGTTATCATTTTTTTTATGAAACGGTGTAAAAATTATGTTAAATTGATTTAAGTGAGGTGTAAGTACAACGCCTTTTCTAAGTATTTATGGAAATATGGTGATTTAGATTTTTAACAGAAAACCACACATGAAACGTTGACATTGTTCCGTGATTTTTGTCGTACACTACTACATACTTATTTGCGTTATTCTAAGCTCACCCATGCGATTTCATCCTAAATAAACTCCAAGCTAAATAGTCTGAAAATAAAATGTTTAGGACATCCCCAAATAAAACGTGAGCAAATAGTTCGTCCAAACTTTTACCCACGTCAAATACATTGAGAGGGATTGGATAGAAAGGTCGGAGGTCAACAACAAATAGATTAGGTCAGAGAATGGGACCCAATTGACTTGTGAGCTTTGGAATTCTATTTATCAATATAAAAAACGTGTTATATTCCTTACTTGCTAAGGTATTCTATTCTTACATAAAAAAAATCTTTGCAAACATCAACATCTCTTTTTTATACTTATTTTATTCAACGATTTTGTAATTGACTTAGAATTTTATCCACATAAAAATGCTTGTTACAAGATAAATCTTTACAGGTATTCTTGTTTAATAAATATTCTTTGCAAAAACCAACAACATTTTTTGAAAATCAGTTTCTCTTCTCATCAACTATTTTAATTTAGAAGGTTTTATGTTAGGCTTGGGCGGCTTTGAGAATCTGAGGCGGGCGGGCGGCTTAACTGTAATGTTATATCTTTACTCACTGATACGGATACAAAGTATGTTGTTCTCAGCATTTAGAATTGAAGCGTTGAATAAGCTGATCCAATTTTAAAAAAATACATTCGGTGGTTTTTGTTAGCACTGAGTAGGTAATCGTTTTTACGTCATCTTAGTGATAAGTTCATATGTAGTTAAGTTAAGTTTTTCTTCAATATAATACCTCATTCATTATTTTAAAATTACTTAATTAAATGTAGGTTCAGGATTCTAAAGAAATTCTAAAATCAAAAATAATGTTAAACATATGTCACTGTCTAAAAATATGTAGATGAAGATGATCAGTCTCATAAATGTGTCGAGGGATGTAGAGGAAAAAGCGTGGGTTAGAAATGGTTGTACATTCATAATAACCTAAATACCCTAGGTATCATACCTTAGGATCTTTGAATAAGGGCTGAAACTTAATGCCATCATAGGCACGTCTAAGAACTCAGTTTAAAACAACTTCGCGTCGAAGGTGGATGCATCTACGCTCAAAAATAATTTTGAGCGTAGATGCATCCACCTTTCTGTATAAACAGTGTAGCACCAACCGCTATTTTCGGAGTTGTATAAATATGATCAAGTTTTCTCTTCAGGTAAAGCTACCAACAAACAAAACAATAAATTACAAAAATAAACTCACATGAACTCCTTTCTCGTCAGTCTCAGCCATTGCACACAACTGTACCAGTAAGTACAGGCAAGTTCGAAAGGTAAAGAGTGGAATGTAAGGTACAGACGCGACCACCAGTCTGGAGATACGGGAGTGCAGTGAGGGATCGCCGAGGGAAGCCGTAGGTTAGGGACGGCACACAGTGAAGTGGGATTCATTATTTGCAGAAAGGTCACTTTTGATTGAAATATTAAGGTACATAAAATTTGATGTATAGATAGATAGATATTGTTGAAAGGTCACTTTAATTGAAATGTTATGGTGATGTATGGTGGACAAACCGCCCATACTTAACCTAAAATTCACTTTGTTGGCGCGTCCTTTTATACGTAATTTACATTACATGTCGATATATCTGAAACTCGACGCCAAGCAAGTGAGATTTTGTTATTTGTGTCGTAGTTGGTTTACTAACATGCTTCATTCAAAATGGACTAGGTATAGAATTCTATAGATATATAGATATTGCTGAAAGGTAACTTTGATGATGAAACGTTATGCCGCGTACACAACTACGACTTGCCTTGCATTGCATGTTACATTACAGATTCGGTTCGTAGATGTGTACGCGGCATTGCGATACCTATAATTCGATAGATAAATATAATATTGATGAAAGGTCCCTTTGATTAAATTGAATATTAAGGTACCTAGAATTCGATAAATAATGGTGTCTATTCAGATGTGGCCAAAACTAAACAAAACTAATTTGACAATAAATGGTGCCATCCTTAATATTTTGATTTTTATGGCAAGGACGGCGATATTTAGTCTTGTCAAATTAGTTTACTTTAGTTTTGGCGACATCTGAATAGACACCACTGCTGTAGGGTTCTTGTTGGACAGCCTAAAGACTTCTTATTGTTACCTCTTCATTTTATCAACAATCATTTGTTATATTATATGGGTCTCAATATAATATAACAAATGATTGTTGATAAAATAACATTAACAGAATAAAACAATTACAACTAGTATTTATACTTATTACTTATTCTTATAAAAACATAAATCATAACGGTTACCAGAAGACAGAATGCTGGCAGCATTGCTACTTTAAATGGCAATGCTAATTTGTATGTATCTTGTAATTGATTTTTCTATTTGACTGTAATTCATTTTTCTATTTAATTTCTATTTCTATTTAATCGAATTCAATTCATTGCATATTTAAATTTGTTTGTTTTAGTGTAAATGTACTAGGTAGTTGTCTAAGATAATTTTATTATTAGCGATAAGTATGACTAACATTTAATTTAAGAAACTACCTACTAACAAAATATGGATTAAGTTATCTGAAATAAAGAATTATTATTATTATTATTATTAATTTGTTGAGCGAAATCGAAGCCAGCATTCCGATCACTTGTGAAATACATACATACATAAATGTGTTGTATGGAAAATATCCAGTTTAACTCAAAATACAGTCGTATGGAGAGTCAAGGTTGTCTACCAATCGCTTATATCTGTTTTGTGCGTGATAGATCTTAGAACGTTCTAAACATCCGTGGAAGATGTTATTATCATTTGCGGTGGTTTTGTCATGTCGCATCGAATTTTTTATTTGTTTGTAAAAAGTAAATAAGTAGGTACCTATGGTTTGTCCACGTTCAATGGAGCATGTTAGTAAACAAAATACGACACAAATAACAAAATCTCACTTGCTTGGCGTCGAGTTTCAGATATAGGTAATTGTAAGCAATTTTTATTGAAGGGAGGATCTAAAATCGACAAGTAATGTAAATTACGTATAAAAGGACGCGCCAACAAAGTGAATTTTAGGATAAGTATGGGCGGTTTGTATACGTTTATGCCTCATTCAAAATGGACACGGTATAGTGTAGGTATTACTAAAAGTATTGTCCGACAGCTCGGCACATATCGAAGCAATAAGTGAAGAGCTCAAATTGCAGCTAATTAGGTCGTTTCTAATTGCCACTTCCTATCCTAAGGACTCTCGAGACAAGACTTAGCTACTGACGTAATTACAAATTGAAAATGAAACGGTGAAATGTAGTAAATTATACTTTTCCTTTTAATCTAACAAAGATCTAACCTCTTAGGTAAAACTCAAGCATTCGCTAAAACTAACTCTAGCTAACGCTTCACTTGTTTTATTTCTTTTTTGCTTCCGTTTTAGCTTTTTCATCAATAGGATCCAGTTCAGGATCTTTGAAGTCAAACTTGGGGAAACTGGACATGTCTTCGCCAGGGGCACCTCCATACTGTCGTAACAGCTTATCCATATCTTTCTGTAGTTCTTTTGTAATTTCTGGAGTGGGTTCGACGAGTTGGCCACCGGAGCTCTTCTTTTTGTATTCTCTGATCATCTGGAGGAAGAGCTTCTGGACGGGGTCTGTGGCCTCTTTGGCCAGGTTTCTGGTGAACGTCACAGAGATGGTGGCTAAACGAAGACCGGCGAAAGCAAAGAGTAACATTGTTTCATGAATTTTTATGATTCATGAACGAAAAATAGATTTTTGACAACATTGATTTATTTTGATCTCGTAATATTAACTGACTTTTATTGACGTCGTGTTCAAAGAGAATACAATTACTTCGTAAGAGTTCGTGTTCAAGTATTGAATTCTCTTTGGTCGAGTTTGTCAATGGAAATGAAACTCTTTAGAGATAGAACAGGGAAGAACCTCCATCGTCTGTTTATCAGGAGAATGTTCAAAGAAAAAAATAATAAAGTTGGAAACATAAATTTACACGCGGGCGAATCCGCAGGGCACAGCTAGTGTATAATAAAAAATATCTATCTATGTGTATATCCTCGTGTATATTAGTTAACTAGTACCAATAACACAAGCTCTGAAAAGTCTGGTTTAAGTATCATTTTAACCTACTTGCAATAGAATATTCGCTTGAAGCGCCATCTCAATATTTGATGGAAAAACTCGCTAACAAATAGAAAACGAAATGGCAGCTGAAAACCCGCCGCTGAATTTCAGGCAAATAGTTCTGTTGTAGGCCGCTTAGCGCCACTATCATTTTTTTATGAAAAACTTTTCACTAGAATAGGAGATTCGTTTGGAATCATAATCAAAAATGTAGAATAGATAGATAGACTCTTTATTGGGTACACACACAAACAGCACAGGAAAAGTAACAAAAGAATAATTATTGCTTTCTTCATTTGTTTTGTTTATGCTGATTCGCTTAGCCCAAACTAGGAAGACCCAAGTTGTTTTTTTTACGGAAACCCTTGCGAACCATCGACTATTAATTTATCATTCATTGAACAAATCCATCGAACCTCCTTATAAAATCAAAATAAAAATTTCTGTATTTTCTATAAATACACTAAATGTACACTTTGAAAGGTCAAGTTATAAAATTAAACACTGACGAGCAATATAGTGCTATTTGTGATTTTTGAACGTTGACGTGGGCGTTGGTTTGGATACCTACTCGTCCTTAATTGTGATATTGTGAGTCGTGACTTGTGACTTGTGAGTGCATGAACACGTGATAGTCAAGAGTTTCCTATTTAGCTCACAATCGCAGCATCTAGAACGAGGCACAGACTAAAGATCCTGCGCAGAACGTCCAGAGAATCAAATAAATAAATAAATAATGCTGGACAATTCACACAGCATTATCTAGCCACAAGCTAAGCAGAGCTTGTGTTATGGGTACTAGATAACTGATATATATAATACAATACACTACATAGATAGGTATTTTTTATTATACATAGAAAACATCCAGAACGCCCTGAACAAATATGCGGACCTTCGCCCACCGCGCCACAGAGGCGAGGTCGTCAAATCAAACTCGTTTTGCTCAGTTTCTTTTATGAACTAAACAGCAAAACGAATAAGAAAAGGCTTAAGATGTTACCAAAGAGCCAGGTTTTTTAAAAAAGGTAAAGGTTCTCAATTCGACTGTTTTTTTTTGTTTAAAGCTGCTGCTTCACCTGTGGTCCCATTTAAATTTGGTCCAGTTCTGGCAGTGGCATTCATGAGAAAACCATAGAATTGAAGTCGGTTTATAGATTTTTTAAAACAAACCCAAATATAACTGTATTTTTACATACTTATCACAAAAAATACAACTTTCGGATTAAATGTAATTTAGATCCAAGTGAATAAACAGACAGGCAGGTATATTATTTAGGTATATTCTGTCATGCTAACTTGTTTAAATTAAAATATCCAAGACTTCCCCCGGTTTCTCGAACGCTTATTATTTTGACAAATTGTTGACAATTTGTCAGGCTGTACACGCACTGCTTTTATTACTCGTGTGGTTTTTTTTGCAGAATTCTGTAACTTAATGGAAGTTCACTAGCGGAAAAATATGAATGTTTGGAGCACTATAAAGTTGTAGGTAGCTAAAATAGCAAGGAATTTTATTCGTAGTACGTGTAAGTTACGTTAAGCACGCAGGTTATATTCCGAGAGATTAAAATTCACGCTGTCAGATTCCGCAGTGCGAATTAACAAGCCGTTGACTATCCATTCAATGTGACAAGCGTTCGAGAAACCGGGGGATAGTCTTTTATTTTAATACTACTAATTGACAACAATTGGAACAAACAGGTGGTCTACCTAATGAACCACTGCCTAAAAGAGAGTATGGCCTCGTAGGGAATAAGAGAGTATGGCCTCGTAGGGCCTAAAATTTTATGTTGTCCTTCATAAAACAATAAAATCTTTAACTAACTTAAAAGTGAAGCAGTCCAGTGAAATACATTTAATTCGGAAAATCTGCACCTAATATATATCTAATGTAAACCTTCTTCGAGAAGACTTCACCGTCTTCTCCTCGGATCTTTGTCAGGGCGTGTGCATGATTGGGGGGCTCGGCAAAGGCCCTATTTATAGCCTGGACATAACGTTCAATTGATTGCTATTGTGCAAATGGGATATTTCCAGAGCAATTGTTGGTGCAGTGACCACACGTTGTTATGTAAGGTCCTAATTTGTCTTGGTATTGCAATTGTAGTAATTTCCCGCATTGTCACTTGGTTATTTTAGTAATAGTTAATTGAAAATCATAGAAATCTATCAATGTTTGATTCCAGTAAGCAAAAAAATTTATCAAATAAAATGATTGCTATGACTATTTACTTTCCTTCTAGACTGTAAGAAATTACAAGACTATTTTGCGATTTACATGATTTACTTTAAAATTACTTACTACAGTTGGCATTTTGCAATAAACAGTTTTCTCTCAAGATTAATAACAAGGAGATTGTAGATTTATTGTACAATAGCAATGCCTCGCGGTCTCACCCACGCAGTTCCCGTTCCCGTGGGAATTCCAGGATAAAATATAGCTTATGTCACTTCCTGAAAAATTAGTTTTTTGTAGTGAAAGATTTTATAAATCGGTCCACTAGTTTCGAAGCTTATTCAATACAAACAGACAATCAAAACTTTTCTCTTTATAATATTAGTATAGGTATGTTATTTTTATATAATTTATTGTCACCTTAAGTAAACTAATCAAGTATCTAGGTATTGCGATGTCCTGTTGATGCGCTCACGCATCCAAGAATAGATCCTGCGCTATTATTATTTGATTTGCCTCTTATGTATGCTATGGCACACTATGTTTTTTTAAACTAGGTTATTTTATTTCAATTAGATTAAGTACATACATAGTTTCTGGAAAACGTTAACGCATGGTAGTTACGTAGTAGCTCTACGTCGTAGAGAGCCTACGATGTGTAGTATCTAAGTCGTAGAAGGCCTACGGCGCATATCATCTACGACGTAGAGGCCCTATGATGTGCAGTACCTACGACGTAGAGGGCCTACGATGCGTAGTTCCTGCGAGGTAGAGAATCAACGATGTGTAGTACCTATGACGTAGAGGGAATATCTTGTGTGTTACCTTTGACGTAGAGGGAATACCTTGTGTGGTACCTACGACGTCGAGGGACTATGATGTGCAGTACCTACGACGTAGAGGGCCTACGATGCGTAGTTCCTGCGAGGTAGAGAATCAACGATGTGTAGTACCTATGACGTAGAGGGAATATCTTGTGTGTTACCTTTGACGTAGAGGGAATACCTTGTGTGGTACCTACGACGTAGAGGGCCTATGATGTGCAGTACCTACGACGTAGAGGGCCTACGATGCGTAGTTCCTGCGAGGTAGAGAATCAACGATGTGTAGTACCTATGACGTAGAGGGAATATCTTGTGTGTTACCTTTGACGTAGAGGGAATACCTTGTGTGGTACCTACGACGTAGAGGGCCTATGATGTGCAGTACCTACGACGTAGAGGGCCTACGATGGTAGAGAATCAACGACGTGTAGTACCTATGACTTAGAGGGAATATCTTGTGTGTTACCTATGACGTAGAGGGAATACCTTGTGTGGTACCTACGACGTAGAGGGCCTATGATGTGCAGTACCTACGACGTAGAGGATCAACGATGTGTAGTATCTACGACGGCGTAAATAAACTACGATGGGTAGTTTGACTACGTCTTTGTATAACTTACACGAGAAAATTTAATACGTATTATATCTACCTGTATTTCGTTTCTCAGAACACATAAGTAACGGAAACGTAATTCACACCACGCCGTCTGGAACTTTAAATATATTTTAAATGTTGAAAACGTAGGAAAATAAACTTAAAATGTTATGTATGACTATTTTGACGCTATCAGTCAACACACCACTTGCGTGGGTGTGTTTTATTTTGTTTGTCTGTCTTTCAACTATCTCATCATAAACGACAAAGAATAACTGTCGACAAAAGTTTTTTGTATTAATTGTTTGTCGTAAGAGTAATCACCGCCACTGAAGGAAGGAAAATAATTATACCTACCATGTATGTATATTTATAATAGAGTCAAAAAGTCAGAGTCAAATCGTTTATTTCATTAGACTTACAAAATAAGCACTTAGACAAGTCAAATTTTTACTATATAAAAGCTTGATAAATCGTAATTACTATCAAATAATAAATAAGGTGCAATTGACTCTAATTCACTTAATTTTATTGTCCACTAGCGGAAGAATATAATACTATGTTATTTTATACATACATATATCTTTCTGATTATATTATTATATTAGATATAGTTAAAATATAAGATGTTTGTGTTCTTAACGTAAATAAATAAATAAAAGTTAGAATTGTTACTTTATGTAATTCAATTTGATAATTTTTAATTCATTTTGATCATCTGTTATTAAAATTTTCTATTTTATTTAATTCTATTTAATTTCTATTTCTAATTAATTTGATTTAATTTATGTTGCCTTATTAAATTTGTTTTTTAGGTGAATTTTATAAAATTTAATTTATTTTATGTACTTAAATGTGATTTAATTTGTTAATTTGATAATAAACACCTTCATGGCCCAAGACGCAGGTGCCAGTCTCCACCACGTGTAGCTGCGGCGCGCCCCTGCGAGTCGCACACGTCGCACCGCAGAGGCTGGGCAGTGAATACGTTATGTAAAATGTAGCAGGTAGTCTTAGATAATTTTATATTAGTATTATATTAGAGATAAGTATATACCTAGTCACTAACATTAAATATAAGAAACTACCTACTAACAAAATATGGATTAAGTAATCTGAAATCAAATAATAATAATTATTATAAAAATTGTATAGGACTTAGTTAAAATATATGTGATGTTTGTGTTCTTTAAACAAATATATAAATAAAAGCTTATTTTGCGCGTATTTTCACAATTGCACCTCATAAACCGATCGTAACGTAAAGGCCGACCCCGACGTCACGAACGACCCTGACAGCTGGCTAAATGTGTCGCCTTGCACTCATTGTTCTATTCCGCGATTTACGTTCGCCCATCGTAAACAACGCTACGAATATTAACACCATTAAAAGCTGCATTTGTAAATATATACAGATTTAAAACTTTTGATATATATATAGTTTCCTGTTTTGTGTACCCCTCACCTCTTACCTCACCTCGCCTAAACGTTTGTACTCTATGACATAACACGCCATCTTGGACGGAAGTACGCATCTTTTATTTCGCTCCTTAATAACTCAAAATCACAGCAAGTCAGGCTTTCAGTCTAATTTAAAATAATTTGTGCGTTGCCTAACTAAGAAGCAACAATATATGTAGATATGGAAAGCTCAAAACTCAAATCATGGTTAGAATAGAATAGAATAGAATATACATTTATTCAGCACACACATAGGGACACACAACACAGAGGGAAAGTAAAATACAGAACAAATAAAACTAGTACTATGACTAAACTTAAAATTTAAACAGCTCTACGAGAAATTGGTCTTTCCCTTATGCGCGGCTAAATAGGTCCAGCCTCAGCTTAATGCCGCTACCGCCCAAGGACGGAAACAACGCTGATTTTCAGTCTGAACCCCTGGGTGACGTCACACTACGAGTTACACGTTTACAAAAATCAATGAGCAACATGTCCTTAAGCAACGGGAGTTTAGGTACTAAGCATGACAAAATATAAATAATAATGCAAACTATTATAATTAAGTATATAAACCTATGTTAGAATTTAAATAATATACTAGGTATAGAAGGAGGTATCATAAAATACTACGTGGTCCTACGAGTTAAATAAATAAGAGCATTCATAGTATGTATGTAAATTTAAAGGATTTTCTAGGAACTTTTTTGAATTATTAATAGTTTTTTTTTTAACTTAGATTTGAACGCGTGTAATGATTTAGTATTTCGCAGTGGCGGAGGTGTATCATTCCAGCAGCGAGAAGCTGCAAAACGGAATGAACCACGAAAAGCCACCGTTCTGTGTTTTTGAGTCAGTAAAATCAGATTAGAGCAAGATCTACGTGGATATCTAGAGTTAGTTTCATACGCCCATTCTAGTTTTCTATATAGATAAGGGGGTGATTTAAATTTTATAACACCTAACAAAAGTGTCGCCAAATGCAAGTCACGGCGTGCCTTCATCTTCAGCAAGTCAGACGTATTCAGGTAAGAGGTGACATGTGAACGAGGTGGAATATGGAAACAGAATCTCGCGCATGCATTCTGAATTCGCTGAACCAACTTCTCAGTGCGGCTAAGTAGGCAGGGCCCGAATACTACATTGCAGTAGTTAAGTTTTGATAAAATAAGTGATTCGCACAAAGTTATTCGGACTGCTTCGTTCAGGAAAGGACGAATTTTATACAGAGTTTTCAACCTATAAAAACAGTTACGTGAGCTTTCAGCCACCTGTTTTTCAAACCTCAGCTGGGCATCAATAATCAGTCCCAAGCTTCTAGCCTCAGAAACATATTTAATAGTCTCACCACCCACAGTAATTTTTATATCATCCTTTTGTAGCTTAAGCAGATTGACTCTAGATCCAGTAAGAAGAAATAAAGATTTTTTAGGGTTCAAGACAAGTGAGTTACAAACAGACCATTCAAGGATGTTATTTAAATCAGTGTTTATTTCATCCACTGCACTCTGATAATCAGACGGAGGAAAAGAGTGATACAACTGCAGGTCATCCGCATACAGATGGTATTGACAATGTGAAATCTTCTTTATAATATCGGCACTATATAGGATGAACAGTATAGGCCCAAGGATAGACCCCTGGTTCATCCCGTTGTCATCATCATCAGCCTATATAAGTCCACTGCTGGACAGGTCTCCCCTAATGAGCGCCATAGCGCCCTGTCTTCAGCTTGACGCATCCAGCATTTGCCTACAGTCTTTCACAGATCGTCATCACACCTGGCCGGAGGGCGCCCTACACTACGTTTGCCGAGTTGTGGTCTCCACTCTAGAACTCATTTACCCCATCGGTTGTCGGTTCTTTCTCGATTGTAAATATCCCGTTGTAAAATACTTTTATATACAGGGTTATTGGTAATTCACTGACACTGCAATCGATCGACCAACGATTTTGTTATTTGCCGTTTTTCTAATGATATTTTTTTTATATTTAATTAGGTGAATGGCATGCAAATATTATATTATGAATAAATTCTATTTTCTGTACCTATGCTTCGTAAGACAGCACCAAAAATTATGGCATGTTTTGTTATTTTTATCGATACGAAAAGGAAGGCAATTTTTTTTTGTCCAGCCTATTAGTTTAGTTTGCTTTTGGCGCCATCTTAAATAACATTATTATGTTTTAATTAGAAAAGAAACACCCTGTCTACGCACCCTATTTTACCTAGTTACTACATAGGGCTACTGGTAATTCACTTACACTGCATGAACGACAGGTTTTGCTCATCATCACAAACACATTCATGAACACGCCAAGGCTTGATTCTTAAGCCAAACTTTAGAGTCGGTTCAAAAAGAGAAGAGTCGTGTCGTTACATAGAACTAAAACTTTTAGCCGTACTGCAATGACAGAGCAGTGTTGTCAACGCAACAAAAATTGTTACCAGAGTTGTCAATTGGCACACGAGCGCCCTCGATTTCCACTCTTCTCTTTTTTAAACAGACTATATGGGTGTATCTCTCAATCAATTATTTCTCTAAAGAGGTTTTATACGGCTCTGCCCTGAATTAACAGTGAGAGTGGGAAATCGGTATTTGATTAGATTCTGGACAAACTTATTTATTTCATTTTGTATCAGAGGTGATTTACAGAAGGAATTATGAATTAAGACATGGCGTCTTCACAAACGTGTTCGTGATTGATGATGAACAGAACCTGTAGTCCACTCAGTGTCAGAGAAATACCAGTAACCCTATATAGTTACTATAATAGGGTTACTGGCATTGATTTATTAAAAACGAAGATGAGGTACTGGTTGCTCGAAAGTGGCAACCGCAAATTGTGTAAAATTGTGCTCTCCCACATCAGTCACCGTCTGACCGGCGGCACGGGCGGTCGTGATTCGCGTGAAATATTGTTGTCTCAGTCTCACTTCGGTCTTACATACGTCTTTCCGTCTTTGTTCTTCTTTGTATTGCACAGGACTATAAATATAACTGTGAGCGTATGTGTTGCGTGTAGTTGTAACACATGCCATTTTTTGAGTAAGCGCTGGGAGAACGTAACCTGGTAACGTAACCTAAAATGGTTACTGGTTTAAAATAAGTGCATAGACAGGCTGTTTCTTATCTAACAGATAATGATGTCTATTCCGATATCGCCAGAACAATAGGTACTAAACTAATTTAATAGTACTAAACCTGTGCAGCGCCCCAAAATAACGAACTCGATTTAAACCAAGAGTTTAATTAATATTTGATAATCCTACTAATTATAAATGTTTGTAAACATGTATGTTTACAAACATTTTTCACATTGGAGACACATTGGAGAACTCTGTAATGTTAGGTCTGGTTTTTATAAACGAATTGAATTGAATGTTTGTTGCTCTTTCACACAAAAACTACTGAACGGAACGGGCTAAAATTTTGCATACAGGTAGTTCTAGGCCTTTTATTCTTACCGTGGCATAGGCGTGTGAAACCGTGTGGCACAAATACCATAAAATAATGTTGGACACAGCATCATCTAAGAATACACCCAGAGCACTCGGGACAAATATCTGCATTTCGTAGAAACATTTGGTCAGAGGTGGGAATCGAATCCGCGTCTCCTGTGTCTGCTGCACCACAGAGGTCGTCAATGTAACCTGACCCAGGTTTTTTTTTGGTTATAACAATGTTTATACCTACAATATAATATAATATAAACAATATTAATGTAGGTTGAGTTAGTTTCAACGCCTACCGATCATTATAACATTGTATGTAACCACGCTTCCTTCTTCCGATTTTATGATAAAACCACTGCCATAACTATTTGATTATTTTATTTTGTGATCAAACCGTTTTAATAGCTTTAGCAGGAAACTTAAAATAGGTCGTTATAGCATCATCATAAACAAATACATAAGATTGATTAGCAGTTAAATAACAACGAACGCGATAATAATTTGGGATCGCAAGGAAACTACCTAAACAGAGTGTTTTTTTTTTAACTGAGGTAGTAGAGGTAGATATTTTGGCAATCTGTTTGATTGCCATTTTTAGTGACGCGTGGGTAGCGCCTTAAAATGAATGAAATAGGTAATTTTTTACCTGTTTGATATATATTATGAACATTATATTGAGGCCCTTCATATCATAATAAACCAAATAGGTTACATACTTTCTAAATAGATCCAGAGGTTCAATGATACACCTTCCACATGAAAATAGCGAGCTATGGACAGAAATTTGCATTTTATTTTAACATATACTGCAGCTTTAAAACATTTACCTAGATAATTGTATGTTTACTTGGGTCAAATCAATGACAGTTCTCAATTAAAATCTATCAAGAATTGGTAATTGAGACGTGCTTAAATCTGAGTTGCTTATAATTTATTCAGCGGCTATTTAGAGAATAGTTACCGATCGTATCACGATCCTACTCGATAGTAACGCTGTTATTACATAATAGCATTTATAAACTATCGGTAAATTGTTTAGTCTGCTAGTAAAAGCATTGTACGCAGTTGACGTGGTTTGACTGCTGGCACTGACCAATATACTAATATTATAACAAGGAAAGATTTCATTGTTTGTACTGGATAGGCTCCGAAACTACTGGACCGATTAAGAACATTATTTCATCATTAAAAAGCTTACTTTTTAGGGAGTGTCATATGCTATATTTGATCCCGGAACTCCCACGGTAACGGGAACTACGCCGGTGAAACCCCTAGGCGCGCTGCTAGTAAACAATAAATATACTAAACGGTGCCACTTAATAGTGTGTTAAGCAGAAAAGGGGGATTCATAAAAAAAATATGAATTTTTTATTGTTTTGTTTTCTTTCTTCTATACAGGATGCTACTGCTACGTAACATGTACGTATAGTATACTAAACCAAAAGTGGTTGTATTGACCTCGACGTCTTGGTCTATAATGTTTCAAACATTTTTTTACGTTTTTTCCAAAATAAATAGAGATTTTTTTTCTTCGTATTCGTGTTCCTTTAGCTCACGTTTAACGTGACACCCGGTGCCACGAAATACGTTAGCGTGACAATAAAATGTTTGGCACTCAAAGCATTGTAGACCAAGATGTCGAGTCAATTCACTCAATCTAAAACTAAAATTGGCTTGTACTTTTTAATTCGTACGTGTTCATTGCGATAAATTTGAAAACATAAAAGCTTTCTAAGAATTGCCGACATCAGAGCTCAGTTTTTCTCGAACACCCAAACAGTAGTTAGTAAGTCAAATAAAATCAATCTCTACCAAAATTATAGTTGTATAAATTCATTCGGTGCAAACATAAGAGACTTTAATCGCGGCGGCGATGGTTTAACGTTCGTTTGTAGTGCGTAATCGGTGTTTATTTATGTTTATTTGATCTGTTAATGCTGTTTTGACATAACATTGATATTAAATAATGCATTAGTTGCGTAGTTTTAAGTGGTAGATAAAGTAGAATCCTATATATCCTTCAAAAACTTAACCATAGAGGTTTTTTATATTCAATAGGTAGCTCCGCATCGATGAAATCATTTGGAATATAATAATGTAAAATCCTATATGATTGTATTGTTCAAAATAAAGGAATAAGTACAAACCGATACGAATAGAGTAAAACATTAAAATAATATCCTGAAAAAACATTCACAAATATCAAACGATAGAATCTGAAATATAACATTTACAAAAAGAAATCTGGGTGAATAGATACAAACAAGCCGAAATCATTATAAACGCTCACATTTGTAGAGGCTCTGGCACACTGACGCGGTTGTGGGTACAAAATAATTTACAATACCAAATCAGCAAAAATAATGTTTATATGTAAAATTAATTAAAATCCGGTATTGAAAGGCTGCATACTTGATTGTGGAAATGAAAATGGCTAACGTGAGAGGAACTCTTTTATTGCCAGCCCCCGTAAATTCACAAGATCCCTAGCTAGAATAATGATGATGACTGGCCAAGGAAAAAGGTCAAGAAAAACTGAGTATTATACTATGATACTTCGTCAGTCAGATGATATCAGTCACGTAAGTATTTTTTAATTTAATAATTTAAACAGGGGAAATAGACAAAGGCCTTTGCCTTGCAGTAGAACAATGTGGGTTGAAAATAATTATAAGCGAGGTAATTAATTAAAATATTTATGTGATGGGTAATGATGAAATGGACCGATAGACATTCGTAACAAAAAAACTTTTAAAAATGCCCTCGCTCCCGCACCCTCCATCTGCTTACTGTAATCGAACCCGTGTGGGTTGTGTAGTGAAATCACCAAACTGCTTCCACGCGTCGTGTGCCAAAACCTTTAATTTTAGTCAGCATATCAAACGTTTATTTATTTACAACACGTCGTAACCGCGGATCCAGTACGTTATTAGTGTTATTTACTCAGAAACAACATGTAACCAGAGCTACATACAATATGCGTGCTAGTTTTGAGATATGTTTATTTAATCTTATGAATGAAACCCACTGATATGTATCTGGGAGTTCTGGCCTCATGGAATAATTAATTTTCTTTCTTTCGGGATTGAGTAGTTGATGCATTATTTAACCCTACATTGCATTGTGGGCCGAATATAATACAACGTTAATTGAAGGAAGCCGAAAGCACCAATAGGAGGTCTGCTGCTTGCTGGATATTGTGTCATATTGACAAATCAGTTGGCTAAATGGGAAATCAAAAAATCATGTCTACTGTGCCAAAAACTAAATATGCAGTGCAGTGATCTACAATATATTTCTGATATTTTTACTGCATGAGAAGCAGCAATTAAATAACATGTCAATGACTTTTTGACAAAGGTGAGTTAGCTACGTTTATTAGGTAGTTTACTATGGTAGGCAATTTAGACCCCCTCTCCGTTCCTGAGAGGGTAACAACGCACGCACATTGTATGCAGCTGCGGTAGCCCAATACGTCTAGTACCTGAGAGCAGCAGTTTGTAGGGCAGGGTACCAAATGGTAAATGTGGCTCACCGGTGTCAACGGCGTCGGAATGCTGGCCGTCCTCAGCATGGACAGCTTTCGGCGCTGTTCGGCAGAGAGCGAGGCACGTCGGCTCCTGTCAAACCCATAGTCAGACGAGTCCAGGCTCAATTTGCGAAACAGCGTCGGGCGGAACATTCTACTTAGTAAAGCCGAAGCCTGCCGGGAAGCTAAGCTGTTGCACTATACTAACTGGAATTAGTAATCCGTGTATGCCTACACTGCGGTGCTAGAAAAGTAAAGTGAAATCAGGCTAAGCTATGATACTACCAAATGAAAGTGTCTATATGACTTTTATTTGATTATGTGTATTGATTAAGGGTTAACGCTTTTAATTAGACGGCTGGTTGATTACTGAAACTCGGCAAAATACTATTGTACTTAATTGGTTTTACCCACTTCCGTTAAGTGGCAAATAAATGATTAGCAGTGCCCCCCTTTCGGAATACTTGTACATTTTATCACAACTTGCCCCCTTTAGGAAACGGTACCACTTATGCATCACGCCAAATAAGTGCAGCACTAATATAATTTGATTTGGTTCTAGAAAAAAAACTCATGAATTGAGTCATCTTTTGTTTTTATTAGGCGTTTAAAATCGGAATATTGTCAGCAATAATTAATTTGACAGTTTAGGAACCAGCCAGTTCTATCGCAAGCCTAATTAGTTAATGAGCTCTAATAACCAATGACATTAAATAACGATGTTCTTTCAAATGGGTCATTCATTTTATAGCACGAAGTGTGAAGCAAATATTTGATTACTTGTCAAATCTTAAAGAGATGGACCGTATCATTTTGAGCACGTAGGTTGTTCAGCACGTTTATCACAATGGTTTACAAGACACTGACTTTACACTGGGTTTCGATTTACGTGCTCGCGTATGGATGGCTGGACTTGCTTTGTTGCTAATTGTATTACAGCTGGTAATCAAATTATTGTTTCCGAGCTTCCGCTTTGGTTGAGACGGCTGGTGCGTCTAAGTATTGTTTATACCCTGTCTACGGCCTAGGCACGTAAAGGTGCTACAAGTTGTAATAACTATGACTTTTTTAGATTGAAGGAATATAATATACCTTAATAAAAGGCAGGAAAACCTTTTTAGTTACCTACGATTTATTGCAACGAAAATCATCTGCCGTTTTTAAAAGACTTCGGAAAAAGGTGGGGATTTTTTTATTATTTTGTTTGTTCCTGTTACTTTATTAGAGACTTTCTATGACGCTTTACAAACGAAAAAGATGGATCGTGTATTTATGTTGTTTTTTACTGTCCGTTAATTAAGGACTGGGTTTTATTCCCGGGGCATAGTATTTATCCCGCGCATCTTAAATAATACTACAACTATGGGATTATAATAATTTTGTAGTTTACTCTAAACAATCAAATTACAATAATTACTGTTATGGCGTGTCCTATATTATTTAAGTGAGAAGGTAGACTTCATATACGTAAGACAACCAAAAAAACCTAGATTTCACACGAAAGAAATTTGAATAAATTCTACGAAGAAGATGCGTTATTTTGCGATGTTATTTTATTAGCATGAGTGATGCTTGATTGCTAATAAATCCGAGCGCACAAACAAATAATATTTTGATACCATCGAAATTAGCTTTTTAATCACCTTCGCCGGTCCAGCTTTTGCGTTGGATCCATTTAATCCAACCGTAAACGAAAACACAAAGGAAACCGAATTAGCCAGACATATCTGTCAATGTTTTTATCTTCGTCGCGAAAGGGAAATAAACTTTTTTTTAATTGGAACGTTTTCGTCCGCGCCTCGCGTTTGTTACAAGAAGTAAGAGAGAACTAAAGTATTTTGGTTTAGAGTCGGGAGACAGGTCTGCCGCGGGCGTTGATCGGTCGCCAAAACCGTTTCACAATTATCTATCTGACATTTAAAATTGGATCAGATGACGCGTTGGATAGTGCTGGAGACAGTGGGGCGAGCTGGAGTACATGAGTCGACCTCTGTGGTGCAGCGGACGAAGGTCCACATACAACGCAGAGCAAGTTGTTTGTACGATCAACATCGTGTGTCTCGGTCATCTTTATGTAGAATAAAAACGGCTTTGCAAATAAGTATTCTATGTTAATTATCACACTAATATTATAAATGCGAAAGTTTGTATGGATGGATGGATGTTTGTTACCTCTTCACGCCAAAACTACAGAACTGATGGGGCTGAAATTTTACATACAGGTCATTCTAATCCTGGAATCAAACATAGGCTATAATATCCCATTAATCAGTTCCCGATTGATAGAAATCACCTTTAAACGTTTCCATAGGAACAATGCGTGAGAAGCCGCGGGGCGCAGGTAGTTATTTATAAAGAATATTAGTTATAATAATAAGACGTTGGTGCACTTAGCAATACTTATTTATAAAATCACTGCATAGTTTAAAACAAAGTCTCTTACCGCTGTCTGTCCCTATGTACTTGTATGCTTAGATCTTAAAAACTACGAAACGGATTAAAATGCGGTTTTTTATAGATAGATAGTGATTCAAGAAGAAAGTTTATTACGTAGGTATATCAATTATTCATAACATTGAAGCTCAGCTAGATTACAACTTAAGGCGCATGCCCGAGCCAATCTGACAGCAATTCCTATTTTATCATATTTTTACGTTTAACGTAGGAATTTTTAAAAATTTTACGTTCAGTTTGTGGTATCTATTATAAGCTATTTTTAATACCTCTTTTATAATTTTATCTCATATAGTTTAGGAGGAGATGCAATAATAGAGTTTGGTGGCCAAAAAGCGCAACTTCGTATCTCTTCCTAAGCTTTACAAAATGAAACTATTACAGAGGCATTAATATAGCTTATAATAGATACCACAAACTGAACGTAGGATTTTTTTAAATTCCTGCGTTCAACGTAATAATAAGATAAACTTAATAGTTGGAGGCGCCACTTTCGCTGGTGTAAGGGCCTTAATAAAAAAATCCTTGTCACTTTTAATTTGTCACTAACACTAAAAATAATGTTTTCTTTACATAATACATGACCATTTGACGGCTATTGTCATTGTTTTTTTTATTCTGCTAATAATTTCCCAAAAACCCACACAATCTTTACAGTTGCAACATAATGTAGGTACTAGGTATATGTCAATGCCAAGACACCCATAACCTAAACCAGTAACTTAACTACTTATGGGTAACATTAACCAATTCAGTTAGTAGGTAAGTTGATAGTTAAGTAGTTTTGTGCAATCAATAGAACCTGTTATCGATTTTCTATTATTAGACACGAGATTACAGAAGCCCCAGAATATTATAAATGCGAAAATTTGTGTGAATGTTTGCGACCACGTATCTCCGTAACTACTTAACCGATTTCGATGACATTTTCTAAGTTGAGATATGTATGTTAGGTACTAGAAAAACAAATAGGCTATTAACAATTTTCATAAATTAACCTTTGAGAGGTTTAAAATTATGATTTCTTCGTTCGATTCAATCAAAATTCGTTATAAACTATAAAGTAATTTATGAATCGTGATTCTCATCATGATTAAGAGGATCTTTTCTTCAAAAGTATTTAAAAATTTAATAAAAAAATTACATTCTCTTGCTTCAAGGATAAGACTGTTTATACTAACACCCTGTTTTTACAAAACTAGGGGTAGTTGTAATATAGGTAGGTACTTTTACAAACTACCTGGTTACAACTACCCCTAGTTGTAACCAGCCTGGTTTACACATTCACTCAACATCTGATTTTATTCAAAGTCCAATGCAATAAGATAAGAATAATATACATATGTAGTGTATGTGAAGCATGAACAAAAACATATTGTTCTCCATTTAAGAAGGCTACGAACCCCTCCCAAATCTCAGCGGCCGGCCCGAGTAAATTTGTTGTTGTTTCACGTAGAATCGCATCGTGTTGGCCATTCCGCGGCATTCGCCTTATTTTGGAATTGTGCTCCCTGTGTCGCATTGCACCCCGCGTTTGAGCGAGCGGTTGCAGAAATTTGAAGGAATTTCTCAATTTTTTATATTTTTTCGTACTTTGCGATTCATTTTGAATAATCGACTAATTTCAGAAATATTTTTGTTTATTTCTAACGGTGAATATATTTAGGATGTTTGCAGTGTGACAGATTTTCGAATAAAGGTGTCTAACATGCATAAAAAATGGCTTGAAAATGACTCGATTTGGTGGTCAAAATATGGCAAGTTAGTTTCACTCTCATTCAAATATCATAATGTTTTTTAAAAAACGAAAACGCTACAAACATAGCTATTTGTCATCCGATTATGTATGCAAAATTTCAATACGATCGGAAACGTAGTTTCCAAATGAAGCGGGAAGTACGTTTGTATGGGAGCTAAGGTATCCGTTCTGTTCTTAACACATACATTTCCACGCGGGCGAAACCGCTGGCCCATCAAGTCTATACTAATATTATAAAGAATCAATAAAAAGCTTAATTTTCAGGGAGTGACATAGGCTATATTTTATCAGCGGAGATGTATCATCATAATGTATGCGAAGAAAATCGAATCGGAGATGTGAGCTTGGCCTGGTGATGTTACAAAAGGATGTAAAGAGATGTGACCGATGTCGCTATTGCATTTAGTTCCGCTCTAGCCAGCAGTCAGTATGCATCTTCGCACAGCTGTGGTGTTTTATTTATTGAAAAAGGTTTACCAACGACGACATACATATCAATCACTAACAAAAAACTTAAAATTAGGTTCTGTTCTGATACGCTACTTACAATAAACACATTCAGAGTCAGAGTCAGAGTCAAATCGTTTATAGACTTACAAAATAAAGACTTAGACGAGTAAAATTTTTACTATATAAACAGCTTGATATTAAATAAGAAATAAGGTTCATTGATTCTAATTCACTTCAATTTTTGTCCACTAGTGGAAGAAGCATTTGTAGGAATTACCTTCACAAATCTATTTATGATAAAACTATGAATTGTATATAGCAAAAATGCAAATAAACTATCTGAAAATATATCTGAGAACAAACTATACAACTATATGAAAAACATATATTATTTTTATTAACATTTTAGACTCTAGTCTAGAGGATGCCGGAAATGGTCCTGCAGTTTACTTTTAAAACGGTGGAGACACATTAGCAAAAAAAACTACTCTAGTCTCGGCTTCGGACATCTCCACACATTTCCGCTTTGGTGGAGTCGATCTCGTTATTCTCAATGTGCACCCTTATTAACCGACTTAAAGAAAGGAGGAGGTTCTCAATTAACAGTTTTTTTTTATGTTTGTTACCTCGTAACTTTTGACTGGGTTGTCCGATTGTCATAATCTTTTTTTAAATGACAGCTGGTGCTTCCCATTTTAATTTTGTTTAGTTCTGACAATGGGATCCATGAAAATTCATGAAAAAACTATGAAAATTGATGTCGGTTTATAGTTTTAAAACAAAATTAATTATTTTAAACTCAAACTGAAAAACCCTTTTAAAACTACATGTGAGCTATTTTCAGACATAAGGACCAGAGCTGCTCGTTAAAGATACATCTTATTAATAATGTTTTAGTCATTGAGACAATTGAGACGGCAATTACTCAATTAAATCGGTTAAGACAGCGCACGGAAAATGAAATTCCTCTCGAGCTACTCGTATGTTGATGTTAGTACCTTGACCTACCAAGTAGTCCTTCCTTAACAGCCTGTATTGGTCCACTGCTGGACGCAGGCCTCCCCGTGAAAGAGCCCATACTCCCCACTCTGGGCATGCGGATTGGAAATCGCAGGTTGGTGGTATAATTATTCTGCAGGGGGTGGTACTATCTGCCCCCGGGTGGATATGCCTTAGTTGCGTCTTACGACACCCGCGGGACGAGATGGGGTGGCGCAAATTCTAAGCCAGCATCCCATAGCTATGCAAATTTTAAGCCAGCATCACACAGTTATCAAACTAAGGACTAGTTTGATAACTTCAACTTATTTCTTGGATGATTATTTCAATATCTCAACATAAAGAAATTAAAGGATCTAGAAAAGGGCAATCTAATTCCAATAATACGAAAACGAGCTATTGATAAATAATTCTTCGGCGTAAGATTCCATACCACATAGCGATTTCAAAAATAAAATAACGTGATTTACTCGGTGTAAAAAGCATAGGTGACAAATGAATCAACACCGTCTATAGGTGTACAACTGTTTCGTTGTGCAACTCTGATATTTGTCTTTTTATGTATTTTCTTCCTGTGCAATAAAATGTTTTGCATTGTATTCCTAAGTTTTAAAAAGATTCAAAGTTCCAAAAATAAACAGCAAATAAAGTAACTTGAAGTTTTTCATTAGGTAAAAATGATGAAAACTGGTTTTAATAATTCGATAAGCATTTTACTAACAATGTTCTGCTCGCCTGTTTTCTGCTTGTAGAATTTATACAGCGAGCTCCTGCTCTATAAATTAGTTTGTTGACATCGTTTTGTGTACACGATTCATATTTTCTTTCTAAATCGGAGGTCGTTTGTTTTAACGATCACCTATTTATTTTTTATTAGTAAGTTGGTACTTTTAGAATTAGGTTGATCATGTCTGGCTTCAGGTTAAATAGTAACAGATTTTGAGGCATTTCCAAAAAAAAAACCTGTTTACTTCAGGCAGGGATATTTCGCGATAGAATATGTGGCAGAGTGTCATGTTAACCTATGGGTCAGGTAAGAACAATTTCAGACTAGAAGCGCCATCTTTAAATCTATTCGAAATATTTTTTGACACTAAGAAAACGCTTTAATGGCTTCCCAAAAGAGTTAACCATTAAGTGGACTAACTGGACACTTGCGGACAAGAAAATCGACCAAATTTTCTTTTTAAAAAATCTATGAACAAACCATGACGGATGATTGTAAGAATAACAGATACAGATACATTTAGTACGCATTAAATTAATTTGTATTATATAAGTTTTATTCACATTAGGTTACACGCCCATGATTATTTTTTGCATAATGTCTGCATCTAGGTATAGTTATGATGCACTTGACATGATTTTTAAAGTCCCTTTAATTAATTAATTATTTTTTTATTCGATAGTTGATACCTACTGCTTATTTATTGGAAATCGAATCAAACTGATTACAAAAATTATAGTAGGGTTATTAGTCTTACTAGGGCCAACTCGAAAATATCATTATTTTAATTAATATGTTCTTATTTATTAATCTAACCATGACCTTGTTGTGGTCTAGGAATTTTTGAATTATATAGGAATCCACATACAACTGACAAATCCATGACAGATCTTCATGGAAATCTGGCAAAAATCGCGACTTGAGACGTGCTTAAATCTGAGTTGCCTTATATTTGGGGGGCTGCAGGCAGATGCTGGATGCTGCAAGCTGAAAGGCCGCTATGGCGCATCTACACACACGATCAAATGGTAGGTTAAACAACTTATCGATGCTGAAATCACAGGCAGGATAAAGATCCTGCCTGTGACGCTTGGATAGTGTCTCGTCGTGGATAGCCTCATCTTTACTGAAGATGCTACTTTCGTGGCACAAAGCATTATGCTCAAATTTTTAAGGCTTGCGACCTCTTTTCTGTGTCCATCAATGCAAAGAAATCATCTGAGCGCAGGATTGTCCAGAGCTGCCTGTCTTGCTAAACGGCTCACCTTTAGAGGTGGTCAGTAAGTTTTGCTACCTAGGTTCGTATGTGTCAAGCAATCTCTCAATCGATGCAGAGATCGATGCCCCGGGAGGCCTTTGTCCAATTATATAAATCAAATTGAAATTAAACTGAACCAAACTTACCCTTTCAATAACAGGTCTCCTCCTGCGAAAAAAATCTGAGATCCCACAAATAGACATTTTAAAAACACTGTCCAAAAAAAATTATATATTATTCACTTTCTACCACTGCCTAACTTTCAAGTTCAACTGATCACAAAAATGGAGTGGAATCCCTGCGGTCATAGACTTTACAGATAAGTTAACAAAAACAAACAAATGAGGGTACTTATCGCGCCCAATGTCAATGAGAGACTTCTTCAATAAGTATCGTTACAGAATACAGTTGGTATTTAACTGGACCTACACTGTACAGATTATAATTACTGAGTACAGTCAGACCAATATTTTCGTTATAACTGTTATAAATTACAAGTGTAATATTTACTAACTTTTTGAGATAAGTTGCTTGTCAAAATTATTCAAAGACACAAAGACACTTTATGATTTATGTTTCTTACCCCAGAACTTTCGACTTCGACGAACTTTCAACGGTCCGACTTTCATGATTGTTTTTTTTATGATAGCTGTTGCTTCCCGTCCCATTTTGGTCCACTTCTGACAGTGGATCCATGAAAATCCATGAAAAAACTGTATAATTGAAATCGGTTTATGGTTTTTTTAAACAAAATTAATTATTTTCAAAGATTTTTAGTTTTTTCTAAAATTTCAACTATTTAGTATGTACCTTAACTTGATATTAAAGAAAAGGGTAACACAACTTATTTTTTTTTACTTCATCTGGTATTATGGAAATAAGCTAGTTAATAATAAAATCATGGTCAATCTCGATGAACACCCGACGAATATTGACAGATAAATAATCAAATAACGTTCGTTATCATTATCACCCCATGAAGGGTGTTAGAATTATTTATAACATAAATTGGTCCAGGTTCGTATTCATATTCTTATTTCGTTGACTGTACCTTCAATGTATTGTTGAGCATTTAAATATTTCTACAGGCTGATGTTAAATACAACGGCTGCCATTCTTGACACTTCATGCGACCAAGACGACGTGGTAGTGAGACCTAATAACGGTCAATTTTAAAGCCATTAGGGCAGTTCCTGATTGATTTGTTTACCTTGACTCACCTGAGAAGAGCAGTGATAAATATCTCAAATAATTATGTGTGGGTAAATACTTCATTGGTTTTCTAAATTACATAAACGCATCTGCTACCAATTTGACTTTAGTTTTTTTATCGTGAATAGATCATCCGAAGGATGAAGTGGAGAAGGACCTTCGCTCACTTCAAATCTTGGCACCGGACTGGATGGAGGCGGCGCAGGACAGAACCCGGTGGCGATCTGTTGTGTCGGAGGCCAAGACCCACTTCGGAGTCGATGCGCCAGGATAGTAGAGATATAATTTTATAAATTTTAGCTCTGCGCTTTGCGCATGTAGTAGTTACGTATGAAATTACTAAGATTAGAAATGTGGATAGCTACATTTCTAGCTACAAGTAAATAAGTTAAATAAAAATTAATGAAAATAAATTGTCAGTATGGTCACCTATCATTATCATTATATGAATCAGGTAGGATTCTAACTCGATGGAGTCAGATCTCTAAAAAGGGTACATTGGCCAATTGGCTTATTAAATGTCTCGCAAGAAAGATCGCAGTGATGTTTTAACGAATATTACTATGCATTCTTTATTTTGTAAACAGACATTATAAAAGTCTTTCTCAAAGCTAGAACCAGCATGTATATATTTCTTGTTAAAGCGGGACAAACCGCCTCAATCCTGAAGGAACCGACGTTCAATTGTTTATTGTCAATATACGTCCCACTTCTACAATCGACTCGCGTGCGTAGGCGATATCGAGGCAAACTAAGATTTATTACTAACAAATTAGAAGTCAATTTCAATCAATATGAATGCACAAGTCTAAATATACCTATTATTTACTTTCTGTTAAGTACTCGTGCACTTAGATCGAACTCATTCAGTTTTTATTCGTAGTAATTTCGACTGTGAATTTTGGAGCCTGCTGTATAAGCAATGTTTATTATTTCTATCTTAGGTAAGTAACAGATAAAGCTAGGGTCGAATAGATAGATACCTATGACCTGAGTTATGTCATTCATAAAAGAAGATTAACCTGCAGTTAATTACTGTATTGTTTGTAAACATTCTCTGTAATTTAGTAGGTACCTACATCAACAATGATAATAAGCTAACTTTGGACTCTAAGCGCTCTGTGCTAAAGTTTGGCGTAATTTTTTGAAGTATTTTACCTGTGTGTATTTAATCTCTGCCGCAAAAAAAAAAAATTGGAACGTACATTAAGTTCGGCTAGTAGTTATTATTAAACAATAAACATCTAGTTTTAGCTTTTAAATGTGTAATGGCATTATGCACCAAGTTCTTATAGCTTTTACGGAACCCGCTAGTTGTAGCAGAAAAAAACAAAATATGTATCACAGGTTTAATGTCTAGATTTTTCTCTATGAGCCCTATAAGTAAGTTAGGTGTCCGTTGCCAGGACACTAAAAATTGGCCGGGAGACCCTAACCAAGCGATTTAACAACGGATACCTTTTGACTATGCTTAGATTAATTAAATCTTACCAGGGAGAATCCAGTGCCGGATTAAGCCGGCGCGGAGCCCGTAGTCTGTGAACTGGGGGCCCTTGTGGCAGAGTACAAGGACTTAAACGGGATCACACTTAAGGCAAAAGACAGGTATTTCAAACAGGACCATAATTTTTATCAACGAGCGGAGCAAGCCGTGCAAAATTTACGTGTTTTTTCGTTAATTATTTGGTAGTTGACATAAAGCTTGTCGAACCAGCACAATGGCGAGCGGAGCGAGCTGCACTCATACCTAAGACTAAGCTCAGCAAACTACACATGTTTAAGAATGTTGCGGCTCTTGGCAAAAAATGAAATTAACAACGGCTGACGAAGCATGCCACGAATTTTATTATTTTGGCCAAAAGCACGGGGCCGGGGGAGTAGCAAATGCTACATTTGCTACTCCTGTTATAATCCGCTAGTGGGAGCATCAGATCAATCGAACAAACTGATCTGACAACGGATACTACGTATAAGTACACCGACAAAGTCAGGTTTCCTCCACCATCTTCCGGCAGTAGACCCGTATGGTCCCCTCCAGCGGGTGCCAGGGCTGGGCGCGCACCACCACCGTGAAGTGCCGGTAGCCCGCGCCGCCGCGCAGGATTATCGGAATACTCTCTTTAGTTTCCACGGAGATGAAGGATATCTGGGAAGGGTAAGTTATGTTATGTTATATTATGTTATGACCCCGTGAACTTCGTATCACCTACAGTAGACTTCGTTCGGAACTTTGTATACCGTCAAATTATACCTATTTATATTATAATTATAATTATACCGTAGGTATTAATATAGGCTCTCCTTTTTTGTATACAGGTTTGTTTTCTCAAGTCATCTAAGTACTGTTAATAATTTTATCTTCATTACGTTATTGATATCAAACAAGAAATAAGGTGCAATTGACTCTAATTCACTTCAATTTTTTGTCACTAGCGGAAGAAGTGAACAAGAAACCACTAGCAAGTTTATCGCTTATCAACTAATACAATCTTAGGATAACTAAGTCTAACTGGTCTTGCATACTATTGTCTGTGTGGAATTCGTCCGTCCGTTGTTAGTCCGTCAGTTAAATTATTATATGAATTATATGAAATGATCATCAGAAGATATTCCTCAACCTCAACCTGTATTGGTCCACAGCTGAACGTAAGCTTCGCGCTGATAAGCGCTTTGTTGGCGTTTATATAATGGGGGTAATGCATGGGCATTATCGCAGTTCGGTGGTAGAATTGTTCTGCAGGGGACGCTGCTGCCCGCCCCCGGTGGATATCTCTTAGTCGCCTCTTATGACAACCACGGGAAGAAATGGGGTGGTGCAAATTCTAAGCCAGCACCACATAGTTAAAGAAACAACAGTAGAAGATATTTAAGTTTTGTCGATTAAACAAAAAATTATGAGGATAGCCAGTTAAAGTTCAGCGTGACGTCACACCTTACGAAATATGGATGCATCGACAACATTCTAACGATTAAACCACTCCGTTTTTAAGTATTACCGAGACAAACGAACAGCAATAGATTTTTTTAATATTTTTTGTAAGTAGTGTAGGTATGTATTATTTTAGGTCCTGATCTTTAATGTGTTCAAAAATTCAGCCCGATCCATTCAGTAGTTTTGGCGTCGTCGTCCTCGGCCAAACATCTTCACAGCAGCGAGGCAGAGAACTTTTGCCATGCTGTCTGTAGATTGTGTGAGTTTTTACTAGATTAAAAATTGCCTATGTACTCCCTTTCTTCGAATCTTTCTTCCTGCCAACTTTCATTAGAATTATTATTTTAGCGCGAAAAAATAACAGACAATACCTAGGAACCATCTAGACAAGCTCATTTACTTCAGCTACTTCTTACGCAGCTAATCTACCTAGAATGGTAGCGGCTACGATTTGTAATATGGATGGCGTATCAAGACATTTACATAATGTAAATATTAATCCTTAGCTATGATGAAAAACCGCAAAAAAGGTTGGTCGTCTTTTGGGTCCAGGGGCAAGAGAAAAGATGTTTGTAATAATTCGAGTGTGCGTTGAAATCTTTTGAACGCTACGCGCGGGTCCAACGTAGCATCAACGCGTAGTCGCGTGCGCTACAAACGTGCTACGCCTTCCGTAGCAGGCGGCGGCGTAGCAAATGTAAACCATAACTTGGCTCGCTACGAATGCAAATACAAATACATATTCGAATGTGATAAAAAATCCTTACATCACAATCTAGAAGGTCATGGAAGACGACCTGGTGACCAACCGAAGTAGCCGGATAGTCAAACTGCTTCCTGAAGACCCGTCGATCGTCAGCCGTGCGTGCGCCTTGGTACAAGTTGGCGTAAGGTTCTTTCATCAACGGTCTGTGTGATGATGATGGTAATGGTTGAGGGTACTCATACGTCTTCTTGCTCAGGAGGTGTTTGAATGATAACTTTGGACTGAAACACGTTCAAATGATTTTAGGAATACAATAATTAATTTTGTTTTAAAAATCTATAAATCAACTTAAATTTTTACAGTTTTTTCATGAATTTTCATGGATCCCATTGTCAGAACTGAACGAAATTAAAATGGGACCACACGAGAAGGCACCAGCTTTCATATAAAAAAGAATCATGCAAATCTGATTCATCAAAAAAAAAATACAGACGAATTGAGAACCTCCTCCTTTTTTATAAGTCGGTTAAAAAAATACATTATATTCTTCATTGCACATCGGTAATCAGAAAACACAGAATAAGTAAACAAATACAGATAAGGTACTATGGGCTGCCTTATCGCTAAAAGCGATCTCCTCCAGGCAACCTTAGAATGGACATGTAATATTAAAAGTATAGCCTATATTGTTCCACTGCTGGACGCAGGCCTCCCCCTAGTAGGCACCTTACTGGCTTTTATCTCATGGGAATAATGGCCATAATCCCCAAGCTGGGCATACAGGTTTGGGGTTCGTCGTTCGTTGCTGTTTGGTGGCAGAATTATTCCGCAGAAGGCGGTGCTGCCCGCTCCACGGTGGATATCCGCCGCCGAGTCGCCTTTTACGACACTCGCGGGAAGTGTTGGTTTGGTGCAAATTCTAAGCCGGCACCAGACGGCAATGGAATTCTACAATTAATCTACGATGGCCTAATCTAATTGAATTCTTTGATACGCGATTTAATCGAAGTTCACTGTTGAACTAAATAATAATATCTACCTACACGACGTAGGTAGATATTATTAATCAGTTCAACGGTTTACGTTACACCGGATAAGAAGTTGAAATCAAAGTGATTTTCGCACCTTCACCCCTGAACGTATTTCTACGTATCTAAGTAGGTACCCGCCGTGTGGTGCCGGCGGCATAGAATTTGCACCACCCCAATTCTTCCCGTGGGTGTCGTAAGAGGCGACTAAGGGATATCTTCTGGGGGGCGGGCAGCAGCGCCCCCTGCAGAACAAATCTTCCACCAAACTGCGATCCCCAACCCGCATGCCCAGCGTGGGGATTATGGGCATTACCCCCCATGAGTTAAACACCAAAAAGGCGTTTATCAGGGGGGGGGCCTGCGTCCAGCAGTGGACCGATACAGGCTGTGGATGGTGGATGGATGGAAGTAGGTACCTACCTTACGCAGCAGCTTAAAAGCACGTAGCTTTTAGGCCAGTAGGTAGGTACTACTTATTGTATTCCGTGGGCCGTAGTAGGTATAATTTTTCATCAAATAACATAGTTTTACCTACATCTTTGCAAAATAAGTCTGTATTTTCATTAGTTCGATTGGTGTCCTCATAAAATAGTTAAATAACATACCTAATTAATTTTGTTTTAAAAAACTATATAAACCAACTTAAATTTTTATAGTTTTTTCATGAAGTTTCACGGATTCCGTTGTCAGAACTGAACAAAATTAAAATGGGACCACACGGAAAGCACCAGCTCACATAAAAAAAGAATCATGAAAATCGGACCACCCAGTCAAAAGTTCTCAGGAAACAAAAATAAAAAAACAGCCCATATGATAACCTCCTCCTTTCTTTGAAGTTGGTTAAAAATTCACAAAGCCTGAAATATAATGGTTCGGGTAAACTCACTTATCTTTGTTTCGCAAGTTATGCGTCTTCTCATACTGAAAATTTATTGAATTGACTAAATTTATCAGGGAAAACACTAAAATGAACCCCATAAACTGTTTCATGGCAAATTATTAATATAGGACTTAATTTTATTTGATTTTTTTTACGTAAAATACATTGTTCAGGAGTTATTTATTGGACGCCGTCGGTCTGCAAATATTTTATATGGTCGAAAAGAAATGCAGCGACTTTATGTGTTTTTTATAACGACACGGATACGATTTTCGCCAAATGACCTACGGTATAGTACCTTTACGATATTGATATTGCCCAAGGTGGGAACGGTTGGCTGCTATAATAATTTCATGGTAATTTAATGTACCTAAATCGTATCCATTTTGAATGGAGCATAAAAGTAAACAAACCGCCCATACTTAACCTAAAATTTACTTTGTTGGCGCGTCCTTTTATACGTAATTTACATTACTTGTAAATTTTAGATCCTCCCTTCAATAAAAATTGCTTACAATTAATTATATCTGAAACTCGACGCCAAGCAAGTGAGATTTTGTTATTTGTGTCGTACTTTGTTTACTAACATGCTTCATTCAAAATGGATAAACCATAGGTACCTATTCGTATTGTTACCAAAATACACTGACTTTTACCATTTACAAAACTATAGTTTTGTAGGTGGTCAAGCCACTAGCGGCCGTCATGTGCTACTTGGGTATCTATTTATAAATAGGGGAAGGTGGTCTGAGATGGCGTAGATTTTGAAAATATTTTTTGTTAGTGAAGTCTAACAAACTTTGAACAAACAATAATTCCGTATGAAATAGTGGTTTATTAACTCCAAAAGTGAAATTATAAAACTTCAACACACATAGGTACTATTTGCTTCAAAAACCAAACAAATATAAAAATTACTAGCTGCGCACCGCGGCTTCGCACGCGTTTTTCCTATGGAAACGTTTAAAGGTTATTTTTATCCCACAGGAACTGATTTCTAGGATAAAAAGTAGCTTATGTTTGATTCCAGGATTAGAATTACCTGTATGCAAAATTTCAGCCGGATGCGTTCAGTAATTTTGGCGTGAAGAGGTAACAAACATCCATCCATACATCCATACAAACTTTCATATTTATGATATTAGTCTGATGTGATGTGATTCCAAAATCCATCTAAGCCAACACAACACCCGTGGGTAAGATGGCATAAAACATTCTGAGTTCATTCTTCATTCTGAAAAGAATAAGTATACAATTTAATGAGTATTGTTTTCGCTAAAAGTATTTTACGTAATTGTTGGTTTATTCAAAAGCTACATAAAGTTGGTATATAATTTAAGAAATACTAGTACATACTTTCATCAACATTTTCAGCTGGGTGAGATGGCATACCAACTGGATAAGGCGGCAGCGGCATACACATATGCCATCTTACCCTGTAGGTACATAACCGAGAAAAATTAATCCAGATATTACGTTACTGTAATTCCTACATTATATCTAACATACTCGAGTCTCAACTATTATGTTAAAACTTACCTGATATCTCACGTCGAACACTCACAGTTTTTAAATTAGTGTTACGCGTAAAACAATTTACGCTCACAATTTACGCGTGAGAACCGCGCCCGACTTTGCTTAACCTCGGTGAGGTTAAGTACTTGGATGGGTGATCGCGGCCTTAGAGAATTAAGCCAACTTGGCTTAATTCTTTATGCGGCACATTGACTGTTTGTTTTTTTTACGAGGAAAGTATTTTATACCTATGTATGTAGATAAAACGGAACCCTTCGTGCGCGAGTCCGACTCGCACTTGGCCGGTTTTTTTTATGTAGGTATAGAATACAGACAGATATCATAATATTACAAATCACCGCATGGTTGTACCCACTGATGATTACCAAAAGCTGGATAAAGTAGCCGCCTAGAGTTTGGTACCCGCGGCTTTCTTTATCCCTTCCGCTAATAATACTCATATTAATAAATCAATGCTCAGGCTGAACATAGGGTTCGAGCTTGGTCAGCTGAAACGCTTCGTAAGCGCCTTTTAATTTGTCTAGTGGCGACATCTAGTTATGAATGGATTGAATTTGTTTAGCCACAGATGACACGATGTATGTAAGGGAGTTCTACTGAACTCTACCATGTTATAAGTCTTTTAAAAAGAGGAGGTTATCAATTCTACTGTGTTAGATTTACATACATTTATAAATATGACAACTATCTACTCTTAATTCGCATTATATTCAGAGTTAGATAATATGCAAAATAATTTATTAGTTGATAAGCGATAAACCTGTTAGTGATAAACTGGACAACCCACACAGCATTACCTAGCCCCAAGCTACTAGGGTACTAGATGACTGATATACTTAATATATTAGATAATATATATTTTATAATGCATAGAATCCCAAAACAAATATCTGCCGAGCATGTTAATACACATTTTTAATACTCACATTTTGCTCCGAGGCGCGAATCGAACCCGCAAACTCGTGCGTCGTAGTACCTTCGCCCGCTGTGCCAGTGCCACAGAGGTCGTTTACATCGTAATCATGCATTCGATTAGAGCAAATTTATACAGTACTAGCTGCGCCCCCCGGGTTCGCACGCGTTGTTCCTATGGAAACGTTGTTTTTTATCGCACGGAAACTGATTTATGGGATAAAAAGTAGTAGTAGTATATTAGAGTTACCTGTTTGAAGAGGTAACAAACATCCATCCATCCATTTTTCCATACATCCATACAAACTTTCGCATTTATAATATTAGTGTGAAACTGACTATGCCATCTCAGCCACTATGCCGCCTTAGACCATTTTCTCCTACATGAGTAGGGGAAAATGGATGTAGGGGAAAATGGTCTGAGACGGGGTACCCCGAGGCCCACTAGCACCGCCGCCGCCGCCTTTCTTATCCTATTAATACGTTGACAGTTTGGTGGCCACCAAACAAGTGCAACTTTGCAACTCCTCCTAAACTATACAAAAAAAACTATTACAGAGGTTTTAAAAGAAAGCTTATGATAGGTATCACAAACTGGCCTTGTTCGATTGTTTTACGTTAAAATAAAATAGTTGGCGGCGCTAGTTTGAGTCGAGGTACCGCCTGCGCCGCCGCCGCGCCGGTACGGTACCAGTGAACCGAGATGATTTTAGTACAATTGGTTTTGTTTTAAAAAACAATACAGAACAGGACCACATTTAAATGGAAACATACGGGATGCAACCGCTATAAATTAAAAAAAAGACGTGTGGCACTCGGGGACTGCCGCGGTAAAAATATTGCATACCTAGCATAAGTCATTAAAAGTTCTGCTATTCATCGATAGATGGCAAAACTAAAAAGTATTGCCTCTGTGCCGGTCGGAGGGGGAGGTTAGGTATTTTCGTTACGGAATTTCTGGATTCGGGCCCCACGCTCAAGGCCCGCGCGCGATAGAAGCAAAAGAGTTTCAACCTTAGTTTATTTAGCTAATTTTAACTAGTTCTAAAACAACAAAATCTACTCTACACCACTGTTGCGATAACTGTTTGTTTCCTAAATAACAACAAAATAAATTGTTATATGAGGAGTGTACCTACCTACCTACTCAATTAGACTTTTTTTTCATGTGATTACCATAATTATGGTACGTAGGTATAACATCCCTGAGCGGGATACCGTCAAATTATAGCCGCAAAAAAAAATCTCGAACTTGTTTCCTTTGTTGCATAGCTTTGTTGCATAGATTTATTCTCCTTCTACGCTTTGTTGATTGCAGTTAACGCCACCTACTTGCACCTTTTAGAACAAAGTATTTACTAGTCAACATCACAGATCGACCAGCGTACTTTGTGCGAATGCGAACGGAACGTAAATCGGTAATGCCGAAAGCCGAGAATCTGTCAATGTCAACTAAAATGAAATGTCAAAATTGTCAAATCGATCTCAGTCAGTCAGTTTGGTTTTTGGTTCTGCTGGGTTATTTGGGTTAGGTCTTTGGTTTGTTGTGTCTTTCCTTGTCTTATTTTACGAAAGTATTTTTTATGATAATTTGAACGGTGCTGTGTATGAGCATTTATCAAACTATTATACCAGTTCTTATATTCGCCGATAAATAACTAAATATAATGGAAGGTACGTACCTGTCTCCACTTCTGAAGATAGTTTTCTATCATAAATTAAATTATCTCTAACATTTTAATACTTTCAGGTTCTTCGGCAAAGAAATCTACCTCTTTAGAAACGCTAGTGATACAGAACATAAGCAATGTTAACGATTTAAAGGCAAAACTGAACGACATCATAAAAACCGGAAAAGATTACGATTTTGAGGTGTCTTCTTGTATTAAAACTTTATTGACAAGTAGTGACCAAGAAATAACACTGCTGGCCGTACAATCGGTATCAGAGCTCGTGAAATCCGAAGAGAAACGGGAAACATACGCCAATAAAGATATTATAGTGCCCATTCTAAATTTATTAGAGAAAGAGTACACTACCGACAGGCATGAGCTTATAAAGCAATGCTGTAGAGCTCTGGGCAATCTGTGCTGTGATTGTGATGCATCTAGGAACATAGTCCTTGAATCCGGCGGAGTGAAAATACTCATAAACTTGTTAGACAACTGCACGGATAAATCTCAACATGAAATCAAGATTCTAGCCGGTAAAACTTTGTTAAACTTTGGTATTGGGGGTCCAGAGTTTTGTAATGCCATGACACAAGCTAACATAACAGATTCTGTGCACAGAATACTGTCCCTTGAGCTTTTGAAGCATGATATGGATGATGACACAGTTTCAACTGTGTTGCAACTGCTCAGTGTTGTGAATACTGAAGTGCAGGACACATTATGTTATAGTGAGGATATTAATAGGGATGTGCTGAGTGTGCTGCAAGAGACATCCAACTTGGAGATATCAGAGCTGTGCTTGGAACATTTAAGTTTACAAGCTGAACATGGTAATTATATTCTTATGGTAATTTTCTGAGTTTTAGTTCTTAGACACACACAGGGAAAATCCCCCACTTGGGAATGTCATGTCCATACTTTATCCATTGAACTTGTAGAATGTTAGTAAACAAACCCCCAATATTTAACCTAAACTTCACTTTGTTGGTGTGTCCTTTTATACATTATTTACATTACTTGTCAATTTGAGATCCTTCCTTCAGTAAATATTGCTTACAATTACATTTGAAACTCGTCACCGAACAAGTGAGTTTTAGTTTTTTGTGTTGTGGTTTGTTTAATAACTTTCTACAAGCTCGATGGATAAGGTATAGGTTGCACAGGATTGCGACGAACCAGACTGGGACTTTAAAAGAACATTATACCTTGAGAACTATTTTTATTATATTCAAATTTAA
Source organism: Eupithecia tripunctaria (assembly GCA_955876795.1). NCBI lineage: Eukaryota > Metazoa > Arthropoda > Insecta > Lepidoptera > Geometridae > Eupithecia > Eupithecia tripunctaria. The sequence goes on from OY041604.1 coordinate 2,152,723, forward strand.
TTTCAAATTATTTAATTCAAATTTAATTTATATTAAATTTAAATATTATAATAATACATAATACTCGATAATTGACACAACATCATATAGCCCCAAGCTAAGCAGAGCTTGTGTTATACTGATATTATACATAATAGAATACATTACATAGGTAGATTTTTTTTTTATACATACGAATAATTCTGTGCCTTGAGTGACTACTCATTTATGCACTTACAATTCTTTACGTTTAAAATAGTGACAATTACCAATTTACAGTTGATGAATGCATAATGCATGGGACATCATTTAAATCTCCCTTTTTCATCCATAAAAAAATGTATTTAACCAAACAGTTTTAAAGCTGATGATGTGATTTATATATTATTCCAGATTCAGTAAAGATACTGATAGCCAAAGAAGGCGGAGGTGAGCTGCTCTGTGCTCGGCTGAAGCAGCTGCTCGACAGACACAAGGCTGGGCAGCTGAGTGCAGGAGATGCAGTGGTCCAGAGTGTAGTGAAGAAAGCTTGTGACCTGCTTATTATAGTACTTACTGGAGGTGAGTGTCATCAACAAACACCAAAAGTCCTGCTCCGATACTTCAAGGAGTTGGTTAGACAGAAGGACAAGGCACACTACACTTCCTTGCGAATTTCAGATATTATTTTTCGTATTAACAGATTGCTAAGAAGCAGTATAGGAAAGGAACAAATAAACTAGCTGCGCCCCGCGACTTCGCACACGTTGTTCCTGTGGAAAATTATAAAGGTGATTTCTATCCTACGGGAACTGACTAATGAAATAAAAAGTAGCCTATGCTATTTTTGATTCCAGGATTACATATACAATGTGATGCAAAATTTCAGCCCTATCCGTTCAGTAGTTTTGGCGTGAAGAGGTAACAAACATCCATCCGTCCATACAAACTTTCGCATTTATAATATTACTAGCTGCGCCCCGCAGCTTCGCACGCGTTATTCCTACGGAAACATTTAAAGGTGATTTTTATCCCAGGGGAACTGATTTATGGGATAAAAAGTAGCCTATGTTTGATTCCAGGATTAGAATCACCTGTATGCATTTCAGCCAGATCCTGTCCAGTTTTGGCGTGAAGAGGTAACAAACATCCATCCATCCATACAAACTTTCGCATTTATAATATTAGTGTGATTAGTGAGATATATATATTATTTAGTGTTATAATTAGTGTGATGTGATAAATAAATAAAATATCTTTGACTACAGATGAAGCGATGCACGTTCTCTACAACCAAGGCTCGGGCTCCGTGTACACGACCGCGCTGAGCTGGCTGGACACTTGGGACTACAATCTGCTGATGACATCTCTGCTGGCTATCGGAAACTTCGCGCGGCAAGACGACTACTGCTTGAGCATGATGCAGGGCGGCGTTTATGATAAGTTACTGGGTGAGCTGCTGGCATAGATAAACAAAAGAAAGTTAGTGAACTTTGAATTAACTTTATAATAATTAATTTTGTTTTAAAAAACTATAAACCGACTTCAATCTTTACAGTTTTTTTTTCATGAATTTTCATGGATCTCAAATCAGAACTGAACAAAATTAAAATGGGACCACACGGGAAGCACCAGTTTTCATATAAAAAATAATCATGCAAATCGGACCACTCTGTCAAAAGTTCTGAGGTAACAAACATAAAAAAACAGACGAATCGAGAACCTCCTCCTTTTTTGAAGTCGGTTAAAAAGTTTTCGCGTTGCGGCCACGTAGTCGTGCAAGACGCCATAGTACCGTCTATGTATACTCATGAAACTAACAGTCAAGTAAGATTTTCTTTCAACGTTTGGTGCGGAATTATGAGAAATATGGTTGTGTTAGTCCACGTGTACGAAGGTCATTTAAACACTGTCAAGTATCTTGAAATACTGGATCTCCTAAGAAATGAGTTAAGTGGTTTCCCCGAGGAAGAGCGAAATCAAATAATTCTACAGCAAGATGGTGCTCCAGCCCATAACAGCAGAATCACTACTGCCTACATTAATAACCACTTTAATACCTGGATTGGTACCAACGGCACAATCCCATCTGATTGTGCTATGCGAGATCGCCAGATCTCACCCCATTACATTTTTTTTTGTGGGGACATGTAAAAATCAAATTTACATTAAATCTTATGCGAATGTTAACGGGTTGAGAGTTGAAGTTCAGAATACGAATTATAATATTCACCACAACACGCTATTAAAGGTTACTAGAAAAGAATTCGTTAGAAAAATAAATTTGTGTATCCAAGAAAATGGAGCCCATTTCGAGCAACTAATTAGTTAGTTTACCTTTTTTGTAAATAAATATATTTGTTCGATTTTTTTGCGAAATTGTTACTAAATATTTTCATTCTTATATTTATAATGGATTTCCGCAAAGTAACGACTGAATCTATTATGTATGAACAAGTCTTTCATAAAATAACACAAACTGTTTATTCTTTGCAGACATATTCGAACAACACCAGAACATCGAAAACGAAGAAATGTCCGAATCAATTCTGATAAGAATCAAGCACGCAGCGCTTTCAGCGCTTAGAAATCTCGCGATACCAGCGGCGAACAAGCGTATAGCGGCCGAAAAAGGACGCGCAGGGCCGTTGCTGTTGTCTGCTCTGCCGAAACAGACCGACCATCATGTGGCTTACAAACTGCTGGCCGCTATTCGGATGCTGCTGGATGGACAAGGTAAGAAATGCTGGATGCATCATCAACATCATCGAGCATTGATCTGCTCCATTATCTGTAGAAGTCGCAACGCTTTCAGTGCTTAGTAACTTATTTATTTATTTATTATTTAAGGTTAACCAACTAAAAGGAGCACAAAATATCACAAAATGAATACCATAAGACTTAAAACTAAATTACAGGTAGCCACAACATGCGCAAAAACTAGGCAACTCAACTAAACACCTGATCATCAATTAATAAAAAATGGTTAAATCAAAAGGCCGAGTAGGTAGGTACCCATTGTACCTGATGATTCGCAGGTTGTACTAGTTAGGTAAATTATAATAAAATTGGAGTAATTTAAATAGTAACCTCACGGTTCTAACAGTCAAGCGTACAGTGGCCGAAAAATGGTCAGCTTTGCCGAACCAGACTTACATCATGTAGTTTCATACGGGTTCTATTCCCGTTACTCATGGTGTAAAACTGTAATAACCAAAACTCTTTATACTTTGTTATTGTCAACAAGTGTCTGGTTGCCACTTTTCTGCTGTGTCTGGTTCTTTTTTTTTTTTGCCACAATCTCACATAAGTAACTGACGATGTGGCCTAAAATGGAGCACGCTAGAAGTAACTTACTCAAATTGAATTTGAGGACTCCAAGGTTTTTCTTTAACGGGAGAACAGCTTAGACGCAATACGTATATTCCACTCCTTGGCCGTGCTTATTATGAAAGTAGAGCAGATTTTTCTGTTCCACTGTGGTATATCGACCGGTCGTACAATCGCAAGTGTAACTGAACACAAAAGTGGTACTTGTAGAGTAGAATACAGGCAGTAGTGCCGCCGCCGTGAGGCTGACGCTGTCGGTGAACCGGTTTATAGTCGTGGTTGCTCAATGTTCTAAGGAGGCTATCAAAATGCAAAATGCCGTGCCAGAAAACAAAACACTACCTTTTCAAACCATTTCTTCTATTCTTAAATTTTTTAAAGTCATTTACAACGGGATATTTACCATTATTTGAGTTTTGAGCTTTCTAATATTTCGGCAGTTTCATGCGGAATAATGTTATTCCGTGAGGTAGTGTTAATAACCACGATGGATTCAAAAATTCAAAATTGATTTATTACCCTATATACAATACAGAGGTAATAAGGTACACTTAGAAAAGGTCAAATCATATTACAAAAAGAAATCACAACGGAAATAACGTGGCATTTTTTATTTCGGCCTCTTCGGTATGTAGACTAAAGTGAAGAAAAGACGAAGAAATCTAGCCTGCTAGTTGTTATTTTTCGAGTTGGAGCAAAATCCGACCCAAGCTTTTTTATCCTCTATTCCAGACTATTCTTCTATTTTCCTTCACTTGTAAACATAGTTCGTAAACCACTGTCGCACACGATTAGTTTCATGATCCAATCTGTACCTTATTGTATGTAATCCGTGGAGTGGGGGACCTGGAGACTTGTAGTTACAGGTTTTTTCTAAAACCTAATAGCAAGCTCCAGCCTCTCACAATACAGGTTCAATTAAGTTCTAATGTACTTATGATAACTAAATATAAAGAAAAACCTATTGTGAAGAGGAAATAAACAGATATTATTATTATTCATCATCATCATCATCATCATCAGCCTATACTAGTCCACTGCTGGACATAGGCCTCCCCTAATGAGCGCCATAGCGCCCTGTCTTCAGCTTGACGCATCCAGCGTCTTTCGCAGATCGTCATCCCATCTGGCCGGAGGGCGTCCTACACTACGTTTGCCGAGTCGCGGTCTCCACTCAAGAACTCGTTTACCCCAGCGGTTATCGGTTCTTCGCGAAATATGGCCGGCCCACTGCCACTTCAGCTTGCTAATTCTTTGAGCTATGTCGATAACTTTGGTTCTCTGTCGGATGTATTCGTTACGAATTCTATCCTTCAGAGAGACTCCGAGCATAGCTTTTTCCATAGCTCGCTGAGCAACTTTAAACTGGTGGACCAGCCCTATCGTCAGTGTCCATGTCTCAGCTCCGTAGGTCATGACGGGTAGGATTATTATTATTATTATTATTATTTCCAGAGTGCATAGCAAAGCAGCTGGCCAACGACCCCGCCGCCCTCTCCGCGGTGTGCGAGTGGGCGCGCGCGGGGGCGGGCACGGGCGCGGGCGGCGAGGCGCCGCGGCTGCTCGCCTGGACCGTCAAACAGCTGAGCGAGTCTGGGGACAGAGTCAAACTAGTGCAGGTAACTATACCGTGCCCATTTTGAATGAAGCATAAACATAAACAAACCGCCCATACTTAACCTAAAATTCACTTGCCTGCCTCGTTTTGGGTGAAAGGGATGAAAGTAAGTTATTTAGTCCCGAGACGGAGTTTGGCAGGTAAACACTGTCATTTTTTTACTATATAAACAGCTTGATAAATAGTTATTACTATCAAATAAGAAATAGGTGCAATTGACTCTAATTCACTTCAATTCAAGGCTGCTTCAAGAGCAGGAGGATAGCGAAGCTGAGTTCCTGGCTAACCTAGGCAGGATCCAAACACTCAAGGGACAACTCGCTGAACTCCATGCTCACCATGAAGATGCACTGTCAGAAGTCGACCGTTTGAATGCATGCTTGCATTCCGTGGACAATTGCCACGAATCGTATGAACTGGTGTTGCAGCAAAACAATAACTTACAGCAAGAGCTTTCAGAGTGTAGAATAAAATTTGATAAATTAGAGTGTAAGCCGTTGACTTCAGCGACTAGTATTTCTAGTTTAGATCTTCGAACAGAACTTTTATCTACAGATATTAACATGTCAAATGTGGATCTCAGTACTCCATGTCGCCATAGTCACAGCCAGACACCCGTCATGAAAGGGACTAATAAAATTAAAAAATATGTTAAGTTAAGTAACTTCATTAGGAAATCTGAAAGAAAAATTAAAAAACAGAAACAACTTCTCAATAATGCAAAATTGAGCAAGGAAAAATGTAGATGTAACTTACAAGAAGAATTGGACTCGTGTTATAGTTTATTAGGACGTAATTCTAAAGATTTAAACTATATGGCAGAAGAAATAGTTAATTTAGAAAGGGCACTTCATGATGTTACCTGTAAATATAAACGAGCCCAAGAAGATGCCAATGAAAACTACCAAAAAATGTTACAAATTGTAAGTAATGATAGTGTATATTCTGAAGTACGGCACAGCAGCACTCAAACTAATCTTGAGAGTACCACAAACTCTTTAACTGAAGATGGTGCTGTAGTGTCCCAGTCACCGCTGTTATTACCATCCGCGATGCTGGCGCCGCCCTCACCTTCGCTCAAGAACCACTGTGGTGCCTCTAGCAGCAACACAGCTCCAACCCCCACTACGGGGTGCCCGTCAGCTCAAACTGCGCCATCTCCAGTTAAAGATTTAGATCCAGACCACAGTCAATATACCCGGAAGACTATAATATACTCAGATGGTTTGGGTGCTGGCATGGGTTTAATGCTGAGTGGCTTGCTGGCGCAAAATGTAGTTAACAATTGCTATCCAAATGCCAACATAAATATAATTACCGATAGCATTCAGCAAGATGACTCTCTGAATAAGAGTACAACTTTAATTGTTCAGCTTGGTGAAAGTTGTGTGAAACGGTCACAGTTGATTAGGCTAGTTGAAGTACTTCTGGGAAAGGTACAGAATGGACTAGGGAAACTTATTATTTGCTCCTTTCCTTACTCAAAGTCATTGACATCAATTCAAAATGACAATATATGTAAAAATAACATGCTGATGTACAACATGACATGTCGTCATAGTGATGTATTATTTTTTGATACTAATAACTTTATTAGTAATACTTTTTTGACTAAGGATACAATGTACCTAAGCAAAAAAAACAAACTGAACATTGCTAAATTGTTAGCATATAATATTTTTGATCCCGTTATAAATAGTATAACGCAGTTACCTGACGAGCCTGTCTATATAGTTAGTAGCAGTACTAATGAGGGCATTAAAGCTATTGTGTCAGTAAATACAAATTTAAACTGACCACAGCGACAACGGGAAAGCAAAATTCATTTCATATAGTCCATCAGAATATACAAGGCTTACCCAGCAAAATCCTAGAATTAGAATTATTTTTGAATTATTTGAATGTAGATGTTATGTGCTTATCAGAACACTGGATTGTAAAAAATCAGTTACTGCCCTTTTATAATAACTATTGTTTTGCAAGTTCCTATAAAAGAAAAGCTGCAATACGTGGTGGCTCTTTGATTATAGTTAAAAATAGTCTTAAATGTAAAGAACGTAAAGATATTGTAAACCTCACTATTGAGAGGACTATTGAACTTTCTTGTGTGGAACTGGAGCGACACATCATAGTGTGCGTGTACCGCCCTCCTGACGCAAATCAAGTAGCTTTTGAATGTACTATGGAAGAGGTTTTGCTGAAATTATTTTCATGTAGAAAGGATCTCATTGTTTGTGGCGACTTTAATATAGATATTTTAGCAAATCCCCTCGCCGATAGGCTGCTTAATTTATTCAAATGCTTTAGTTTACGACATCTTTTTCATGATCCTACTAGGGTAACCCTAACATCTGCCACTTGTTTAGATAATATTTATTGCAGTCTATCTCCAACCAACAAAGCAGTAATCAAACATTTCAAATCAGACCACTATGGTCAGAGTGTTAATTTTAGTTATAATCTTAACGATAAAAACAAAGTTGAGAAATATACCTATAGGCCTATTACAGAGAGCCGTATTAAGAATTTTCAAAGTCAAGTGGAACTAGCAGTAGCTAATATAACTTGTTCCGATAACCCTAATGATCTTTTTGCCAAACTTTTAAGCGTTATAAACAAAGAACACAGCGAAGTATTTAAATATAAAACATGCACAGTTAGGGACAGGGTCGGATTTACCGATTGGGCCACTCCCGGTATTTATAGAAGTAGGAATAGACTATATGATCTTTATGGTGCTAGAGAAGCTATGTTAAATGATCCTGCGTTTCTTTTGTATTTAACAAACTACTCAAAAACATTTAAAAAAGTCTGTAACACAGCGAAATGCCTGTTTTTGAGGAAAAAAATTGTAAACTCATCTGATAAAATCAAAGCAACATGGAGACTTATAAATAACGAAACTGGTAAATCTAAGTCACGAAAAAGAGAAATAAGGTTAAAAATTAATAATTCAATACTTATACACGATAAAGATATTGCCGATGCTTTTGATTCATTCTTTTCTGATATTCCTAAAGTTGTTACCCGGTCTCTAAACTCCTCACCTTCAATCGCGGTTAAATTATTAGAATCATCTGTAGATAAATGTACCGAGGTTTTTATATTTAGTCATGTAAACGCTAATTATATTGTGAAAACATTTAAGTCTATTAACATCAAAAATACTGAGGATCTTTGGGGTATTTCAACCAAAGTAATGAGTTCTATTATTAAGGAAGTTGCTCCATACTTGGCTTACATTTTCAATAGTTGTGTTGATGCAGGAGTCTTCCCTGATCTCATGAAATATAGTAAACTGGTTCCTCTTTATAAATCTGGAAGCCACACTGATCCGGCCAATTACAGGCCAATTTCAATACTTCCTGCAATGAGTAAAGTTTTTGAAAAAATTATTCTCACACAGTTGTCCTCTCACTTCAACCTCAATAGGTTGTTACATAAAAATCAATTTGGCTTCACCAAGGGTAGATCGACAACTGATGCTGGTACAGTTCTATTAAAGCACATATTGGATGCATGGGATAAAGCGAAAAACGCTATTGGTGTATTTTGTGACCTTTCTAAAGCTTTTGATTGCGTTGATCATGGTACATTAATAAATAAACTAAGACATTATGGAATTCAAAACAAGGCACTGGACCTTATGCAATCATATTTATCTGATAGAGTCCAAAAAGTAGATATTGGTAAAGAAAGATCTAGGGGATCAAAAATCGATTTAGGAGTCCCGCAAGGATCAATATTGGGTCCTTTTCTATTTTTAGTATATGTAAATGATCTCCCATTTCTAGCAAAAGATCTCTGTGATATAGTCTTATTTGCTGATGATACTTCATTGATTTTTAAAGTTGACAGAAATAAACATAATTATGACGATGTAAATAATTCTCTTTCACAAATACTAGATTGGTTCACCACCAATAACCTTTTACTCAATGCTTCAAAAACCAAATGCATAAAATTCATGTTACCAAATGTAAGAGAGCTCCCAACTAAGATAATGCTAAAGGATGAGATTGTTCACCTTGTAGACTCAACTGTTTTCCTAGGGTTACATATTGATTCCTCTCTTCAATGGAGACCGCAAATTGATGCTCTCGCAAACAGACTTAGTTCAGCAGCGTATGCGGTTCGAACAATTAGATACATTACCGATGAAGATACAGCTAGGTTAGTTTACTTCAGTTACTTCCATAGTGTTATGTCTTATGGTATTTTGCTTTGGGGACAGGCAGCTGACATCCAGACTATCTTTGTTATTCAGAAAAGGGCGGTACGCGCTATTTATAAATTAAATCCACGAGACTCGTTAAGGGAATTATTTAAAGAAATAAATATTTTAACAGTAATATCGCAATATATCTATGAAAATCTAATGTATACACACAAAAACAGAGATAACTTTATGAAAAGGTGTGATGTTCACAATAAAAATACAAGAAACAAGAACAAATTACACATCCCATCATATAGATTACGAAAGGTAGGGAAATCATTTGTGGGCAATTGCGTAAGATTCTATAATAAGCTTCCATCTGAAGCAACTGAGCTCCCTATTCGAAAATTTAAACTGTACATAAAACGAAATCTTATCAAGAAAGCCTATTACTCCGTAGATGACTACGTAAATGATGTTAACGCTTGGCCGGATGTCGCCCAGTTCCATACAGACAATAGTATGTAAGACCAGTTAGACTTAGTTATCCTAAGATTGTATTAGTTGATAAGCGATGGACTTGCTAGTGGTTTCTTTTTCACTTCTTCCGCTAGTGGACAAAAAATTGAAGTGAATTAAAGTCAATTGCACCTTATTTCTTGTTGATAGTAATAACTATTTATCAAGCTGTTTATATAGTAAAAATTTGACTTGTCTAAGTACTTATTTTGTAAGTCTAAAGAAATAAACGATTTGACTTTGACTTTGACTTTGACTTTGAATTTTTTGTACACTAGCGGAAGGAGTGAAAAAGAAACCACTAGCAAGTGCTTAACAATAGCTTATCAACTAATACAAGCTTCGCATTATCTAAGTCTAAATATAATGCGACATAAGAGTAGATAGTTCTAACGCAACTAATTTATCTTCTTACATACGAATCAGGCCGAAATTTTGCATACATGTAATTCTAATCTTGGAATCAAATATAGGTTACTTTTTATTCCATAAATCAGTTTCCGTGTGATAGAAATCACAATTAAACATTCCATAGGTAGTTTAGAATAGAATAGCATTCGTTTCAAACCTACAAAACTAAACAAAGAACAAGGAGGTGTATACTAAATTAAACATAAGGTGGGCGTCATATCGAATCTATAGTGACCCATAAAATACCGTATCGCCGTACAAATACGATTAATTCACCGTGTGTAGGCAACACTGTGAATTAACCATAGATTTTAAGGCGAAACATGTGTGTACAAAGGAGCAAAACTGCTGGTTTTGCTCCTTTGTAAGGCTACGAAAAGATAGACATGGTCGTATGAGCTGATCAAATCAAGTCATTATGAGCTATGAGAGCTTATTGAATTAAGCCAACAAGATTTTTGAGCGATGAAAGTTTGTTAAACTAAGCTACGAGGAAGCTGAAAAACTTTTGGATATTGTTTCGTAAACAAACTCACACCCATGCATTTTAAATTAATTAATTTAAGTTTACTTGAATACATAATTTGAATGAGTCAACAACATATTTTTAGCCGAACTGTAAAGAGGCATTAACCGCTTTCACTAAAATGGTAGCTCTCTATTTGTAACGTACTATATAAATGCTTGTAAAATACCCCTTTTTTACGTTTCAGGTGGATGGGTGCATCTCTAGCCTAGTAAACATGCTATTGGTGTCTCACTCGCTCATGCAGAACGAAGCTATCCTCGCTCTCACTCTACTCGCCATCGAATCCCTCAAGAAACACTCACCAGAAGAAGTACCAGACTTTGATTTCGTAAAGAGCTTTAGCGCTCAGCTTATAAAGTCCGAAATCGGTAAGCACATCTCCGTTCTAGTTGATACGAACTGCGCGAAAATGCCGATACAAGTTGCTGAGAATCTGTTGGCATTTCTAGACATTACGTCTAAGAATAACGAAATTGTATCTGATTACAAAGAGGCTAAGGTCCAAGATCACTTGAAGAAGTTCTTAGACTCTAGAACCGATTTGACGGATGAGCACAAGGTATGCATTGAAGGAATTCTCAAAGCTATATCGTTGGATAATGGCGATTAAAAACTAAACTTACTGAAATGGGTTTAGTTTTAAAAATCGATGCACATTCAGTATTCTAACCTTACCACCAAGAGATCAAATTAATGCATACAACGATTATATCAAATTTGATCTATGGGAATGGTTAATAACTTTAAATACGTTCCCAAAATCTTTCTAAATTAATTTAAACTCTATTAGTATTCACTTAAAGTTCATATAGAGTCCTGCCTTCATTGTCGCTTACTTCCCGCTAAAGTCGTTGTGCTAGACTTAGGTTTATCTATACTAGTCATAGTTTAAAAATCTTTATCTCGATTTTCTAAAGTATTTTTAAATCTACTTTTTTGATTATAAAATTTTACATTCCTAGCGTTTTGTAAACTTTACCAGTTTCTCTGACTCGCTTCTTAATACTTGAGGAACTACACGTAATGTATAAGATACATAGTGATATTAACAGACCAGTATTTACTCTAATACTGATGAAGCAATGGAAGTTACAGCGTATCCGTTGAGCTTGTAGAATGTTAGTAAACAAACCACGACACTCTTGCCTGGCGTTGAGTTTCAGATGTAAACAATATTTATTGAAGGATCTCAAATCGAGCAGTAATGTAAATTACGTATAAAAAGACGCGAACAAAGTGAATTTTAGGTTAAGTATGAACGGTTTGTTTACTAACAGTCTACAAGCTCGATGGATAAGGTATACTATTATACTATTTAGTAGATACTACCTAGCTACCATTGCTGCTTCAGTCGCCAAACAGCATTGCTGTATTCAGGTTTGAAGGGTATGGTTGCCGGTAAAGTTACTAGCACATGAGTAAACCTTTGTCACACCCTACTTATATGCATACAGTTGACGAAGGCATTTTGACGTGGTTTTGCCAGGGCAAGGGTCGGAACGGGGGAGGGGTGTAATGGTAGCAAAATAAACGCCTTTATACTTACTTTACTTTTACTTACTTAGTTAAATTATCACAAAATATTGGACACATTTTTTTTCTTTTTCACATAATTAATTTTGTTTTAAATTACAAACGGACTTCAATTTTTAGTTAGTTCGTTCTTCTGATAATCTAACTAGTCGACTAATTATAATTTATTAGTCGTCTAGCTTATTAGCAGTCTTAATGAACGCAGAGCCTATCCCCCGAATATTCTAAAAAATTAAAAAAAAACGTGCGTGTTTCGTTTCGGCTAATTGGTGTTCTCCAATATACCGAATAAGAGTACCTACCAATATGCACAAGAAACTAAACCAAGTATTTAGGATAATTAAAATGGGCCTCTTGAGTCCTCCAAATAGGCCTCTTGAGACCTCCAATTAGGCCTCTTAAGACTTCCAAATAGGCCTCTTCAGACCTTCAAATAGCTTTCTCTCATGTTGTATATAAGTCAAACTCCTAACCTAAGGTTAAACCTATTCGTCTAGTGACACTACATTTAAACAAAAATAATAGCAATAAATAAAATACTCAAAGTACAAGTTAGTATCACAGTACTGTGAATTAATTATTGTATTGTATATTTATAATTATATCGCGCTAACATTAGCCTATTTATAAAATAAGGTACTTACCTATGTAATGGTTTTGAAATAATTCAAACGAAAAAATTTAAAACTTTATACAAATTAATAAGTATCCTTTGCTAGTAGGTACTGTACTGTTTCATTCCTAATTAACTTATCTACTTTTATTAATGAGCATAATAAGTATGTAACTTACAAAAATTGTGTGTAAGTAAGTACCTAGCCTAATGTATTTTTGAGCTTTATTAATTAAGTGGTTTTAAGATTACAAAAAATAAATTCACATTATTTCTTTGAATTATTTAAAACCAGTAGGATAATATAAATTTAAGTAATTCCTGACACCTAAGTTTTGAATCCGATAGTGCACTTATTAAATATTTAGCTTTGCTGTTATCGCGGCTGTGATGACGAGTCTTCTTTTGAGCTGCCTAGCGTCGAACTGAGGCAAGCCTCGATACGAAGCTGCCTCGAATAAACACCTGGCCACGTAGAACATTGCCTGGCCACTGGCCACGAGCATATTGTGTACAGGGCCTCTACTGTGTGTAAACGGAACTAAATAATTTAGTCATTAAAATGCACCTATCTAAATTATTATTAGAATCACTATCAATAGAAAGCATTTATAACGCATGCGCTGCTTTGCCTATGAACACCTGCTTGCGTGCCAAACGTGTTATTTGAACACTGGCTGTATAACAAGTTTTTGACATTTCTAAGGCCTAGTTTATGATTGTAAACCATGGAAAACTGTATTCACCGCACTCAGACGAAGATCGATGTAAATGCATCTTTAAAACCAATAGCAAATCGAATAGAATTATGTTTTTAGTATAAGGAAAATCCAGACTTGATTAGTTTTATTATTTTGTTTGAAAGGCATTTTACTTTATTGGAAATATACCCACCTGGCCTATTTCTGGCGCTGAGGCACATACAGGCTAAACGTTATTGATTTACCTCTATCAGATCCCCTTCATGCCCAATAAACGCATTCACTGCCGAAGTGCCATCCGCACGGGCGCTTCATGGGCAATGGAAGTGTTAATGGGTGATATTCAATCTTCAAAAACCGTCATAAAGTCTCCGTATGTATACATATTCCGTTTATGAATATTGACTATGTTTAGCCATTTTTGCAAAGATTTATATCGTGACACTGAAAAGTGTGGCATTGTCTTTGAATGCGTGCGCTAACAAATTGCTGACTCACGCACACTGAGTAATAAACCCAATAATAAAAATGGCAATAAACCTAACAGTTATTACATTTTACTGTGCAATCATATTGCACGAACTTTTGGAAAAACCATTCGATTCCAAATGAGTGAGCTCATGTCGCTTGGCAACGACACGGTACGGTTTTATTACGGAAAGGCGCTATCTAACGATTTAAGTCTTTACATTTTTGTCGAAATGTTAGCCATTTTGGACCCACCTGTATAGAGGAATTAACGTCGAGCTGTGGACGCATTTTGGCACTAGATTATGCTAGTACAAGTTAGTTCTGTCTTGTTATATTAAGTTTCAGGTTTTAATAGTGTTGTAGGTATAATCTTAGCACTTATTTTGATAGTTTTATGGACCAATATATTACTTGGGACAGTATTTTCACTTCAATTAGTATTTATTTATTAGTTTTTTAAAGACAATTCGTAACTCATTATAATTTTATTGTATAAAAACAGTAAATCTGTATTTAAGGCATTACAATATTGTATCTTACCATAGTGAATTATTAATTTATAATAATACATTTAAATAATTATTATGTATAATTTATTGTTAAGTTATTTTTTAATTTCAAAATATGTACCTATCAATAGGTACATCATTGATTTTGAAGTGAAAATATTGATTTACTTATTGCAATTTTAGATTTATAGCATCCTGCTAAATTATATAATTCTAAAATCAGCGTGTTATTTCATTGTTACCCTATGCCTTTGAATTGTGAGGTAAACTCATCTAAGATCTCTAGGTCCTACATCACACAAATATTATAAATACGAAAATTTATATGGATGTATGGATAGATGGATGAATGGATGTTTGTTACCTCTTCACGCCAAAACTACTGAACGGGTTCCCATAGAATATAACTCACCTTTAAACATTTCTATAGGATTAACGCGTGCGAAGCAGCGGGGCGCAGCTAGTATAGGTATAAAGTAAAGATAAAAATCATGGAATGACTCATTTTAATATAAGAGTAGGTAACCAAACTTATACAATATACATACATTTTTTAAGAAAGACAGAAAGAGAATGATTTATTTTACATTAATATTGACAGTTATTATTATTATTATTATTCTTAAATCATAAACATGTAGGACGAAACATTTCAAACAAGATTATTCTGTATGTACTAGCTAAACATTAATACAAACACTCAAACGATAGACCAGGGTACTGGGACTGGTTAACGATAGTATCGAGACGTGGTCGTGACTTCTCCTTTTTCTATGGTATTTTATTTGGTACAGCGTAGTCCCATACAAAAATCACACGATCCGATCACGTCTCGATAGTACCGTAAACCGAACTCTGAGCTCTTTTCGGCTGTTTTTGTCATCAAAACTAAAAGAGAATACCCTAAGGTACTTGAAAATTGAATGGTACATCATAATTTGAGCATAATTGAGAATATTTCAGTTTTGAAAACAACAATAATTCACACACTTTTAAACGCTTGTTTTAGCCAATTTGACCCTTTCCTTTTTCAAATAAATACGAAATATTTGTTTTATTAACTATAGTTCTGCGATAGCATCGCCGCGTCTAGAGGACTTTAGTCGTGGCGCGAACTTTATCAGTATAATTCTGTTTTGACGCCACAGAATTTACACCTGTGACTACTCCGACGGAGATGATGATAATATTAACTTATTCATCCATAAAGTCATCGATATTCATAGTAGACCTATCCTGGATCATGGTGGAATGCTGGGTGATGGTCATACGGAACTTGAGCTCTTCATCGGCAATAAGATCCTGTGGTTTGATCGGTCCTCTATTGCCGCAGCCTGCCACTAAAATAAATAAGTTTACATGAATCTCACTAATTTATAAATGCGGAAGTTTGGATGTATAGAATAGATGGATGGATAGACGAATATCTTACGTCTTCACGCTAAAACGATTGAACGGATCGGGCTGAAATTTAGCTTAGAGGTGATTGGAATCCTGGAATCAAACATGCTTTCTATCCCATAAATCTGTTCCCATGGTATAGAAATAACCTTGATAAAGTTCCATAGTAACAACTCGTGCGAAGCTGCGAGCAGTAACTAGTTAGTAATAATAATAAATCATGCAAGCAATGACATGGTGGTGACGAACTCGACACATAGGTGAGAGTAGAGAATCGAACCCGCAACCTGTGTCGCGGCGAAAACTCAGTAAGTTTGCGGTGGACTTTTTAAGATTTGGACTAGTTTGAAGATTTTAGGCTTGCTCTTTTGATAAAACTACCTTGCCTGCACTTAAGACCTAGGTACCACCGGACTGCGATCCCCACCCCGCATGCCCAGCGTAGGGATTATGGGCATTACCCTCCATGAGATAAACGCCGATAAGGCGCTTATCAGGAGGCCTGCGTCCAGCAGTGGACCATTATGCTATTGAGGATTAAGACGTACCTGGGCATTTTGATTTCTGTTTCTTTGTTTTGATGTAGTTCATGATGGATACCTTCTCATAGATATGTCCACATACTTTGTTTTTCACCGGATCAACTACAGCCCTCTTTGTTATTGGATCAATCTGTAAGAAAAGATTCAGATTTATTTATATTTATTTTCAAAATTTTGGAAAAACGTACTGCTAGGTTTACCAAAATTCAGATGAAAATATAGAACATGCGTGGATAGACCAGTACATGTTTGTGGACGGGTAAATACAAGTTTCTGCAGATAAGTATACTTATAAAATTGATAAATTTATTTTAATACTTTATTGCACACAATTATAAAAAAGTACACAAATGGTGGGCATAATGACCACACAAGGTCAAAAACAACAAAAACGGCGTGCTTAAACTAGGACATCAACTTACTATGATAAAAAAAATAATGAAGTCTAAACTATAAATAAATCAGTAAGTAATAAATAGCTGTCTATATTGGATATATTACTACTATTTGAATGACTTGTTGTTATTGGGGGTTTTCTAGCAAGGAACTGTCACAGTAGCAGCCCGGAGTCAGGAAGTCAGCGGTGTTACTCCCCCGTGCCTCGGAAAGCACGTTAAGCTGTTGGTGCTGCGCCTAACCTCTCCCCGGTCGTGTCGGTCTGCCGTCCCATCGGATTATGAGAGTGGGGGAATAGAAAGTGCATTTGTGTTTGCACGCACACTTGTGCACTATAATAATGTCTTGTGCACCTCGCTAGTCTTCGTTGAGACTGGCCGCCGTCACCGCAATTCTGCTAGGAAGGCATTTCTATTTGAGTAACATTTAAGAAGATTAATAAACTACCTGTGCCTTTTTACAAGAACCGGTCGCCGAATTGTGTCCAAATTTTGAAGGTACTACGTGTGGAAGCTGTGGTGGCTTAGAATTCATACCACCCCAACTCTTCCCGCGGGTGTCCTAAGAGGCGACTAAGGGATATCCACCGGTCGGGCAACAGCGCCCACTGCGTAGCGGGGGGGGGGCATCGGCCCAACAAAGGCCAGTGTGTTTGTCTTGGCGGCGGTGAAGTATTGTGACGTACTGAAGTAGCATTTCAATAAACGCGCCCTGCCCTGCTGATCTATGCATACCTACAGATATTACTTACATGCTCTTCTGGTGTTTCAGTGATAGCTATATCAGATTCATCCATGTTCTCTGAAAAAAAAGTAGTAATGAACGAAATTAGTATATAAACTTTTTGGAGTTAACAAGACTAGGTACTACTTAAAACTTGAGAAAAATCTCAAGTTTAGAATAATAGGTAAAAAAAGGACATGAAATAGCTGACACGTCTTGTTACTGCTGGACCCTTTTTGCATGTTGTTGGTAAGAAAAAAAAAACAAAAAAGGTATTGACTAAAATGTACAAAGATAATGAGCCTAAACCGTGTCCATTTTGAATGTAGCATAAACGTAAACAAACCGCCCATACTAACCCTAAAATTCACTTTGTTAGCGCGTTCTTTTATACGTAATTTACATTACTTGTCGATTTTAGATCCTCCCTTCAATAAAAATTGCTTACAATTATATCTGAAACTCGACGCCAAGCAAGTGAGATTTTGTTATTTTTGTCGTATTTTGTTTACTAACATGCTTCATTCAAAATGGATAAACTCATAGATGATGTTGTGTGTGTTTTTCAGCAATATTATTATTCTTTATGAATCAGTTGAGAGCTACCTGTAGATTGTTTACAACAATCTGCAGTTAGATTAATTATTTATTCTAATTTCTTTCTTTTATTTGATTGTAATTTTCTTTACTAATAAAGTAATTGATTAGGTGCCTATTTCATTTATTCTTTAGGTACCTACACATTTTAATGTTCCTGTCTTGAAATCTTTACAAACAAGTGAAAACATAACGACCTTAAGGTATTTCGTGAAATCACAACTGTTAACGATTGCTGCAAACTACAAGACGATCTGAACCGCCTAGCTTCTTATTGTTTAACAAACAAACTACACTTAAGCCTACCTAAATGTAAGTCAATAACTTTTACGAAAAAAACGAACGTTATCAATTTTACGTACTCATTGTTTCAAGTGCCTTTAGAAAAAGTTTCACTTATCAGGGACCTCGGACTGTTCATGGACTCCAGGCTTCATTACGATATCCATATAAATTACATAACAAACAAAGCCTTTAAATTATATCGTTTTGTAATGCGCACAAGTATTCCGTTCAAAAAACCAGCTTCCTACTTACTCCTGTACAAATCGCTTGTAAGATCTCAGCTAGAATACGCGACTGCCGTATGGAACCCCTACTACGATAAATATAGCCAACAGCTGGAGACAGTGCAACGTAAGTTCTTAAAATCCATGAACTATCGTTGTTTTCGTTCTAAGTCCTCCTACGATAACCTTTTAATTAAATATAATATGCAAACTTTAAATATGAGAAGACCTAATGTTATTGTTTAAAATCTGTCACTATAATTTTGACTGCAACACACTTATGAATCAACTATTCATACACATACCTTATCGCTCCTACAATCGAGAAGCACGTAAACAAAACCTGTTCGCAACTATTCCTTGTAGAACAAACGCTGGTGAGCGTGCCCCTCTAAATAGATTAATGAAATTATTCAACGAACATTTTACTAGCATTGATTTATTCGCAAGTACTATTAGCCAGTTTAGAAAAGAAGTCCTCGACATATTAATGTCGATTTGAAAGAGAAAAATCCAATCAAATATTAGAAATGAATGGAACTGTCTCTTTATTATATATATTTCCATATTTTTTGTAATTTGTACTTATAAGAACAGATTTTTGTCGCTGCACGCGCGAGATCATGCGTTGATGAAGTTAGTGTTTGTATTTAGTGATAATCTTGCATTTATTACTTGCTGTTTTCTGTCACTTTTGTGAGATTTTATTAAGCTTTCATTAATGAATGTCTTTTGTTCACATAAAATATCTTGGATTCTGAATCAGAGTATAGCACTATGTATCAACTATCTGTTAACGTTTTTGCCCTACTATGTAATTGGCACAATTCGTGGACAACGGGGCTGATTATACTTAGAGTAAGACTACTTAAGTTTAATTTTCTTAACTGTAAGATCTTAGTATAATTGTTTGTTGTCGTGAATAAATAAAAATAAAAATAAAAATAACCCTCTTTCTTGCAGTCAGGTAAAAAAAGCTTAATACTTACGCCTCCGCAAGCCTCTTTCCACTCGTATGTTCAGCTCCCTCATGTAAGGATGGTTGTCCACATTTAGCCGACGGCCCGTCATCGTTTCCAAATGGGCATTGAACCTGGTTTCCAAGCTTTGTATGTTTGACTGGTCTGTCTCTTTCTGGAATAACATTATAACCACTTATTGTCACGCGAAATTGAATAAATTTATCAAACTATACCGTATCCATCCAGCATAGAGCATGTTAGTAAATAAACCACGATACAAATAACAAAAACTCACTTGCTTGGCGTCGAGTTTCAGATTTAATTGTAAGCAATTTTTATTGAAGGGAGGATCTAAAATCGACAAGTAATGTAAATTACGTATAAAAGGACTAAAGGACGCGGCAAAAAAGTGAATTTTAGGTTAAGTATGGGCGGTTTGTATACGTTTATGCCTCATTCAAAATGGACACGGTATAGAAGGCTGGTCATGTGAATAAAGTTAGGTACCTACCTATGACCATGATACCTTAAGTTTAATTTAGCTTAATAAGATGTTTAGTTGAGTTGCGTTCCTATTTACGCATGTTGTGGCTAACCTGTAATTTAGAGAGCACTAGTTTTAAGCATTGATTTATTAAAAAGGGAAGTTATGTTACGTTCTCCCTGCGCTTACTCAAAAATTAGCATGTGTTACAACTACACGCAAACACATACGCTCACAGTTATATTTCCAGTCCTGTGCAAATTGTGCAATACAAAGAAGAACAAAGACGGAAAGACGTATCTAAGACCAAAGTGAGACCGAGACAACAATATTTCACGCGAATCACGAACGCCCGTGCCACAGTTTTTTTATTTGAAAGGTTTTATTCATCATTAAATTAACCTTTCTTTAGTTTTCTGATTCAAATCTAAACATTTTTTACTGCACATGTAAGATTATGGTTTCTAATTCAAATTCTAAGTGGGGGACCTAAGATCTGCATGGACGTCTCGCATGGGAGTGTATTGTGCATTATCCCTGCCTAAGCAGGCCCTAACCAGCCCAGCTCTGAAGTATCGGAGCAGGACGTTAGGTGACTGACAGCTTCGTTTCAGCTTTTCTGTGGGTGTGGATGGGGTTGATTCGCAATGAGACACTTTTCGTGTCTGGCCTTCTCTGTGGCCGTGCAGTGTACCACAACATGTTCCACAGTCTCTTCTTGGAAGCAGCCACGACATAAGCTGCTGTCTGTGGGTGGCTCCAGTCTTGAAAAGATGATTTGGTAAGGTTCTGAGCTTACCTTCAAGTCCAGTTTCCAGCTGCACCACGGTGAAATCATCCGTGCACAGGTGCGTAACTAGTGAAGCCCAGTATTTTAGGTACGTACATTAGCATTCTTATCTTTATGTTAACTGGTGGGGTAACTACAGTGCCCGGTAGGGACGTGAAACATACCCGTTTCCGGACAATATAGGGTTCCTGGACCAGTGCAGTGGCGTGTGGTTGCTCTTCTAGGATTCTTCTCAGCGAGGCAAACCCTGTGACGCTGTGTTGGATGTTAGCTTGGACTACTGAGATTGTGTTAATTTTGCCTAAGCAAGTGGGAGTGATCGGATCATCGTTTTTGTGTTGCGCGCGATTATAGTTAGTGGATGTCCCAGATGTGGGATTGTGGGAGTTTGTTTAGTTACCTTATTTTTAACAGACATTATAAGTCAGAAGAAAAAAAGAGGGTATAAGAGGAAGTAGATGGGGCCAAGGCAGATCTACATTTGTTGAGGTGGGATAGAACCCGCCGAGGAGGTCACAGACAGCTCCACATCCATCTCTGGCACCGGTGAGAATAGGTTTAGGCCTGAAAGGCCTCCTAACTCGTCACCTACGTCACCCAGGAGCTTGTCTATGGCCTCATCGGAGAGTTCCCTCTCACATGTACCGGATTCGACGTCGTCAACCTTCATGGGGGCGCCACTCACGGCTCCGGACACGCTTCCGCTAGTGCAGGGTGTCTCCGTGGTCGCCGGCGCCACAATGGGGATCTTGACGTCGGACGCTTTGGGGGCTCTAAAGGTTAGATGTAGATTGGCCAGTCTGTATTTCAGCTTGTGCTTTCTGGCCACCAAAGCAGGGAGGTCCTCCACCGGAATCCCGAACACCATAACGTTATCGGTCATGGTTCCGTTCGTGGATCGTCTGTGGGCGAAGATCGGCCATCGGTCAATGCGCAGAGGGGGCAATCTACGGTTGTTGTACCATGCGAGTGACTGACGGATGTACTCGGGTTGTTGGTCACAGTCTGGTACGAAGACCACGCCTTTATGATACCTAGGCAACTTGTGGTGCGGCACCACCACCAGTCCACTAGTTCCAGGCCACAGAGGTGGCAGACTAGCGACCGTGTTGGTGAGCCACTCCAAGCTGTAGTCATCGGCAGCTATCGCACTTAGGCCGCCGTGCGCCGGTTTTGGCATCGCTTCGAACCCCGGGGCTTCCTGGTGGAAACTAAAAAGGTCAGCGTCGCTTAGAGCCGTGAAGCGCACGTCAAGGTGGTGTCGGAGAAGAGTTGCGCGCTCCTCGTCGATATACACACCGTTCCTCTCCATAATCACCACCTTAAGGTGAGATGTAGCGGACTCAGCATATGACGAGGAGCCCCCGACCCTGTCATTGACAGCATCCGCAGTCCTTACGTCATCGTCGCTCTCTCGGCACTGCCTCTTCTCCACTGCTGCAGAGGAAGGCGTCACAAGTTCAGAGCTCCTCCGCCGTTTGGGCTGCCTGGTGCCGTCCCTGTTGGTGAAGTCCTCGGTGGGCGGGTGAGACCCTTCCTGCAGGGTATCACGGTCCGATCCAGTAGCTAATCGCGGGGCCGAGGCCCAGCGTTCGCTCTGTCCGTTACCGTCACCCGCGGTCAGAGCACCCTCCGCCCCCGAGTGTGTGTGTGTGGGCAGATCAGGTGCAACCAGGGTCCGACCGAGGTCCATTACCGTGCTGACATCCGGCACTATGGTCAACATGTCAGCAGGGTCTATTAAGGCAGACGCTTTTAGTCTCCGTTGTTTCCTCTGTCTGTTTTTCCGTTGACCTACTGATTCCTTATCTACTGTCGCGGTGCTCGGTTGCGCTGAAGGCGCTCCTGTAGCCCCGCGAGCTATTCTACCGTCCAACACAGCGTCGCCAGTGCTCGCCATGAGTCCCTGTGCCGCCATCGCCTTCGCCACCTTCGCCGCCAGTCTTTTCCTCTGCCATCTTGACAACTTGGCCTGCACTGGTCCAGCTGAGCCTGCCATCTGGGATGAGGACGTGCTGGGGGTGGCCGCATCCACGTCGTTGTTGGCCCCAGTAGCAGCTGCGACAAGCGGGGCCTGGGGTCCCGCACCGCCTCCGACTTCGGTAGCCAACTTAACACCC
Organism: Eupithecia tripunctaria; assembly: GCA_955876795.1. NCBI lineage: Eukaryota > Metazoa > Arthropoda > Insecta > Lepidoptera > Geometridae > Eupithecia > Eupithecia tripunctaria. The sequence continues at coordinate 2,175,598 of OY041604.1, forward strand.
GTGGGCCCGGAATCCATCCGGCGCCGGGTGCTAGCCGGGTCGCATGGCGTCTCATTATTGTTGCTTTGTATCATCATGAGTTTTTTGTTTTGCTTATTTATAGCTGTAAACAAAGCTTTTAGTGGCTGTGGGTTGCCCCACAGCGACGGCAGGGGGAGGAAGAGGGTGCACGAAGGAGATCGCACTCCCTCCCTCCCCCCTCCCCCAGTGATGATGATGAGGTGATTGTTTCTACGCCCTTCGAGTGAAAGGCCCAGAAACATCCACTTTTGGCGCCCGATATACACACACAGGACCATTCGGCTTCTGCAGCGCTGTACGTCCCCCGAGTCGTGCCACGACCCGGTCCAGCGTCTTCCGATTCTTGCAAGCACAGGAGCGAGGAGGTCGCCAGACCGCAGCACAGGCTCCCGACGCGGGCGACGTATAGTTAGCGGTCACATGATGTTGTGGCTGCAGAAGGTCCCAGGGGGGACGGCGTCGGACGTGGATCCGTGGACGTAGTAGGACGCTAGAGTAGTAAAGTGTCCCGCCATGTGAATGTGACACCGCAAAGAGGTCCTTGAAAGAGGAGAAGGATGCCCGTCCCCATCATCTGTGGATAGTACCTCCTCCCCGACCATAATCTAGCTTTCTCCCCCCAGATTATGTGTTGAAGTTAGTGTTTTAGTTTTTAGCGATAACCTTGTTGGATTTCTGTTATTGTTATTATGAGGTTTTGTTAAATATTTATTGATACATTTCTTTGTTGACATAAAATATTTTGGATTCCGAATCAGAGTATAGGTACCTTACATTGCACAGATTGCGATTGATTTTGCTTCAAACTGCCGTAGTTTGGTATTGCAACAGATTTGGAGAGTTAAGGGGTTCAGTTCCACACAGAAAATAGTATGTAAGACAAGTTAGAATTAGTTATCCTAAGATTGTATTAGTTGATAAGCGATAAACTTGCTAGTGGTTTCTTTTTCACTTCTTCCGCTAGTGGACAAAAAATTGAAGCCTTGTTTCTTGTTTGATTATAATAACTATTTATCAAGCTGTTTATATAGTAAAAATTTGACTTGTCTAAGTAATTATTTTGTAAGTCTAAAGAAATAAACAATTTGACTCTGACTCTGACTCATGGTCTAGGTACATTTCTCCAGCAGAATCAATGTACAGATTTTGGTAGTTGTCATATAGCGCACATGTTTCTTTTTTTTTTACATAGGTGTTCGCATGCTCTACCTTGGTAGAAAATGATATTGCAGATATTACAAAGATGAGTGATTTTGAAATAATAAAACTGAACAATATTTTTACATCTATATTATTAATCAACAATTATAAAAAACAGAGTTTTATAGTTAGGACCATTTTATGAGATCAATGAAAATAATCAACAATTTGGGTATTTTATCTCATACATATGCAAATTGTTAATCAGCTTGAAAGAAAAAAACTTCTAACAACTGATGAGCGTCTTATTGGTCGTTAGAAGTTTTGTCACATTTGGTCCAGACAACAACTTGGTGATCCTGACAAATCAACATATCACATCGTTTACACCATTTTTTTGTGTAATACTCGCTTGTACTACCATGGTGGAAAGTGATATTTGGACCTTGATTACGGGAACATGCACTCGCACTGCATGTGGGTCCTGTACTAATATGATGCATGATTTTATCGCTGAGGCTTATCTAGGAGCCCAGCAGTTTACTTATTTAAAACAATGAATGGCACTAAAATAAATGAGTGTGATCTACTATAGTAGAACGAGCGTGCACTCTAGTGTTAAATCATCATATTTATTTTATTTGCGGTTGTAATGACACAAAATTAAAAAATAAATCTTGGTGACTTGAAAGTTGGGACATTGGTTCTACCAGATGTAACACATGACTCCCCAGCTCCTCACACATCTCCGAAGGTCTTTACCTTCTTGAATCTTATCTAAAGTGTCTGCATTGGTGGCATTTGCGTAGATAATACCTACAAAGCTGGAGATTTGGGGACTGCCTGCTCGTAAATGGAAAATCAATGTTTGTTTTCGATGTCGTGCAAAACCAACTTGTGAGTCGCTTGCTTAGGATTAACGTTTGCACGAAAAGGAATCATAAACTTAGATTTCGTTTTTTAAAGAATAAGGACCCTGTTTTAAACTTTTGCAACTACAGCACGGGAAATGTAGACAAACCTTAGTTTTCTCTAAAGCCTGTATAGCAACGTCCTGCTGAGCCTCCATCATACAGTATTCTTGCACGTAGCTCTTCAATTTGTTGAACTCTTCCTCCTTCTCGTCATCAAGATACTTGGAGACGTTCTCCGTGCATAGATACAAGCTTGTTATACATTGCTTTCGCAAATCTGCTAGGTCTGCGTCTGCCATTTCTTACCAACAACTTAGAAGTAGTGTTTGCGCCTTATTTCGTCTGAGGTTTAGGCAAGGAAAACAAATTAAAAATGAGTTTAGATTGAAAAAAACACTATTGTACCTCAGTACGGTAGGTACTTCTGTAATCTGAGTTTAGTACTAAACAAATTGTAAATCTGTGCACTATTCTATCATAAAACGAAAGAATAGAAAAACAAAAACCTCTGAAGAAAACTAAAACGCAAACAGAATACACTCTTCGTCTAAAACGCACCAAAACAACTTTTTTCTTCTTCTTCTTTTGTTTGTTTTTGGAATATGGTCGGTGCGCCTGCCAGAATCGTTTAGTGCACTTTTTAAGCTATTGCATAGCTTCTATCGCGGGCCTTGAGCGCGGGGACCGAATCCAGAAATTCCGTAACGAAAAAACCTCACGCTCCCCACTCCGACCGGAACAGCGGTGATACTTTTTAGTTTTGCCATCTATCGATGAATAGTAGAACTTTTAATGACTTTTTGAAATATGACGTTTGTCTCTTTAGTTCAGCAACTCGCCTCTAGATTGCAATAGCTTTACCGCGGCAGTCCCCGAGTGCCACACGTCTTTTTTTTATTTATTTTTATTTGATTGCTGGCATCAGTGTTGTGTTCTGCTTCTGCGTCGACTGAAAAAACAATTTTGTGTAAATTCCTTCTGGATTTGACAAATTCGGCATGTGTACATATGTCATTTCCAATTGAGGCAGTGAAAACAAAATTTTTGGTCAATTTTTCGCACATAACGGAATTGTTCTACACGTGTCACGTAGACGGTTTGGTAAATTATGGCAATATTCTTTTCACGCGCTACATGTGCTTTTTGCTGTAGAAAACAATACTAAACCTTTGTTTTTCTTTAACTGACGATGGTGAGTAGGTACTAATATTAAGTTTCATTGCTTTGTATTTTTGTGTTCTATTTTTTTACCTAAATATTTTAACTTTGGTTCATCATCATCATCAACATCTGTCCGCAGTCTTTCACAGATCGTTAGGTATCCCAGCTGGCCGGAGGGCGTCCTACACTACGTTTGCTGAGTCGAACCGAGCTGAGAAGAACCGAAAACTGTGCGTCTCCTCTCAAGAACTTAACTGAATTCTCCTCTTGATTGTTTTTACCAAACTGCAGAATTTGACCAAGATAAGTGTATTGTGAAATAATTTGGAAAAGGTGGCCATTTACGACGACCAGTCCCGGATTAATGAGGCCCTTGCTCATGAATATGGATAAAATTCCAAATTCATGCTGAGATCGATGCGTCACGAGGCTAAAGCTAGGCCGTCCAGCATCTGGTTCAGCTTCTTTAGCGAGTCCGCCATCTGGTCCTGTACTTGGACACTCATGGTGGCGGCGGCGGCGCGGCGCGTCGTAAAGCACCTCGATATAACAACAGTCTACCTACTTGGCATCGCGCTGTACGGATTCCAGAACAGCCCGGGTTTCGTAAGATTAAAGGCCTTCTCATAGTCCACAAAGGGCTGATTATCCTATTCAAACTTCTGTATAATCTACCTCACTGTGTGTGGTGGTCCTGTTCCGGAAGCTGGAAGTCGTCGAGTCTCCTGGCGAGACGGACGGACGTACGAAAAAATAGCGGCAGTGTGCATCAACGTAGTATGCGTTAAAGTACAAAATGTACCTACTGCAAGCAAATATCGCAAAATCGCGCGACTCAGGTCGCGCTTAAAGATTGTAGTGTTGAAGTGAGTAGGGCTTAATGCTTGGCTTCAAGCCTAAGAAGAAATGAGATAGAACGATTGGCTTTCTGCCTCATCCAGCGTGCCGGCCATAGATTTATAGGTTTCTTCTTCTACGGTGCCGGCTTTTTCACTGTTTAGCTTAGGTAATGTTATCGGTACTGAAAGTAAAAAGACGTTGCTTAAATGGAGGTCGTCGGTCGGCATCGGCATACATAAATACCGACCGACGACCTCTGTGGCGGCAGCACAGCTGGTAAAAAACCGTCTGCGTTGCAAGAGATTGCGCGTTTTTTTATTGTTTGTTCCACATTTTATTTCCTCCGATATGGATCGGAGACATTTTTAGAATAGATATATAGATTTAAATCGTTAAGCCTCCAATACATGTTGGCCCAGCCCAACGTACGCCCAACGAAACCCAAAACAACGTATAGCCGCGCCGGCACGTTTTGCATTGTTGCCATCGCTCGTTATTGCTCGTCTAGCTGGCCGAGTGAATACAAGCGCCAACGTGTACCTATATAGGTCATTTGCAGTGACTTGTCACAACTAGGTATTTAAATCGTTAGATGGTAGGCCCCGACACCAAAAACTGTAGCAATGTTTTTTTGATTTGTACGTAGGTACTGAGAAAATAGTGTCATCTCCTTTTCTCCCACGTAAGTTGCAAAAACTACTTTCTCTTTCGTGCACTCGTCTTTTAAATTTGTTATTTTAGTTATTTTAGAAAACGCGGAAAATAAATTAAAGTTATTTCATTCGTCGCAACGCAACGCAATATTTACGAGTGAAATGTTACACCTCTGGCTTTATTTGTAATATTAGTAAACTAATACTAATATTGTTAGTTTGCTACCACTATCATACTAATATTGGTATACCAATAACCAATACTACCTACTAGTATTATTATTCAAGAAACACAAAAAAAAGACAAAATTATATTTCTACGGATTCACGCATATTATTAAATAGACGAATGCTACCTGCTCTCACCTACCTTACATAGACTACTGTGGGTAACAAGGTAACAACAAATAACCAGTCAAATCTCGATAGTAAATAATTTATTCTTTGATCATTACAATGATAATACTAAAACTTAATCATCCATGTACCTACCTATAACAATGTAGTACCCACATCAGTATTTTGTTTGCTAATAATTATTATAAATATTTTTTTCTTTATTAATCTAAAAAAAATAAGATACATTTCTTAGCTTATAACTTTTCAGTCCACAAAAGCGCATGGTAGGTAGACCAATGAAAGGACACTTGTAGAAAATTTCGCAAATAATATTGTTCTTAACCACAAATACAGTTCTGTGATAAAAACATAAGCTTTAAAGCTCAAACCGACAGACTCAGAGTTTTTAGTTCACACAGTAACCCCGACATGGCCCAACGCAGCCGACAGTTGCTTCAATGCTTGTTTCATATCAGCGTCAGACATGTTTCGCTTAGCGCCAATCACTTTGAATGCATTCAGGTATTCTAGCTCGGAGAACTGAGGTCCTTTCTCTCTGACTTGCTGAATTATTTCCTGGAAAGAAAGAGATAGTTTGTTATTCGATTGTATGAACTGCGGGAGAATAAGGGTTGAGAAGAAGATAAGTTTTGATGAATTTTCTAGTCCGGTCATTGTCGGGAATTCGTTTCTAGAGAATAGATGTGTGGTCTGATTTTCTGATGATGCCTCATAAGGTCTATCCATCAGTTACTGAGGGATTCCGAACCCTTCAACTAAAGTTTCAAGTACCTGCCCATAAAGTGTCTATGGTTTATCCATTTTGAATGAAGCAAGTTAGTAAACAAAGTACGACACAAATAACAAATCTCACTTGCTTGGCGTCGAGTTTCAGATATAATTGTAAGCAATTTTTATTGAAGGGAGGATCTAAAATCGACAAGTAATGTAAATTACGTAGGTATAATTACGTAAGGAGGCGCCAACAAACTGAATTTTAGGTTAAGTATGGGCGGTTTGTTTACGTTTATGCTCCATTCAAAATGGATACGATATATATAGATAGTAGGATTAGAATTAACATGTCTGTCACTTCTCAAGGGCCCTGCCTGACAACCAGCTGTTGCTGTTGCTGTGCTCACGTCTAAGACTCGAAAGTGGATGCCTGTCTAAGGCCCATATAATAAAAGGATGCTCAGTAATCGACCTATGCTTGAGTGATGCTTATATATAATTTTTTTATTGCCTAGTGATTCTTTGAACTAATCTTTACTCAAGTGTCTGGAGCACTCTTGAGTAAGGCTTGGAAAGAATTTCTACGCGACAAAGCTTTTTTTTAAATAAAGCGCCAATTTTTTTTTGAAGTCGTTGCGTTTACTTCACAGAAACCATCAAATCAACAAAAAAGCTCTCAAAAATAAATTGTGACAATCAGGTTGATAAAAGTACAGGAACGTTTTTCGCTTAGATAAATGTGTAAGGAGAAAATAAAGGCTTTTGCCCAGCATTGCAGCAGTAGGATAGCAACGGCTAAAAAAAATGTGTAGACCATAGACAACACCTTGCATAATCAAGTAAAGATTTGCTAGTGCAACTATGGTTTATCCATTTTGAATGAAGCATGTTAGTAAACAAAATACGACACAAATAACAAAATCTCACTTGAAAAGAAGAAAGAAGAAAGAAAAAAATTTTAGGTTATGTATTGGCGGTTTGTTTACGTTTATGCTTCATTCAAAATGGACACGGTATAGTTAAGTAGCGTGAGAGTTACGTTCTATATTAAAGATTTACTTGAGCAGAGATTCTAAGCTTGAGTAGAACCCACGTAATAACTGCTTATGTAATGCTTGGGGTAGCTTTCACAATACGGGCCTAAGACTCTAAGGCCCGTATTATGAAAGCTTGCTCAGTCATCAATCTCTGCTTGAATGTCGCTTTTCTAAGGCATAAACGTCACTCAAGTATACATTTGTGACTGAGTAAGTTTTCATAATACGGGCCTAAGACTCTAAGGCCCGTATTATGAAAGCTTGCTCAGTCATCAATCTCTGCTTGAATGTCGCTTTTCTAAGGCATAAACGTCACTCAAGTATACATTTGTGACTGAGTAAGTTTTCATAATACGGGCCTAAGCCTCAAATCGTAGTATGTGTAGCGCAGTGGTTGTGGCGGCGTAGTGCAGCGCCGCCAGCCAGGCAGCACAGTCTCGTACCACATGCGTCATAATGACCTCTATACTCGCTAGCGACTGTAGGTAAAAAAATGTATGGAAACTTCTAAAGCACCTCTAGCGGATAGTTAGGTACTAAAATTCACTGTGGATAACTATATGCGTATTTACGTAACTTAGTAACGTCAGGCGATTCAACTGTGACAACTCATAGTAGACACACTGACACAAATAGTGCGTGGAGCGGTGCAACGAGTTGTCCGATATGTGCAGCACAGAGACAGTGTAGCGCAGCGCCCCCAGCCAGGCCACACCGTGCAGCTAGTCGTGAGGTATGTGCAGCGCTCATACCTGGTGCGTCCTAGTGAGTAGCTGCAGATAGTGCGTGGCACAGTGCAGCGAGTTGTCCGATACGTGCAGCAGAGACAGTGTAGCGCAGCGCCCCCAGCCAGGCCACACCGTGCAGCTAGTCGTGAGGTATGTGCAGCGCTCATACCTGGTGCGTCCTAGTGAGTAGCTGCAGATAGTGCGTGGCACGGTGCAGCGAGTTGTCCGATACGTGCAGCACAGAGACAGTGTAGCGCAGCGCCCCCAGCCAGGCCACACCGTGCAGCTAGTCGTGAGGTATGTGCAGCGCTCATACCTGGTGCGTCCTAGTGAGTAGCTGCAGATAGTGCGTGGCACGGTGCAGCGAGTTGTCCGATACGTGCAGCACAGAGACAGTGTAGCGCAGCGCCCCCAGCCAGGCCACACCGTGCAGCTAGTCGTGAGGTATGTGCAGCGCTCATACCTGGTGCGTCCTAGTGAGTAGCTGCAGATAGTGCGTGGCACAGTGCAGCGAGTTGTCCGATACGTGCAGCAGAGACAGTGTAGCGCGCAGCGCCTCCAGCCAGGCCACACTGTGCAGCTAGTCGTGCGGTATGCGCCGCGCTCATACCTGGTGCGTCCTAGTGAGTAGCTGCAGATAGTGTGTGGCACGGTGCAGCGAGTCGTGCGGCACGTGCAGCGCGGCGGCGGCGTGGCGTAGCGCCGCCAGCCAGGCCGCGCCGCCCGCGCCCGACCCCGCCGCGCCGCGCCACCCGCGCCAACGCCAGATCACAGCGGCTGACATCATCTCGCCGATGCCTTCCATTATGTACTGGAACAACACAGTGCCGTTCTTTACCACGCGCTAGAGTTTCTTCATACGTGTTTAAGATTTATGTTCCGTTTCTACATACGTGTTTATTAAGCTGTTTATATAGTAAAAATTTGACTTGTCTAAGTACTTATTTTGTAAGTCTAAAGAAATAAACGATTTGACTTTGACTTTGACTTTGAAATGTTGAGTTTGAAATTTATTTATTTATTTATTTATTTTATTTATTTATTTATTGGTACACAAAACAGAACACAATCGGATCATGGCAGATAAACATATAACTATGGTTCTTAATCTAGATTGGGTTCCAAAACATGCATACCCAACATGATTTTATATAGTAGAGCAGCGAGGTGTAAGTATAGGTACATTATCAAATTAATAGAAATACTGGTAAAAAGTTGGCTACATACTTAATACTAACAATGTAACAAATGTGGAAATTTTTACAATTATTAAATTATAAAAAGTAAAGTTAATCGGATCCTAAAAACTAACATGCATTATTATTAATGAGAACATTTGGCGAACTCTGTAGCCAGAGTGGCCAGAGCACGTTTTTTAAATTTTGATATGCTACTTACAAAAATGTCAATAATTTCATCGGTAAGCAATAATTCATTATATAAGCGGCTCATTCTCACAACAGGATTGTAATAAGACGTGTTATTTTTGTAAAATTAATCATAAACAAATAAATTTTAGCCCAAACATACATCCATACAACCTCTGTGGCGCGGTGGGCGAAGGTCCGCCTGCGATGCAGGAGGTTGCGAGTTCGATTCCCGCCTCGGGACAAATGTTTGTACGATCTGCAGATATTTGTTCAGGGCGTTCTGAATGTTTTCTATGTATAAAAAAATATATCTATCTAGTGTATTGTATTATGTATATCAGTTATCTAGTACCCATAACACAAGCTCTGCTTAGCTTTGTGACTAGATAATGATGTGTGATTTGTCCCGCATTACTTATTTTATACATTCTTTTTTTTTTATAAGCCTGTTTCGTCCCACTGCTGGGCAAAGGCCTCCCCCAAATCTTTCCACTTGGTGCGGTCACGCGCGATCTCCCACCAATCTCCGAGGAAGGCGTTAAGGTCGTCTCGCCAGCGCTTTCGTGGCCGACCTCTCCCGCGATTTCCTTCCGGGACCCTTATACATTCTTATTATTTTTATTATAAGTAGGATGTGATAGTGCGATGATAATACGTTACATTGAGTCTCCTCTGAGCCAGCACGTTGTTAGCTTGTTCGTGGAAGGCGAGCAGCGCGTGCGCGAGCTTCCCCGCGCCGCCCGAGTCGGCGTCCGCATCGTCCGATATAGAGTCCTCTTGTCCTAGGTAGTGGAAGCATTCTATACGCATCTGTACAAGAAGGAAATCACATTAATATTATTTATATATCTATTTTATTTATTTATTTAAATAGGACATCCAACATGAGTTCACACAACGTAATTAGTAGCAAGTAATATGGTTCTTAAATCTACATATGTGACTCTAATTTAGGATGTCTTTAGCGTGCACAAAAACATAAGTATGACAAATTAACAGTGTTATTTTTTAACTGGACGGACAAAGTTGCTATAAACTAGCTGCGCCCCGCGGCTTCGCACGCGTTGTTCCTATGAAAAATTAAAAGGTGATTTTCATCTCACGGGAACTGATTAATGGGTTGAAAAGTAGCCTATGTTTTATTTCAGGATTAGAATTACCTGTATGCAAAAAAATTCAGCCAGATCCGTCCAGTAGTTTTGGCGTGAAGAAGTAACAAACATCCATCCATACATCCATCCAAACTTTCGCCTTTATAATACTAGTGTGACTAGAGTGATGCGAAAGTTTAGATGGATTGATGTATGGATGGACTAGCTGCGCCCCGCGGCTTCGCACGCGTTGTTCCTATGAAAACATTAAAAGGTGATTTTCATCCCACGGGAACAGATTTATGGGATAAAAAGTAGCCTATGTTTTATTCCAGTATTAGAATTACCTGTTTGCAAAATTTTAGCCAGATCCGTTCAGTAGTTTTGGCGAGAAGAAGTAACAAACATCCATCCATACATCCATCCAAACTTTCGCCTTTATAATATTAGTGTGAGTGTGAAGTGTGATGTTTGTTACCTTTTCACGCCAAAACTACTGGACGGATCTGGATGAAATTTAGCATACAAGTAATTCTAATCCTTGAATCAAACATAGGCTATTTTTTATCCCATAATTCAGTTCCCGTGGGATGAAAACCACCTTTTAACGTTTCCATAGGAACAACTAGCGCAAACTAGCTTGGTGGGGTGGTGAGGTGATTACTCTTATTTATTGAAATAAAAGAATAGGGTATATGCATGTGACTTCAATAAAGCGTTATTATATTACGTATTCTCTATTGATAAAGAAATATATCTGTATATTTATTTTTGTATTTTATGATGTTTTCATTGTGAAATTTAATCAGTGAAAAGTAGATATTTTAGGTATCGTCGTTAGTCTCGATCGTTAAAAACCATATTTAAGATTCATTCACCTCTAAATGCAGCAACAGAAGACACTTGTGCGATATCTCGTCGAAGATCATCGCCGCACTGTTTACGTCTGCGATGAACTTATCCGTGACCTTGACGCCGCCGCCGGGGCCCGAACCCGCTACCTTGGACGGGATGCTCCTTATGTTGGTGGCTAGCCAGTCCTGTAAACAGAATATCATCATCATCATCAGCCTATATTAGTCCACTGCTGGACATAGGCCTCCCCTAATGAGCGCCATAGCGCCCTGTCTTCGGCTTGACGCATCCAGCATCTGCCTGCAGTCTTTCGCAGAATAAACAGAATATAACTACAGATAAATACAAACCCCTCTTATTCATAATGGTCCCTTATTTAGCAGTGTGCTAAGTTAGCACTTAGCACACTGCTAAATCTCGTTCTGTCTTCTATTGAGATAAGTCAGACTGAGAAATAACACTACTTAGCAGCCGTTTTATGTTAGCACACTATTATGCGAATGTGATGGTGAGTCTTGATTTATCTTTGCTTGGTCCAGTATTCCAGATTATTTTTTCTAAATACCATTTGTTTTTCGTTTATTAAGAGTTACAAAACCAAAAACATATTTAAAATATTTCACGTTTACCGGAACTAATCGCCAAAGCTAAAAAAAATATTTTCGAGCCGCATTATTAGATCCTTCACTACGTACTTTCATGGGCATCAACTAGATGGCACTGACCTAAAATTTATAATGTTCACTGCAAAAAGTCAAATTTCCTAGATCCCGTTTTACTAAAAAAAGTCATGCATGTTACCGTATATTTCTCTGTTCTGTATCCTGAGTGTGAACTGCCATCGGCTATCATTTAAACTACAAAATTACCGTATCCGAGTGATAGCGCCGTCGCCGAGACTCGAACCTAGGATTTCTGAGATCTTACCATAGTCTCGCACAGCACGGCGACGTCGAGCAGCGTGTTGACGTCGTGTATGATCTCCTTGCGGGTAACGGCGCCGTCGCCGAGACTCGAACCTAGGATCTCTGCCTCACGTTCGTATGCTTGTTTCAATTCCTGCAAACATTATTTTTAGAATGAGATTGCAACAAAACAAATGAAAACTAAACGAGATAATCAAACCTTTATGTACAGATAGCGTCAGTTGGTAACCAACCCGTAATTACAGTTCGCCTTAAAAAATTACAAAAAACAAGTTGCATATTATATCATTCAATGACTCTTAATTTAATTAGTATAAAACTACTTTTTTAGGTTGGTAGGCTAATTTTGAAGGATTCTGTCCCCTACCCATGTTCGCTCTAACGACGATAGTACACCTTAAACACCTTAGGAATTAAATTTTTACTTATTATATTTTTTATTCTTATTAAAAAGCAAATTATTTACTTACCAAACAAGTATTTTTTTATTAAAACTCAATTAATGACATTGTCAAAAAGGTAGTTAGGTAGGTACCTATGCATCAATCAAGTTTTCATCGGCCCCCCATAGATTCACAATTCGCGCTCTGAAACCGTCTGTATCAAATTATTTCCTTTTTGGCATGTATGGAAAGCATTTGAATTAATGTCATTTGAGCGCTTGGACAGAGAGCATGCGTTGCAAAATTACAAAAATCTCACGTTCAAGACACAAAAAGACGGGGTTTCCTCTTATCAGTAAAGATTTAATGCATTTTCTACCACTTTAATGTACATTATTGCCCTTACCTCAATAAATCGGCTTTGAAAATTATTTGTTGGTTTGCAAAAGTAACGATTTTAACTTTGTTCTAAACTCATGAATAGAGAGGCAATTTTTTAAATATATTTTTATTTTATTATGTGTAGTGTTCTTGCGTTTTTGTTTTTTATTTTAAAAATACTAGTTTTCATATAATACTGATTCAAATTTTTTTTTGTATTGACTACACGACTTCTCTTAACCATCTACATACCTAACTAATAGTTGTCTGAAATAAAACATTTTTATTTATTTCATTAGTAATTAGAATTGAATTGAAACCGAATGAATTAACATTATGATAAGAACGAAGGTACCGGTATGACTTACAGATCGTTTCTGTAAAAACGCAGTTTTCTTATTTTCAGTTACGTACCTACTGACAAAATAAAATAAATTCGACTCCACTAATCTCTTGTTCCACATGCAAAAAACTTTTCAGGCTCTGTGCAATCTGACTGCGTCAAAACAAGTCGTAGACAAATTTGAGTATCATTTACGGGGGAGGCCGCGAAATACCTGATCGATGTAGGTATGTTTCTTTTTTTGGTATGAGGACATTTTACGTATAAACCATCGTCGTTAGGGCGTTTGGGCTTGCTTTCGCATCGACGACGTCCAAACCAATTCTTTGCGTTCGTTGGTTGGCCTTCGCTTGCCTTGACTTACATCTTTAGGAATGTTGTGAGCATCCTTCTGTGTAGCTGCGCGCCAGTTGGGCAGAGCTTGCAGGAACCGGACTATGTCGTCGTCGGACAGCCAACGTAGCGCTCGAGCTGCAACAAAATAATATCAGAGTAAAACACCTTAAAAGGTACCAAAATTTTTAGAGTTCGTTTGTCAACCTTTTATCAGAAACGCGAGATGTTTGAGAGGTTACAGACTTGAGTCTGTAACTTTGGAGAGGATTGTAAGCGCAGATTAGTAGGAAACGGCGTATGATGCCGTGTGGCCGGTAACTTAGAATTTGCACCATAACTCTTCCCACGAGGCCGCGCAGCAGCGCCGCTCTTGCAGAACAATTCTACCACCAAACTGCTATCCCTAACCCGCATTCCCAGCGTGGGGATTATGGACATTACCCTCCATGTGATAAAAGCCAATAAGGCGCTTATCAGGGGGAGACCTGTGTCCAGCAGTATACCATATAGGTTGTTGAACTTCAACTTGAGTTTGTGTGGTTAGAGACTTGAGTCTGTAACTTTGGAGTGAATTTGCACCACCCCAACTCTTCCCGCGGATGTCTATACAGTATGTATAGTAGAGAGAGTACACAGTATAGATACATACCAGTCGGTGCATATGCGATCTTGGAATGCGCGGCGCGCGCGGTGGCGGCGAGCGCGGCGATGGCGTGCGTGGCGCCGCGCAGCGCCCACGCGCCGCCGCACGCGCCACACAACTTTGCGGCTGAGACCACGTGCTCTATGTACTATAGTAGAGAGAGTACACAGTATAGATACATACCAGTCGGTGCATATGCGATCTTGGAATGCGCGGCGCGCGCGGTGGCGGCGAGCGCGGCGATGGCGTGCGTGGCGCCGCGCAGCGCCCACGCGCCTTCGCACGCGCCACACAACTTTGCGGCTGAGATCACGTGCTCTATGTACTATAGTAGAGAGAGTACACAGTATAGATACATACCAGTCGGTGCATATGCAATCTTGGAAGGCGCGGCGCGCGCGGTGGCGGCGAGCGCGGCGATGGCGTGCGTGGCGCCGCGCAGCGCCCACGCGCCGCCGCACGCGCCACACAACTTTGCGGTTGAGACCACGTGCTCTATGTACTATAGTAGAGAGAGTACACAGTATAGATACATACCAGTCGGTGCATATGCGATCTTGGAATGCGCGGCGCGCGCGGTGGCGGCGAGCGCGGCGATGGCGTGCGTGGCGCCGCGCAGCGCCCACGCGCCGCCGCACGCGCCACACAACTTTGCGGCTGAGACCACGTGCTCTATGTACTATAGTAGAGAGAGTACACAGTATAGATACATACCAGTCGGTGCATATGCAATATTGGAATGCGCGGCGCGCGCGGTGGCGGCGAGCGCGGCGATGGCGTGCGTGGCGCCGCGCAGCGCCCACGCGCCGCCGCACGCGCCACACAACTTTGCGGCTGAGACCACGTGCTCTATGTACTATAGTAGAGAGAGTACACAGTATAGATACATACCAGTCGGTGCATATGCAATCTTGGAATGCGCGGCGCGCGCGGTGGCGGCGAGCGCGGCGATGGCGTGCGTGGCGCCGCGCAGCGCCCACGCGCCGCCGCACGCGCCACACAACTTTGCGGCTGAGACCACGTGCTCTATGGCCTGCCAGGCGACGCCGCAGTGGGAGAATATTACTCGGTGGCGGGTGCTGGAACATTTTATATCATGATCTATATCCAGTACGACAAATTAATTAAATAAGTAGATCAATAAAGTGGGACAAAATCACACAGCATTATGTAGCCTCAAGCTAAGCAGTGCTTGTGTTATGGGTACAAACATTTGTTCCCAGGCGGGAATCGAACCCGCCACCTCCTGCGTCGCAGGCGGACCTTCGCCCACCGCGCGCAGAGGTCGTAAAAATATATCGATAAATAAGTACTATCAAATCGTTATGAGAGCGCATCAAAGCGTCAATCTGAAATTACACTATCACACTAATATTATAAATACGTTTAGAAAGGGAAAGACGCTCGTTCTGTCTCGCTCGCTCTTAGCATCTATCCTAGGAACTAGAACCTTCTAATACATACTCGTTGACTAAACTCTGCGGCGGCGGGCCTCGCTCCCTCCAAGCGTTATGCGCTCGTAATGTCTCGTCGATGGTCGTGCGCGCAGAGAGAGACAGACGCTCGCTCTCTCCCGTTCGCACGTAGTCCGTTATGAATGCGCGGAGAGAACATTCTCCTCTGAAACAATATAAATTTCATAGTGCATAGTAATAAATAAATAATGCTTGATCATTAACATTATCTAGCCCCAAGCTAAGCGGAGCTAGTGTATAAACACAACGTAGATAGATATTTTCATATATCTGCAGATCGTACAAATATTTGTACGATCTGCCCCGAGGCGGGAATCGAACCCGCAAACTCCTGCGTCACATGCGGACTTTCGCAAGTTCCGCCACAGTGATCCTCTTAGTAGATTTTGACTAGCACATTTCACATTAGCACTAATATTATAATTGCGAAAGTTTGGATGTAGGTACCTATGTTTGTAACCTCTTCACTCCGAAACAACTGAACAAATTTTGCTCAAATTTTACATACCTAAATGTAGTTTAAGGCGAGGTGATTTGAATTCCCTGGTTTTCAAACCAAAAAATCTCTTCTAAAATGAAAAATTTTGTACGTTTTTTTTATGAATATTAAAATTGAACATATATTCTCGCAGATTGTGATTATAGAAACGTGATTAATATTAATTTACTCGATAAAAAAAAACATAAAGATGACACTAAATCAAATTTAAAACAATCGATACAAAGAGGTTACTTATTGAAATTATCTCAAAGCTATGTCAAAGGATAGGGATTTTTATTTATTAGTAGATCTTGAAAAAAAAATATCTATTATAGTTATTATTTATCTCTGTGAAAGAAAACTATCCAAATCTACCCATACAGGCGCTCGCGGCGGGCTGCCAGTGCCCGTCGAGACGTCTTCGAGGTCGGACGCACGCCGTTTGTCTCACAGACACCCCCCCGCATTTTTTATTGGTGCCGTGCATATAAAAAACATCCGATCGACTGATACACTAATCGAGTGAACGAATTTTGAAAGGTGGAGAAAGATTTTTATACGCAATGCTTTTTGGCAGTAATTATAGACCCGCAACTAATTCGCGGTATGCCAATACGAGACATAATTTTGAAAGAAAATGACTCACGGATCAAATTCAAAGTTCAATTCAACCGTGCTCAGTTTGGTCCATGTAAACCTAGGCAGCTACAATTTCATGAATTTTAGTACCCATATGCACTAAAATTCACGAAATTATAATATAGTATGTATAAAAAAAACAAGAATTATTAATGAAGATAAAACAGAAAAGTTTTTAATAATATCGACGGTGGAAAGGAGAAACACTTTAAGCGACACTTTGGTCAAAAATTACTTTTAAACATATTTGAAATCAGTGTTTTTTTTTGCGTCGATTGGTCTTGGTTTCGTTGTGATTTGACCACTTTGGTGGTGCTTCAAGTAATGGCACTTAAAAATACCTAGGAACAGAATTTGGTTTTCATTGACTTCAGTTAGTTTGTTTGTTGATTGAAGCTGGTGTTTGTGCAACAGTTTGGCGCATTATTTTTGTGTGTGGTAAAAAGGAAAGGAAGCATGAGAAGATGTTTGTCTCTCGCGCCGCCGCCGGCCAACGGCGGGGGCGACGGATCCGGCGGCGGCGGCAGCCTACCTAGGTAGGTATCATAGGGAATTTGCTAATAGTTAATCGTTTCTTTCTTATGAACACCTAACCTCAAGCCAAAAGAGTCTTCAAACTGCACGGACTAAGTAGGTAGGTAGGTAGGTGATAAGGTGTTGATCAAATCAATTTAAAATACTCAGCTAGGTACCCATTATAGGTACCTACTGAAGAATGTTGTTCACCTGAAACCCTAGATTAATATTTAGTGACATATGAATATTCGATTTTTAAATTCCTGCACAAACGATAAACAAACCCGTAAGAGGTAGGTACCTACTTTACCTACCTCAAATTAAATTCTTATTGACGATTTTCAAACATGGAAAAAGTAGTTCCTACGTACTTGCTGATTTGAGATCCTTTCTTCAAGGTAGGTACCTAGTACCTACCTACCTATATCTCTGTCTCGACGCAAAGCATGTGAATTTTAATTTATGTTATTAGGATCTGTTGACATACTTTGCAGCTATATGACAAAATATAGATCATAGCCGCAAAATATAGACCAACCTTTACATAGGTATAAGAAAAGTTGCCTGTTTTTCTGAAACAATTTTTTCAGAAAAACAGGCAACTTTTCTTATACCAAATACCCGGTTATATGAAAAATTTTACCCGATATCCGTGTATTAAAAAAACGGATAGGTACCATAGATTTATTAAAAACGAAGATGAGGCACTCAGTCTCACTGCGGTCCTAGATACGTCTTTCCGTCTTTGTTCTTCTTTGTATTGCACAGGACTGGAAATATAACTGTGAGCGTATATGTTTGCGTGTAGTTGTAACACATGCCAATTTTTGAGTAAGCGCTGGGAGAACGTAACCTATCTCCCCTTTTTAAATTAATGGTAGGTACGGTTTAAAAATAGTTAGTGTTCACGAGGTTCACTGTTCGGAGAACAACTAGTTATTATTTTTTAAATCAGTAATAATAAGTCTGGAAAAAGTGATTAGTAATATTTTGATACAAAATTTATGGTTGTTAAACTCTCTTTATGATGTTTTTGTTATTATAGTGCGTAAAACCTCATGCGCTTGGTAATTTTTGGGATTTTGTTTCATTTTGTCTCTTATAATGTTTATTAAGTCTATTATGACTTCTGTCTGTCTCAGTCTGAAATAGGAAGTGATAAGTTATATTTTCATATAGAATTTATGGTGTTAAAGTTTCTTATTATGATTGCTCATGAAGATAGTAATGGGGTATTATTTAAACGATCAGCAACTAAAGATGTTTTTGATCGGCAGAAAAATTGATTTTGCATGCAGAAAAATTAAATTGAGCCGCAACAAGTGGTCGGCAAAAATGAATTAATTGGTCAGCAAGTAATGTGACATTAGTCAGCCTACAATTTTATATCATAGTAAATAAACATTTTGAGCAGTAAAAGTAAGATAGCAGCAAAACGTGATCAGGATTTAATGAAATTCTGGTATACCTTTATAACTGAAATTGCAGCAATTCATATTATATGATCAGTAAATCTTGATTCGAATTTTATGAAGATTTGGCAAGCTGTCAATTTGATTTTGGTTTGTTACGTCTACGTTTATTAATCTTCCTGTGTTTAATTATGTCACTCACTACATCTTCTTTAACGACTAGGCGGCTGCTGGACCGATTTTGATGACATTTATTATTTTTTTTGTTGTTGTTTTTGTGAACACGTGTTTTATAGCGCCCCCTTCACAAAAATTCTACCAATGAACTGCGATCTCCAACTAGCTTGCCCAGCAATATCCAACAGTAGCAACCCTGGCAACACGTCTGGACGACAAAGTCAAAGTCAAAGTCAAATCGTTTATTTCTTTAGACTTACAAAATAAGTACTTAGACAAGTCAAGAAGGGGCGTAACGACGTGAAGGCACCGAGTTAGGATTTTACTAACTAGATGCGTGAAGGGGGAAGTAGGTATATAAATGACGGCGTTTGAGACTTGATAAAAGAAGAGTCCCTTCTGCTCTGTTTTTATTGATTCTTAAGCCGCGTCTACATCTGTGCAACGCGCCTGCAAAGCAAGGCAATTCGGTAGATGTTTAGGTGATCTCATTTCGCAGTGTGCTTGATGCGCAGATGTGGACGAGTGTGCTGCGCGCGAGCATGCAATGAAAGGTGTGGCTACTGACGAATGGTGCCGTGATTTAGTGGAACAAAATGTAAATTTTACTCCAATACTAGTAATTAGTAGGTAGATAACCTACTTACTTTTCACAATTCAAATACCTACCAAGGCCAAATACCCGCTTACTATATATTGTCCATTTTGAATGAGGCATAAACGTATACAAACTGCCCATACTTAACCTAAAATTCACTATGTTGGCGCGTCCTTTTATACGTAATTTACATTACTTGTCGATTTTAGATCCTCCCTTCAATAAAAATTGCTTACAATTATATCTGAAACTCGACGCCAAGCACGTGAGTTTTTGTTATTTGTATCGTGGTTTATTTACTAACATGCTCTATGCTAGATAAACCATAGATAGAAAGGCGGTAGTTAAGATAGGAACAGGAACCTAGGTATGTGAGTACCTACCAAAGTAATGTGTGTTACAATACAAATAAGAAAAAAAATATTCACAAGATGAGTAGTCGTAGACTATTTTATTGAATTGCTATACTACGATACGTCCATGATTTATTAGTATCAAAAAAGTTCATTTATATTAGGTACCTTACTACTTAGCGACAAAGACAAACACTCCTACCTAGATCAATTTTTAAGTAGGTAGGTAAGCACCTCATCTACATTTGAGGTATCTCCCTAGTCCCTACCTTCATATCTAGAATCAACTTTCTTTAGAAAAACCCTGTTCTACCATTCCATCCCAAAAAATAACTGTTCTAAGCTTTTAAAACAATATAAGATACTGTTTTAACTCAATATTCTTGTTTTTTGGGAAACAAAGTACGAACTTCAGGTAAAAATATAACATTATACTATTACATAGCTAGCGCTTATTGTGTTATTCCTCTACTTAGCATACTATGGTTTTCTTAGTTAACTGGTTTCTCCACAACCCTATAATCTTATGCTCAATACGCTTCAGTTGTTTTTCTTCCTCGTTAAATCATCCATAGCTGGTCGCTTAATGTGTTTTTCCATGCGTTTGTCAAAAAACTGAGGTTGCATTTAATGTTATTTTCCTTCCGCCGTATTTGCCATAAAATACGCATAAAATACTTCTATCGTGCTTGCATATTTTTCTAAGTTTCCTCGGAAATTAAAAATAAGGAAACTGTTTTTTTTCTGTCACATAGTAGTTTTTTAGGATTTTTTTTCGGAAAATAAAAACTTTGATAGGATCTCCTGGACAGTTCCAAAATTGTCGCTTAAAGGGTTTCTCCTTTCCACCGTCGATATATATAATTGTTACTTCTACAAGTTGTATTTTTACCTCTATGTTCTCGTAGCTGAATCGAAAATGGCATGTGCTACACGAAACTAAAGTACCTAGGTATTTATTATTTATTTTTAGGCTGGACTAATTTTATTTTTTTATTACCTAACTTTGCGACTGTACCTAGATCTACACACATAATATGTAATAAAATACTAGTAATAATGATATCAATATTACCAACCTGAAGTTAGTAAGTCCATAACATGCGTGCCTACTGCTTGATTTTCTATACTGTGGCACTAAGTATCGTATGCGGTCATGCAAATTCATGTGGCGCACGGCCTACCCCGGGCGCGTAAATAAATACGTCGCACGCTCAACATGAGGGGGCTGAGGTAGCGCTAAATGCCTAAAGTTCTCAGATAACCCCGCCTTAAGCGTCGAATCGAGACACTGGCTACTAGACTGCTGACAGCCTCAATAGCTATAACATAAATATATCCCATAAATCAGTTCCAATGGAAATTACATCTAAGCGTTTCCATACAAACAACGCGCGGAAAACCGCGGGCATAAACTATTTGAAAATAAATATTATACTTTTAATGTTTCCTTACCCTGTAAGAGGTTCAATATCGGCACACAGCGCGTGCAGAGCTGGCAACACCGCGTGCAAGTGCGCCGGGTCCGCGCGGCAGACCAGCGGGTGTTTGTTGCGGCGGGTGGCAACACTGGTGCGGCTTGTTGGCGCGCCTGAAAAGGAGGGATTGAGTAGTATAAATGATCATGGTGATTATTTATTATAAGCTAATAATATGCATTCGCTAATAAAATCATAATAAACTAACTAAGTGTGAACACTATCATTTTTTTTATCGTCGACACATTTATCGTTCCGCACCTAATATAAAATTATTAAAAAAAAAACAATAGATAGAGAATAAGATTATAACTACATCATCTGCGAAAGTTGTCAAAACCACCTTGTTTAGGGAGGCAAGTTCAGCTGTGGGCGTATAAATTCTCGCCTCAACAGTCAATAGGGTATATATCTTTAATTTTTTTAATCGATTATACATAAACAAAAAAATAAAACACCCAAAACAAATTAAATTATTGAGGTAAAAAACTAAAAGTAAAACTACACTCAGGTGATAAAAACGCTGCCATGTTAGACATTGCATTTTATGACGTCACGGATCATCGAGATCGATCGAGATATGTAAACTCAAAGTCAAAACTTCATGCCCATACAAAAATGTTCAAGTATGACGTCACGCTTCACATGCCAATAGCGTTACGTTAAGACATTTTGCTGTTGAGACTTAAAATATCTACTTATTCAATGATTAAATTTCACAATAAAAACATCATAAAATACAAAAATAAATATACAGATATATTTCTATATCAATAGAGAAAAAAATATTAGCTTTTTTGAAGTCACATGCATCTACCCTATTGGTCCACTGCTGAACGCAGGCCTCCATCTGAATTATTGGCTTTTATCACTTGACGTTGACGTTGATCATACAGCCGGAAGCCAAAAAAATATAGTCGTATTGAGAACTTCCTCCTTTCTCAAAGTCGGTTAAAAAGGGAGGCCTTTGCCCAGCAGAGAGAGAGCAGTGGCTAAAAATAAAATAGTTACTGGTTAATTTGAAGAGCTCAGTCCGGCGTCGCTGCGGCCGCTTTTTGCCGAAGTAGTCCGCTATCCGCAACTGGTCTGTAATCAATAATTTTAACTTTATTGTAATTGATTACGTAATAAAATCTTATATCGACGACCTCTGTGGTTTGGCGGGCGAAGATCCACCTGCCACGCGGTTGTGGGTTCGATTCCCACCCCGAGAGAAATGTTTGTACGATCTGCAGATTATAATGTCTAATAAAAAAATATCTATCTATGTACTACACTCGAGAGCAATGAATCCGGGTCACTTAAAGAATCCTAAAAACGTAAATTGGAGTATTGAAGATTGGTCAAAAGTTATGTTCTCCGACGAATCAAAATTTATGCTCTACAAGCACGATGGAAGACACAGAATGTATCGAAGACCAGGGGAAAGATTCAAGCAAGCATGCATCGAAGAAAAAGTAGCCTACGGTGGTGGGTCTGTACTTGTGTGGGCCGGAATTTCTTCTGAAAGTCGCACAGAGCTGGTGATCATAGAAAACGGCTCTTTAACTAGCGTAAGATATGTGGAAGAAATCCTCAATGATCACGTTGGTCCATTTATGGTCAATTTAGGTGAGGATGCTATATTTATGCATGACAATGCCCGACCTCATACAGGTAGGATTGTGAATGACTACCTTCAAGAGATGAACATTACTCGTATGGAGTGGCCAGCGCGCAGCCCGGATATCAACCCGATCGAGCATGCTTGGGACGAGCTAGGCAGATGCGTAAAACAACGAAACCCTCCCCCAATCACGCTTCGTGAGCTCAAAATTGCTCTCACAGAGGAATGGGAGAATATTCCCCAAAATCGTATAAGGAACTTGGTGTACAGCATGCCAAACCGCGTAAACGCAGTAATGGAAGCACGAGGAGGCAATACGAAGTATTAAAATTCAAGAAAATCGTAATAAAGTTCAAAAATTTCATGTTTCCTATTTTTGTTTTAAGGAGAGATCAGCAGTTTTTTTCTTTTTGTAATTTTGTGTTAATAAAATGTATGGTGACTCATATTTTTTTTTACTTTCATTTAAGGAGTATTACATTGTCTAAAATACAATTTATTGCATTAACCTATCATTTTTAGTTACCGAGATTTTTAACATTCTTTAAGTGACCCGGATTCATTGCTCTCGAGTGTATGTATGTATATCAGTTATCTAGTACCCATAACGCAAGTTCTGCTTAGCTTTGGATTAGATTATGCTGAGGCCTGTGTGATTAGTCCAACATTATTTATTTATTAATTAAATCTATAGCACATTCATTATAAACTAGTTTTTCCCGCGGTTTCACGCGCTATTTCCTGGTATAAACCCTAGGCATCCCGGTTTAGACAAAAATCTGAAAAAAATGCATAGATGTACTATCAAAAATCTTCAGACCGATCCGTTAAGTAGTTTTTATTTTTTTATACCACCAAGGTGGCAAACAAAAATGCAAAGCGATTACCGATTTGCGATTACGATTGCCTATGGACGTCTGCACATTAGGGACACTACACTCGCGTTGCCGACCTTTTAAATGTTTTGGCGTGAAGAGGTAATACTCCCATAAAGCAGTTCTCATGGGAAAGGAAAAAACCTTTCAATTAAAAGTTTCTATTAAAATTACACGTGCGAAGGAACGTACCTACGCGTGCGAAGAAAAGAATAGTATAATAAGTGGCCTTATCGCTGAAAGTGATTTCTACCAGACAACCTTACCGGCGAAGGGCGCAGCGCCGGGCGCCCGAGTGGCCGCTAGGTTAACGCTCTCGATCTCTAGGTATTCTGTCAGTAGGAGCTGGAGCTGAAAATATATAAATAAATAATGTTGGACACAATTCACACATATTTATACAAGTTTAAATTGTAAAATTACTTCGACATTGGTGTCAATTCAGATGTTATTATTAGTATTATTAAACGGGTATTTATACCGTTTATTTACCTATTTTCCCTGACGTTTCAACAAGTTTACACGGTCAGGGGATGACTGGAGTACTACACCTCAACACCAACCTCAACTAATGAACTTTAGTCCAGTTATAAAACTTGCAAAATGCAGCACCAAATCAGGTTAGGAGGTTTATTTTCCAATTAGGATAATACACCACTTGAGTTTGTGGTCAATTCAAGATCTATCAGTGACAATAAAAACGTAAAAATTAAATAAATTTACTATCACTTCATCATGTTAACGTATTCACTGCCCAGCCTCTGCGGTGCGACCCGCAGGGGCGCGCTGCAACGTGCTGCAGACTGGCACCTGCGTCTTGGGCCTTGAAGGTGTTAGTGTATAATAAAACAAAGTCTCTTCCCACTGTCTGTCTGTCCCTATGTATGCTTAGATCTTTAAAACTACGCAACGGATTTTGATGCGGTTTTTTTTAATAGATAGAGTGATTCAAGAGAAATGTTAACATCCGCATCCGCATTGCACCCGAGCGAAGCCGGGGCGGGTCGCTAGTAAAATATACTTACAACTTGTTGCACCGCACTCCAGTAATGCTGTTCCGTGTGTAGGCAGGAATCGGACAAGCGATGTTTCTGCAACGCCGCCCGCCATAGTTGTAACAATCTGGAAACGCACTTAGAAATAAGACACACACGAGAATACTCACCAATATTACATAATCATCATCATCATCAGCCTGATCCACTGGATATAGGCCTCATGGCCTCCCCTAATGAGCGCCATAGCGGCCCTGTCTTCAGCTTCTCGCATCCATCATCTCAGCATTCTTTCGTAGATCGTCATCCCATCTGGCCGGAGGGCGTCCTACACTACGTTTGCCGAATAGTCTCCACTCGAGAACACGAACACATAAAATATTACTTCTGGAGAAATTCTGAAACTGGCGCTGAATTTGTCCTTTCCCGATAAAACCAGCTCATGAAAATTAAAAAAAATCATAGTCGATGTGACATGCATGATCCTATGGTTCTATGGCAGAAGTGTAAATTTAAATTCGACGACCGACTAACCTTCATACTGTTTGTCACACTAGTGCGTGTGTGTTCAGCTTCTTCCGAAAATAAACTTTTGATGAGGATTTTTATGTAAAATATAATAAGGGGTTTGAGTCATAACAATGACTCAAATCCCAAATAATTTAGTCCCTTGGAATATCTTTGTTACTGAGGTACAAATATTAAAATTGACCGGTTGACTAGTTTTTGATGATTTTATATCCGATATTTTGTGCTAATATAAAATCTACTGCTTTTATTCCTAGAAGCGCACGCTCTATGTCTATACTCATCCATCAGCCAGCAAGTATAATGACCTGCTTAGCCCCGACTCTGTCACTCCCGATGTGTCGTGTATCTCGCCATCTCCATCCCACTCGTAGATAGAACCTACCGTTTGTTCCTAGAAGCGCACGCTCTAAACTCGTCAGCGAGTATAGTAACCAGCTTCGCTAGGGGTCGCCCCGTCTCTGTCATTCCTGTTGTATCCTGTATCTCGCCGTCTTCGTCAGACTCGGGATCCATTTCTACGTCATCGCCTTCTTCTATGATTCGGCGTGATACTGAATCGATTACTTCTAGTAGCTCGTGTTGGATTGATACTTTGAATTTCTGAAATAAAAATAGATAATGTTCAGGGCCCTTACTCAAACAATATCGAAGTTTCTGCTTCATTTTCGTGCAAACGCTAATCTTATGCAAGCGACATAAGAGTTGGTTTTATTTATTTATTTATAATTTTTAGCATGACAACAAAAATGAAACATCAATTTTGCTTTTCCGAGTAGCAGTAAAGAAGTTTTTAAACATCTTTCACTTTATGATACTTTGAAAATATAGGCAGAAGCTCGTGGCCTGTGGTTCGATGTCCACCACACGGATAAGAACAGAGTTGTGTAAAATCTACAAAAAGTATCTCAAATCGTGAGTATCTGGCAACATAATGTACTTATCTGCTTCGTCCAGATTTATAATATTCAAAACTTACTTCTGTCTCACTTTAAAGGACAATACTTATAACGCGAGAAAAGAAACAGCTATACAAACCTCAGTAGCTTCCTTCAATTGCTCCAAAACGCCCAGCGCTTCGAGAGATATCATGACTGTAGTCTCGAATGTTTTGTCCTCTTCTGTTAGAGACGCTTCAAACTCGGGTGTTATGTCTTGTAGGTACGCATCTGTTACTTCCTCGCTTTTTGTCAGTTCTGTAACAAATTTTCTTTTTCAAGTCTTTTGTGGAGAAAACTCTGTGAAAGCGCTGGTATAGGAAATGTACTATTAGCTCCGCAGCTTCGGAGGTGCTTTTTAAGTAGCCTATGTACATCCTCAGTGTACCATTTACCTCCCTGCCAAATTGTATAGTGATCCTTTTTTAACGGAGGTCCGTGTACACTAATGTTCTCTGAGAGAAAGTATAATACCTGCCAGTAGCAGCGCCGTGCGTCGCCTGGCGGAGAGCGCGCGAGTCAGCGGCGCTCGGTCTGCTCTGTACACCGCCTCGCTGATCCGAGCTAGGATCACGTCTACTAGCTCGCGCTTTTTGGCCTGTAGAATAAGTTCCGTTGATTAATTTGAGCTGACCTCTTTGTAGACAGCTTGTTCATCAAGAAATAAGGATGAACCCAGCCTAATGTCGACTGCTGGACATAAACCTCACCCAAGGATGACCACAATTACCAGTCCTACAATCTTACTAATGTAGGCAAAGGCTTTTCAGATTTTCTCTAGCTTGTGACAGAGTAGCAATGTTTGTAGTAAAGCATTGAGTAGACCATTTACTAGTGTCTTAAGGGTAATTGTGTATGCTATGTAGTTTTTAAGGTAAATAAAAAATACTGTCACAGCGTTTTTGACTATTTTCAAGACAAAAATTTTAAACGCGAAAATTACTTACAATGAAATTGCTTAAAATCAAATAAACACTTTACTGTAAGTAAAAGCTAGTTTCATAGTCAATTCTTACATCCAAATGCTGTCTAGTAGCATTAAGCGCGTCCACATGATTCAGCGTAGTCGTAGCGGTCTCTAGAGCCTCCGTCAAGGTGTGCGCACACGCAAGCACGCGGCCCGACGCCACGTACTCACGCGCACTGCGCTCCGACACCACTACACGCTCGCTGCAAATGATTGCAATTATACACCTTGTCATAGAGTTAGGATACAGTGATATCTCTAATATATGTAAGGACAAGACCCAACCTGTACCCTGTACCCAATGTTAGGTGAATATGCCAAATTATCCTACTGCAGGGGAAAACGCTCCTTTCCTTCTTTCATATGTTTAATTTTATACCCGACTATGCAAGTTTCGTTTTTCTGTTGAGAGTACAACCTTTTAGAAGTGCCTCCCAGCATACACAAATCCAATGAAATTCTGTCGAAAATTCGTCATTTAAGACGTGCTTAAATCTGAGTTGCATTTACGTTTAGGTATTGGGATCTATATTCTACATACATTCTTAAAAATTAAAGAACCCTCACATATCAGTCAGCATCTGCAGTGCATAGTGATGAGTGCGTGCTGTCATCCACAGCCTCTTCAGATCATCCCTCCTCAGCTGTAGCAGCCCCCGGCAAGCTGTCAGTCGGCCTGTTACTGCGTCACAGTGCTGGTTCCATGATGATAGGGCTTGGACTACAGCACTGAATTTCTGGAAATGGGTTTAATCTTATAATAAATACTTTTTCATTCTACCATTTCAATGAAGCCTCATTTTGGCAAAAGACATTGCATTTTTGTTTATTCTATATTTACTACCTATACTTGGGGCCAAATAATGTGGCAATACAGGTCATTGACTTACCTTTATTATGTTAAATTGTATTCTTAAAAGACACAAGACCTTGATGATTTAATTTCAGTCTAAGATTTGATGGAAGGCCTCTTTCAGCACAAAAATAGCATTAAGGTCCCGGCTCTCATAATGGATAGGATAATAATAATAATAATAATAATATTTATTTATTCAAATAAAGGTCTTATAAACAATACAAAGTATGTGTACTTCTAGTCTAAGTATACTATAGACCTATTTCACTTCTTAGTTTCGACACCTCGCTCTAACTAAGTTCAAGACTTGTGATGTACACGCGAGGGCTCTCTACCTCTGTAAGTTAGTAGGTTACACTATTTTTGACTTATGTATGTACAATGTAAACACGTTAAGAAAACTATCCTACTTTAAAACTATCATAGTTTGGTGAATGCATTACGGATGCAAACAACACAAATAAGGTTTGTAGTAAACCCACTTACATCCGCAATGAATCTAAGAAAACTGTACATGACTATTATTAAATATCCTATATTAAAGTTAAGCCAAAAGTAAAATACAGTGTGTATGTGTGAGTGTGAAGTTGTGTGGGTGTGTGTGTGAGTGAGTGGAGTATGAGTTGACTATGTTGACTACGTGTTAACTAATTGTTTTTAATAGGCTTTCTGTTTCATCATAGTTTAGGTTTAATAAATATAATTTTAACTTATTTTTGCATTGTCTGTAGTTTAAATCTTTCATATCTATATATTTGCTTATGTTGTAGGATAGATGGTGTATAAAAGAAAATTTGTGATTTTTAGGGTAAATATGGTGTTTTAGAACCTTTTTTGAAGAATGTTGTATATAAAAATAAACTACTTGAGCTACAAAGAAGAATGTTTATTAACCATTTAAGTAGGTTTTAAATATGTTGAATAGATACTGTAACACTAGAAATATCATCAGCGCCTTGCGGTTTCACCCACATAGTTCCTGTTCCTGTGGGAATTCCGGGATTAAATATAATCTATGTCAATCCCTAAATAGTAAGCTTTTTAATTTATTTATTAAAAAGGAACGCCAACAGCATATACATCAAATATTTTGTTTTAACTTAGTATCTAGGCAGGTTCTAATGTATATGCTTATTGATTGATATATCATCATCATCATCATCATCATCAGCCTATATTAGTCCACTGCTGGACATAGGCCTCCCCTAATGAGCGCCATAGCGCCCTGTCTTCAGCTTGACGCATCCAGCATCTGCCTGATTGATTGATATATACTTTCTTAAAATTATATATATTTTATGCTCAATTAAAAAATGAGAGCAACGACGAATGATTTTTTTAAATCAGTCCATCGTTTTAATACAAACAAACAAACAATCTAATCCTTCCTCTTTATAATATTAGTAAGTAAAGATAATAAAAAAAAAAAGACGTGTGGCACTCGGGGACTGCCACAGTAAAGCTCGAGAGAGGCGAGTTGCTGAACTAAAGAGACAAACGTCAAGGTTTTTTCGTTACGGAATTTCTGGATTCGGTCCCCGCACTCAAGGCCCGCGATAGAAGCTATGCAATAGCTTAAAAATAAATACATATCAAACCTGCATGACTTCCATAATCTCCGTAGCATGTTCAGCAACCAGCTCATCCAGTCTTGCATCACTCTTCTTATACTCTTTCTCTAATTTAGCTCTTTCCTTCTCTCGCTGCTCATTAGTCTCACTGGCCGAGAGAGTTCGAATCACCGACATAAGTAGACCACTCTGTGAGATTAGGATAATTTTTGTTTGTAATGGGAAATTTTGTTTGAATAACAACAAGGGGATACAGGTAGCCGGTAGCAGGTGCCTGAATACCCTGGAAATGTGCTTAGGATAACAAAAATCGTCGGTATAACTGGGACTCGAACTTACCGTTTCTTTCCCTTGTTTTACCCCACGAGGGGGTTTCGTAGGGGGCGGAGATGACATTGGATTGGCTTTTATCACACAACATGTACCAAATTCAGAAGAAAAGAAGCGATTTGAAAGAAAAAACTATTTCTGTTTAGAAAATCCGCCTACAAATCTACAAAAGCAACCAAATGTGAACCAAATCAATGTTTTGTTGACTTGACTGACACTGACACACACAAACAGCTGACGACAGCTTTTATTGACATCTAACACCAAACTTATTTCTAAATGGAAGCGTGATTTATCTTTTTCTAACGCCTAGAAAATGAGTAGGACCAAAAACTGTGACGGATATGGTGTCATGTTATTCATAAAATGTCGTTGTCAATGTCTGTCATTACATCGCACACACAAAACACGCTTTTTTTTTTTTTTTAATTTTCCTCTTTTATTTTGACCCTATTCAAACTCAACCTCTTTAAATTAAATTTCAATTCCTTCGTCTTTGTGCAATTGATTACTGACATTGGCAGAATTGTGTCAAACCATGACGCAGCAGAGCCAAAAATAAAAAGAAGAAGAAAACACGCTTTGTAAATAATGAGCTTGATTGATTTTATGTAAATTATCCTCTTTTATTTTGATCCAATAAAAACTCAACCTCTATAAATTAAATTCCAATTCCTTCGTCTTTGTGCAATTGATTACTGACATTGGCAGAATTGTGTCAAACCATGACGCAGCAGAGCCAAAAATAAAAAGAAGAAGAACTATATTTAAATTTTCGTAACGATATTTTGTATTTAAAGTTGTTAATTTTATTAAATTTTATTGTGACCCCTTATCTTATGGTAGAAATTACAATGGATTACTCGACAATAAGTAACAAAACCAATTGCACAGAAGTCGAAGAGCTTACGGATGGGGACTTGAGTCAACGATACTATTTATTGAAGAAGCAGCATGAAAACCTATCATGCAGTTATGATTCTACAAAACAGGAGCTCCATGATACCAGGAGAATGTACCAGACGGCCCTGGAAGTTCAAGGGCATTTAAGTACAGAGTTAGAAACATTGCAAGTCGAAAATGAACGGAGAAAAAATGAGGTGAATAATCGTATCACAGCTCTTCAAGAGGACATATCCCAGCTGAGAGAAGAACGGACGCAAGCTGTCGAACGCCATGCAGCTGAAATTAAAAAGCTGGAGCTCCAAATTCGAAATTTGAAAGAGGAACAGGCCATTAAGACGCGTGAAAGCCCTGTGCGTGATTATTCAGAACTTGATGAAGCTAGGGCTGCTGTGAACTCCGCGCTAACAGAAGCCGAGGTTGCCAAGGCAGCGCTTG
Organism: Eupithecia tripunctaria; assembly: GCA_955876795.1. NCBI lineage: Eukaryota > Metazoa > Arthropoda > Insecta > Lepidoptera > Geometridae > Eupithecia > Eupithecia tripunctaria. The sequence goes on from OY041604.1 coordinate 2,206,630, forward strand.
CAGAGGCTAAGCATGAGGTGGCCTCTTGGCAGATGAGAAGCGAGGAGTTGATTGGGGAATTGGCTGAGATGCGTGTAGCGGCTGACTTGCGGCGGGAGGACCTCAGGGCAGCAGCTGACAGAGAGGCAGTGGCCTTGGCAGACTTAGCTGAAGCGAAGGCTATGCTGCACCAGTTTACAGATTCTCAAGACTTGCAGCCTCATGGTAAACCAATCAGTAGTTATGATGTTCACTCGAGAATGTAATTATATTATTAATTCATTTATTAAATCAGACAATAATTAAGGTTTATTTATTGTTAGTGAGTTGTCCTAAATTCTATTTATTATAAAATATAAGGAATAATACATACCTACTAGTTGTTCCTAACAGTTATTGCTTACATTGTTCACAGCTGCCAAAGGAAACTCAATATTTGCTGAAGTTGAAGATAAAAGACAGGAAATGGCTAAAAATCTTATACAAATGAAACAAACTAACTCAAGAGTAAGTTTATTGTTGACTAGCTGCACCCAGTAGCTTCACACATGTTGTTCCTATGAAAATGTTTAAAGGTGATTTAACTAATTTATGGGATAAAAAGTAGCGTATGTTTGATTACAGGGATAAGAATTACCTGTCTGCAAAATTTCAGCCAGATCCATTCAGTAGTTTTGGTGTGAAGAGGTAACAAACATCCATTCATACTACATCCATACAAACTTTAAAACATTTATAATATTACAATCAAATAATATAGTACATACAATCAATAGAAATAAATTAGAACTATTATTTACAATTAAGAAAATTGAGCTAATTGCAGACTGTTGCAAATAATCAATACGTAGCTCAACTGATCCATATCAATACCAAAAGCATCTCCTAGGTGCTGGCTGCATTGCACCGCTGTATGAATGAGTAATAATTTAATAATTATTTTATGCAGGTCAATTGACACAGCAATGCACTGCGCCTGATAATCACTAGCTCTTGTCTATTATATAAAGTAGCTAAGTAACATCAGATATCAGAATAACTAAGTTAATGTGGCCAGTTACCATGTAATTTGAAAAGAGAGGAAGAAAAGACATCAACTCTGACTCTGACTCTGGTCTACAGGTTTGTGCCATCCAAGCCAATTTATCTAGAAAGTAAAATCAAAAATAGAAATTAAATAAACACTTGTCACAAAGTTTTGCTATCAATTGACCACCGGCCCACTGCCAACGAAGCAAGAATTTATTTAAATGTATGGCTCGTTTTTCCACTCATCAAACGGCGACAGCCTACATGTGTATTGTATATGATTTGAATTGTACACATGTGCGTGTGCTGTGCCGTTTAATGGAAAAACGACCATTGATTGGTATGTAAAGCAAGTTCATAATAACTTGCCAAAAATATAAAAGAATCCACTAGATTAACTGTTTTCAAGAATTTTTTCTGTATGATAGATAGATATGTAGATGGTTTATTTGGTTTGAATAACAGCTTAGCATTAGAATAACGAAAGCTACTGTAAATATCCAGCATAATAAATAAGTTTTAAAAGTACATTAGGTGCTAAGAAAAACACATTTCACTGTAAGTGAATTTATATTATGTTCTTTAAGAAATAAATATCTTTAACCACAAGTCCCTGATCTGTTACAGCTAAGAAGAGAGCTAGCCAACAAGCAGGCGGAGCTAGAAACCTTACTGCATGAGAAGCAAACCATCTGGGAGCAGCAAGCTGGAGCCTCGGCGCATTATGACAGTGAACTTATTGGTAAGAATACATAGCAATAAGAGGAAAACGTAGGATGGATTATATTGTGTTCGGGTTTTGGCACTTGCATAAATGACTTGTAAGACCTGGGAACAACCAAAGATTTAAATTGTTACATTCCTTTTCCGTATAGTGAGATCGCGCGTGTTTGTTGCCAAGCAAAGTGAGTAAGCTCACTCATTTGGAATCATTGAATTGTGTTTTTGTGTAATTTTATCTACTCATTAGCTGTGCCCCGCGGCTTCGCACGCGTTGTTCCTATGGAAACGTTTATAGGTGTTTTCCCGGCAATTATTAGAATTTTTCTCGCCGTAAAAACCATCCTTGAACTTCAACGAACATTTAAAAAAAATTATTGGTTAAATTGGTCCAGGCGTTATTGAGTTATGCGCTTACCAACACATTAGCGATTAATTTTTATATTAAAGATAGTGTGCGTGCTCCGGAATTTTGTAACGCACGCATTCAAAGACAATGCCAAGTTTTAGGGCGTAAGAGCGTATGTAACGATTTAAATCGTTTGGGAACAACAGATGCGACCGCAGTAATGGCAAAGTTGCATCTCGCTCTATTGTGGAAGGTCGTCCATCGTTCCTGGATGTTAAAGGAAAAAGATGATGATGATGACATAGAAATAATTTGTTGATGACCTTAATTTTAAAAGTAATCAAAAATAGGCTACTTGTTAGCTCGTAAATCAATACGTGGAAAGCCGCGGGCATAAACTAGTATTTGAATATAGCTAGAATAATTAATTTTGTATTAAAATACTATAAACCGACTTCAATTTTTATAGTAATGTATTGTATCATTTATATCAGTCATTTCATCTACTACCCATAACACAAGCTCTGCTTAGCTTGGGGCTAGATGATGCTGTGTGAATTGTCCGGCATTACCTATATATTTATTGTATATTTTACTCACAGAGAGTTATGAAGAGCGCATCACACAGCTGGAGGGTCTATGCGAGAAGCAACGGCGCGAGCTGGCCAAGTGGTTCGGGAAACTGTGCGAGCCAGCTGCGAACGGGTGGCTGCCGGGGGTGCTGGACCATTTGAAGTAAGCTAAAGTAGAATACTTTCATCATATCAGACAGATACGTCCACGACATAGACATTCCCGCTGAGTTGGTAAATAAGTTTATTAGTTTGATACTACTGGGTTGTAATTTCTCGCTTCATAATAGCTAGTTAACAAATTTCCCGCGGAGTGAAGGGCCTGGTGACCTGTACCACAGGTTGTTCTAAAACCTATCACAGGCACCACAGTTCTCTCACAAAACCGGTAAAATAATTGGACGAACAGAACCATAAGCACCCAAATCTTGCAAAGCTTACGGCAAAGAGGTTAATCAGCCTTAGAATTGTCTATCATAAAACCCCTGTACCTAAAATAACACGTGTTTTCAATAAACTTTCATCAACTTTATCGTAATCTATTGACTCTTCCCGACATCAACTCAACCGCCTGTATTGGTCCACTACTGGATGCAGGCCTCCTGATAAGCGCCTTATAGGCGTTTATCTCATGGAGGATGCCCATAATCCCCACGCTGGGCATGCGGGTTGGAGATCAAAGTTTGGTGGTATAATTGTTCTGCACAGCACCACACCGCCGCAGCTTCACGAAGATGGAGACCGGCACCTGCGTCTTGGGCCATGAAGGTGTTAATTAGTGTATAATGCACAGGAAACTTTAAAAATCCATCGTACAGTTTGTGGTATCTATTATAATATAAGTTATTTATTTAATGCCTCTGTAATAGTTTTATTTTGTAAAGCTTAGGCAGAGATACGAAGTTGCCCTTTTGGCCACCAAACTCTATTTTCGCATCTCTGCCTAAACTATACATTATGTATGTATAAAATAAAAATATAAAATATAAATAATACAAACTGTACGATGGATTTCTAAAATTTCCTATGTTAAACTTAATAATATGATAAAATAGATGGCGCTGTCATATTGGCTCGGTGATGCGCCTGAGAAGAAGCAAACAAATCTAAATAAACAATTTCAACATTTCAGGTCGGAATGCGAGAAGCTAAGAGTCGAAGTATTATCCCGTGGCGCCGCCCAGCTGGCCAGCGCCGCCCAAGTGCGAGATCTCCGCAGAAAACTAGCCCTCCAGTCCACAAACAAAGAAAACACACCGCCACCCAAAAATGACCCTTTCGACAAAGATGACAGCTTAGAAATCGCCGTGCCAAAAGCACCACAAATCAGGAAAATAGATGATGTTAAGAAAAAAGTGTGTTTTAACTAATATAGAAATGAAAATTAAAAATATATATATATTTTTTATTTTTACACTTCTACTACTATTTTCATACATAGTCGTAGTAGCAATTCAGCAGACTAGGAGCACATCACAAGATTTTAATAAACCATATTTTACTAAACAATAATAACTAACAATATCCTTTTATTTTTATGTTTAGGTTTACTAAAGTATATTATTTAGCGAAAGGGAATAAATGGTACGATATAAATTAGATTAGACATACTTTAACGTTGTTTGGTAGTTGGATTCTTAATATAACTTTAATGGGATTTTTCTTTTTTTATGGACGAAAGACTTTTGTTGACTGCAATCTCACCTGATGGAAAGCAAAGATATGGCGGGTTGTATCACGAAGGTCTAGAAGACACCTATTCAGACCCAGATCAGGTCATGCAGAACCTTGCGGCGGTGTTCGACTTTGGACCTTAGTCTCTGCAAGATACTGCTCGTCAATGAGTCTGAAGACTTCGTTCTATAGAGTCCAAGGCTGCAAGCTGGTACCTGGCCGAGCCGTCCCAAACATGGCAGGAATACTCCAAACCAGACCGGACCAAGTAGTTTCCAAGACAATCAGTTTTAAGTTTATAGGCCTTATCTAGCTTGCATTTGACCCCAATACAAGATGTCTGGAATAAGAAGTTTCTAAGACAGGCAGATTTTTATTTTAAACAGCTGTCATTATTTTGAGGGTTACCTTAGTTCCGGCATGATCGTTGATCAATGGTGATAGATTTATGGGTAGGTACTCTTACTATGGATAAAAATTTGCCTATGTCCATCCGGGATCCAATTTAATTTATCTTCACAGACAGTTAAGAATTTATAAATAATACAAGTCTCCTATAAATTATTGTACCTATTGAATATGAACATGACTGGCAAAGGGACCGGAAAGGCGCGTTAAATAAGAGGGCTGTGTATACCTACTAGTGGGTGTAAACGGGCTGATATGATGCTGGAATAGGTAGGTACCTAAGGATTTATCGTAATAATTATGATAATCTAAAGCATGTTTAGGTTGTTGACGTTGTCTCCTTCAGTTTCGGTAGAGTCAAGTCCCTGAGTTCGTTTTCTCTCGCCAACGCCATATGCCGCGTGAGACGCGCGTGGTCGCGGGCGTCCCTTTGCGTTCGAGCGCGCAGGCGCTTCTGTCTCGTCTCGTGCACGCATTGGGTGAATGCTCCTGTGGATAGAAGACAGAAATAATCATTGTCAATGCCGTAGGTAGGTAAGTACGCTGTACTGTATTATGGTTACAGATTTTGCACCACCACACAACCGCAGCCGTCATAACGCATTCCCTCATCATTACATAAACGCCAACAAGGCGCTTATCAGGGGGAGTCTTGCGTCCAGCAATGGACCAATACAGGCTGTTGAGGTTGAGGTACAGGTTGAAGGCGTTCATCAGGGGGAGGGGAGGAGGAAGCTGTTCAGATTGAGGAAATTTACAAGTCAAGAGATACCTATGCGTCATAGGCAATGAAAGTGTAGGACGCTTGCCCTGCTGTGGTGATTGCAGTTATGATTTGTGAAGGCTGAATAAATTTGGTACAAAGGTGAACTAACCAACAGTTTCCCAACACTTGAGGTTGTCCTCCGGCGTCTCGTATAGGTTGTAACAGTCGATGACCATCTGCTTGGACTCCGCGCAGACTGGATCTACGCTAACCATGTTCGCTGTGCGCAGGTCTATGGAAGTCACTAGCGCGTTCACGTCTTCTATTCTTAACCTGCAATAGGAAAATTGAAGAATTTGTCTGTCATTGTCACACTGCTGTGCAAAGGCATCTGATTTCTCTTCCCATCCTAGGTGGTTCTAAAGGAGAATAGTCTCTCCCACTGAGCGCCATAGCGCCCTGCCTTCCGCTTGTGGCATCCAGCATCTATCTGCAGTATTTCTTTATGCATAAACAATTTTTTTTTACATGTCGTTATCCACCTTTAAACTAAGTAGGTACCTATTTGTGTAGGTAATCCTAACCAAATTTGAAAAATACAAGCGAGAAGGTTAGAACGAAGTTGTTCTTGTTTCGGTTATTTTGCAAAATGCCTCTACAGCGCGATTTTTTAGTAGGTAGCGACATCTAATATTGATCCTGTACAACAAACTAAGTAGGGATAGAGTGACGTTGAAAGATGTTCCATTAGTTAGTTAAATTGCAGTATCAATGCAACTTAATTAACATTGAATACCTAGCAGGGGGGTGCAAGGGGTGTTCGTGGCACCCGGTTGCTGGGTCTCAGGGGTGCTCCTTATTTTTTTTAAGAAAAGTACCTAGCATTTTTTGACACCCTCTTCATTTCAACAAATTGCGTTACTTCTGTTGTGAATGTGATCTGTTCCCTTATGTTTCTTATGAAATTTGGCATTGACCGACGCCTGCTATCGCTGCGTTGTCATCTATCAATGGTGTCTATTCAGATGTTGCCAAAACTAGACTAAACTAATTTGACAGGACTAAAACTGATGCCATCATCCTTATTATTCTGATCGTTTTAACAGGGACGGCGACATTTTTAGTTACCTATGTCAAATAAGTTTAGTTTAGTTTTGGCGACATCTGATAGACACCAGTACCTATCTACCTGAAGTTGTCACGTTACCCAGTCCTTTCCGAATGGCTGTCGTCCAAACACCGGAGCCTCTCCATGTACACCTGGTCCTTGTAGTCGCCTCGAGGTGTGGCGTTGATGGAGGACGCCGCCGCCGCACCGGCGCCTGCTATAGCCGCGTCTTCTACCAGTCTTTCTACCTGAAGTAACAGTGTTTGAATAGGTAGGTATTGAATTGAAAAAAAAATCGAAATAAGGCTAAGGACTAATAGTTTTGATGACGCACACAAAATATGATACAAAAAATATAAACTAATACACACATTAATAAATCTTGCAACTAGAGTCGGTACCTATCTCTTCAATTACGTCACAGTTTTCAAGTTCGGAATAACCCGTCCACACCCTCGTCTTGCCTGCACGCGGTCCAATTTGTGCAGTCATAACGTCATAACATAACTGTACAAAAATACAGTAACCGTACAGTGGCCGGCCACAGGTGCAAGTAAGCTTCTGTCTGTGCAAACCTATAATACCTAGGTGCGAGGTGCGAGCTAATGTCTAGCTCCTACTACACGCTCCGTCTTACAGTCTGCGCAAACTGGTTCGGGCAGGCATGCTCACAGGTAGGACGGAGCGTGTCGCGGGGCTGGACAGTTGGAGGCTGACCTGACTCATCTACGAACGTAAATAAGGCGTAATAAACAGCGGATTACCATTTTGTTGGATATGCTGATGTGATGGTCGTCCTTTATCTCCTCAGTGTCTTCCTTTGTGGCGGTGGAGGTGTGCTGCGGTCGCTGGAAGTGCGTCGCTCGGACCGACTGTCCCCCGCCCATGGTGGATTTATCTGTAGGTAACAGTATATATTACGTAGGTGGAATAAAGGCAGAAAGGGAAAGTAAAATGAGTCGTCATTATCAGCCCGCTGGCACACATGGGTTTAGGCCTCCCCTTACATGCCAGCTCAGCTGGTCCTGTGCGAGGCTCATCCACAGTCTTCCGACAAGCCAGACGATGTCGAAAATCTGGCAGGGGTCTAGGCCACCTCGACGATGTCGTCCGACCATCTGGCAGGTGGTCTACCTCGAGGACGCTGACCCCTACCGGGTATCGCTCTGTGATCACCGCTCGTCCATCGGCCGACACCCCGCATTGCAACATGTTCTGCCAAACTCTTCTTTAGACTAGCCATTCGCAACCTACACGTCTATGACTTGCGCGCTATTAAATCCTCTAATTTTCCAACATCCTAAAATAAATAATGCTGGAAATTTCACACACCATGATTAAGCCCCCTGTACCTACCTAAAGCAGAGCTTTTATGGGAATCTTAAGAGAGGTAGATTTTAACTTGGTACCGTACTTTATTAACTCTATTTTCAACCGTCTTCAAAAAAGGATTAGATTTATAAATTTTGATGTTTTTAAGTACCTCAGAACTTTAGACTAAGCCTGATTTCCACGATTCTTATTTTATTTGAAAGCTGGTGCTTCCCGTGAGGTCCCATTTTAATTTAGTACAGTTCTGACAGTGGGATCCATGAAAAACACCTACTACTTTATACCTACTTAAAGTCGGTTTATAGATTTTTAAAACAAAATCAATTATTACTCGCTCTACCACGCCGTCCCAGTATGACGCAATAAGGCGGCTGTGGTCCCGTTCCCAAGGTTGTATCGCCTGGGGGATCCATCGGACACCTTTAAGTTCTGGGCGTGGAGTCATCAATCATTACCCATAGGTACCTATTCTTGTTTTTTTTTATTCTAACACTACGTGAGATTCTTGAGTTGCTATTGATGGACAGATCTTGGAATAAAATCATTGACTGTCACCCATGCACACTCAAGAAGAAAACTAGGTACCTATCTACTTACTAATATTATTAGCGGGTTTTTAGGTTGTACCTACAAACATATATCCTTTTATCATAGATATTAAAGACTCTACTATCTATCTTAACTCTAACAAGACGATTGTGAGTACCAGATCCTTGGGTTTTGTGGCACAACAATGATTTTGATAAAATTGTTTCAGTAAGTTTAAAATAAATATATTAAAAAAAAAAATTGAACTACCTAGGATTATAACAAACATAATATAAAAAAGATAAGTAAACAATGACCGAGGTAGAGATCACTCGTCTCGAACTTAGTTTGTTAAATGGATGTACAAGTCTTAATGAAGCAATTTTCAATTTCAATTTCAATTAGTTAGGTCGAGGTGTTGAATCTAACCCCCTTATTCATAATAGTCTGCTAATGTAGCACACTCTCTGTCTTCTTCTATTGACATAAGTCAGACTGAGAAATAACATTACTTAGCAGCTGGTTTATGTTAGCAGACCATTATAAATAAGGTGGTAAGACTGGATAACTAGCTCTAAAACACTGTACTGACAAGACCTTTTGAAATAAACGTTTGTTTATTTATTGTAATAATTAAAGGCACCTGTCATCATTTCCGACAACCTCGGCGTGTGTGTGGCGCAGCGGGCGAAGGTCCGCCTGCGACGCAGGAGGTTCCGGTTCGTTGCCCGTCTCGGGACAAATGTTTGTACCTACTATAGGCATATGTCCTTACATATGAAATTGGCGTTTTTCGTACTGGCCACTTTAATCACAAATTTCTCCTCTTTGGTAAGGAATGCCAAATTCAAATTTGTACAGCTATCTGCTACTCATGTATTTGTGCTTCGATGATCGTCATTCATTTGTTTTTTTTCTTCTGTTTTTTTCTGTTTGCGTCACTCATTTTACAAAATGGAAAACTTAAAATAACGCATTATTTACGAGTACGAGTTCCGCCGTGGCACTAGTGCTGCGGAAACAACTCGAAGGGTGAATGATGTGTATGGCGGTCGTGTTGCAAAAGAAAACACAGTTAGTTTTTGGTTCCAACGTTTTCGTTCTGGAAATTTCGACCTGCAGAACAAGCCCCGTGGACGGCCTGAGACTCAAGTTGATAATGAAGAGTTGAAGGCTATTGTGGAAGCGGATCCATCGCAAACCACGTCCGAGTTAGCTGCAGGCTGCGATGTTAGTGATAAAACTGTTTTAATTCACTTGAAGCAAATTGGGAAGATTAAAAAGCTTGAAAGGTGGGTACCTCACGAATTGACTGAAGCAAACCGGCAAACGCGCGTCGACTGCTGCGTTACATTAGTAAACCGGCACAATAATGAAGGTATTTTAAACCGAATCATTACCTGTGATGAAAAATGGGTTCTTTACGATAATCGGAAGCGCTCAGCGCAATGGTTGGATCCTGGCCAGCCAGCCAAATCCTGCCCCAAGCGAAAATTAACCCCAAAAAAGTTACTTGTAAGCGTTTGGTGGACTAGTGCCGGTATTGTTCATTTCAGTTTTCTCAAATCTGGCCAGACTATTACGGCTGATGTCTATTGTCAGCAATTGCAAACCATGATGGAAAAGCTAGCGGCTAAACAACCTAGGCTGGTCAATCGCTCCACGCCACTGCTGCTTCACGACAACGCTAGACCACACACTGCGCAACAGACGGCTACTAAATTAGAAGAGCTTCAATTGGAAAGTCTAAGACATCCTCCGTACTCCCCGGACCTTGCTCCAACAGATTACCATTTTTTTCGAAATTTGGATAACTTCTTGCAAGGGAAAAAATTCAACTCCGATGGGGCAGTCCAAATCGCCTTCAAAGATTTTATTGATTCCCGTCCGACTGGTTTTTTTAGTAAAGGGATCAATGAACTACCTATAAGATGGCAAAAGTGCATAGAAAATAATGGTTCATACTTTGATTAATTAAATATATTATATTAAAAAATATTCGACTTTTTGTTCCTCCCATACAAAACGCCAATTTCATATGTAAGGACCTAATATTTGTTCAGAGCGTTCTGAATGTTTTTTATGTATTATAAAAATTATCTATCTATGTAGTGTATTGTATTAAGTATATCAGTTATCTAGTCCCATAACACAAGCCCTGCTTATCTTGGAGCTTGATAATGCTGTGTGAATTGACCAAAATGATTTATATTTTATTTATTATTTATCCTCTTGAAATAAACGTTTATTTATTTATTATATGAGTCATAGGCACCTGTTATCATTATTATTAATTTCTCAGTAAAACAATTTATCTCTAATAAATAAATAGGTAATAAATAAATAATGTTGGACGATTCACACAGCATTATCTAGCCCTAGGCTAAGCTAATTTCAAATAAGTGCCTGAATGTTACATGAACCGTTTCTTGAACTCTACCAAGTTCGTTCGCAGATCCAAAATCAACTTCCTACTTTTAGTGCTGATGTGTGATTTTTTCTAAAACCGATCAGGAACAAGGAAATATTTGTCTTTTACAAATAAAATAAAAAATGTTCCATAGAAAATTACGCATTTGATACTTCTCAAAGGTCAAAGGGGCGTGTTCTGCGAAAAACTTTTGACTTGTTTGTGGTATTACTCAGGTATATTGCGGGAAACGTTAGATTGGCATTACTCATCTCCTTGTGTATCAATTGCTTATTTATTTTGGCATTTAGGCATGACGACATGGTGATCTACCCTAATAATGATTAATTTGAACTGGCTTATAAGCGTCTACTAGATGTAAGCGGCCATCTTAAAATCTTGACTCCTTTATTGAGGTGTATGAATATATTTTATTTAAATATAAGAATAAAAAAGACGTGTGGCACTTGGGGACTGCCGCGGTAAAGCTATTGCAATGCCATCTAGAGGCGAGTTGCTGAACTAAAGAGACAAACGTCAAGGTTTTTTTCGTTACGGAATTTCTGGATTCGGTCCCCGCGCTCAAGGCCCGCGATAGAAGCTATGCAATAGCTTAACAAATTTAGTAACAATTCCGCGAAAAAACCTTCTGCGATAAAATCTAACAAATTATACATTTATACAAAATGAAAGAACATATATCAAAGTAAGTCGTCAACTAGTTTCGTCTCTCCACGAGACATCACCAGGTCGCCACACCACTCGATCTTGACACTGAGAGCGCCAAACAACAACGGCAGAGTCCCACCAGAGATGTTGCCACTCCGAGCTCCGCTCCATATTTTATTTATTTAATACAAGCCCCGCGGCTTCGCACGCCTATCGAACTGATTTATGGGATAAAAAGCCTATGTGTTGTTCCAGGTTAGAACTTTTGCATATGTACAGGTATGAAAAAATTCAGCCCGATTTTTGTGTGAAAGAGCAACGAACATACATACATGTTTACAAACTTTCGCGTTGATGATATTAAAAAGCGTCTTGGTCATCTTGGTTAACGTTATATCGAGGTGCTGAGATGTCTCTACGACGCCGCGACCATGAGTGTCCAAGTACAGGACCAGCAGTCCAAACCCATCCAACTGCGCAGAGGAGTGAGACAGGGGGATGTTATATCCCCGAAACTGTTCACGAGCGTGTTGGAAGATATGTTTAAGACGCTGGACTGGAAAGGTAAGGGCATTAACATAAACGGCGATTACATCTCACACCTTCGATTCGCTGATGACATAGTCGTAATGGCGGAGTCGCTGGAGGAGCTCAACCGGATGCTGGACGGCCTAGCTTTAGCCTCACGATGCATCGGTCTCGGCATGAATTTGGATAAAACCAAAATCATGAACAATGGCCTCATTGATCCGGGACCGGTCGTCGTACATGGCCACCCTCTCGAAATTGTTTCCGAGTACACTTACCTTGGACAAATTCTGCAGTTGGGTAAAAACAATTTTGAGAAGGAGGCCAAGAGGAGGATCCAGCTAGGCTGGGCAGCGTTTGGAAAGCTACGTCGAGTCTTCTCGTCATCCATACCGCAATGCTTGAAAACGAAAGTTTTCAATCAGTGCGTCCTACCCGTCATGACCTACGGAGCTGAGACGTGGACACTCACGATAGGGCTGGTCCACCAGTTTAAAGTCGCTTAGCGAGCTATGGAAAGAGCTATGCTCGGAGTCTCTGAAGGATAGGATTCGTAACGAATACATCCGACAGAGAACCAAAGTTATCGACATAGCTCAAAGAATTAGCAAACTGAAGTGGCAGTGGGCCGGCCATATCTCGCGAAGAACCGATAACCGCTGGGGTAAACGAGTTCTTGAGTAGAGACCGCGACTCGGCAAACGTAGTGTAGGACGCCCTCCGGCCAGGTGGGATGATGATCTGCGAAAGACTGCAGGCAGATGCTGGATGCGTCAAGCTGAAGACAGGGCGCTATGGCGCTCATTAGGGGAGGCCTATGTCCAGCAGTGGACTAATATAGGCTGATGATGATGATGATGATTGGTCATCTTAACAACTCCTAGTAAGTTGTTAAGATGCCCAAGACGCTTATGTAGGTATGATATAATGTATCAACATAATGATGGACAACAGCTTATTTTATTTATTGGTACCACAAATTAACTACATATGTTGACAACGCGTACTAGACATTAAGATAGATTTAGGGATAACATGTAAGCTTCGATTTAAGTAGGTAATGTTTACGCGACGATTTGGTGTATATTGTTGCTATATTCCCATAACTGTAGAATTGCCTAACTGTTTACGATGTTTAAAGATAGCAAAGAGAAAACAGGCATTGTTTATAGATTAACAAAGAACGTTGCATTTGGCAAATAATGCAGGGTAGGCAATAAACGCGCGGGAATAGGCGGCCACCCTTTGTACCGAAATATTTAGTTGTAAACCGTTATGCGTTGCTATCCGTTAGGTCGTGAGAAACGACGATATTACTCTGTTAATAGTAGTATATATAGCATTGTTTTAAAGATAAGGTGTGCAGTGTCAGACAGACAGTCGTAGGGTGTAGTTCAAGATTGATTGTAAGATTGTAACTTAACTGGTGAATAATAAACAGTCAAAAAGGAACGGTCTTTCTCTGAAGAAACCTCGAAGGCCGACAGGAAGGCAAGAACCAGCGGGCTACCCAGCCAGCTTATCCCCACAACAATTTGGTCCATCGAGCACGGATAAGAAGATGCCGAACCTCAGGTCAAGGTCGCTACGCTCCCGTCCCGAAAGGGAGGAGGAGGACTCGGAGGAGACTGGAATTCCAGGTACCAGCACAGTTACAGACTTTGAGACAACGCCCGCACCACCCACGGCCTCCGCGAACTCTGCGCCCGGCATACCTCTGGGCCAGACGACTCGCGCCTTGTTAGCGGATGCGAACTCTGCGCCCGGCATATCTCTGGGACAGACGACTTGCACCGCACCCGTCGCCGTGTTGAGCGCAGCCGCGCTAGGAAGAACTAGAGCCACCACCGCTGCTGTAACCGCAGCGGCCGCTGTAACATCGATGACGTCCACTACGAGTACGATGCGCCCCGCACCCCCCGCGGCACCCGCGAACTCTGCGCCCGGCTTACTTCTGGGCCAGACGACTCGCGCACCTGCTGCCACGACACCGAGTTCACCGAGCGCACCGACTGAGTACTCCGCCCAGCTCGCCGCCGCCACCGCGAATGCTCGCGCACCTACTGCGCGCACCATGACCGCGACGACGGCTGCGTCCGCGACGCTTGACGCACCGCGCTCCTTTGTTGCGAGGACACAGTCAAGGAGGACAGAGAAGATGGCGCTTATCGAGTTGCAGAGAAGGAAGCTTGAAGAAGCTCAACTCGCGACTGCACTGGCGCAGTCGGAGTACGAGCTTGCCTTGGAGTGCGCCTCTGAGGCGGCCTCAAAAGACATTGATAATTCTATTGAGGTTCAGCGCTGGGTAGAAGAGACGACCAAGATAGAAACCCCGCACCCGCCTGTCGAGGAGGAGGTCCAGCAACCATCACAACCCGAGGGATACCTACCGCAGCCGCTCCGATTCGAGAAGAAGGAAGAGAGTTCCCTGAATCTTATTAGAGAGCTAGCCGACGCCATCACGCTACGTAAAAGTGAGTCTTCGCGTAACTTTTGGCCTCTTCCAGATTTTGACGGCACTGCGGAGGAATGGCTACCCTTTGTTAAGACTTACAAGGAGAGTGCAGCAGCCCACACCGATAATCAGAACACGGCGCGCCTGAGGAAGGCGCTGAAAGGAACCGCCAAGGAGTCGGTTCGGAGCCTTCTCTTCGCATCGGACGATCCTGCTATCATCATGAAGACGCTTGAAAGAAGGTTCGGCCGCCCAGATGACATCGTGGACATGGAACTGCAGAAACTGAAGGCGCTCCCGAAGCTTGGCGACAACCCGAGAGACATGATCATATTCGCCAGCAGGCTGAGCAATGCAGTAGCTACGATAAAGGCGCTTAAGAAACCGTTTCTACTGCACTCTCCGGAAGTGGGTAAGACTGTTATAGATAAATTTTCCTCTCTTATGCGATATAGGTGGTATGATTACAGCACTGCTACCACCGAAGAAGAACCGATTCTAGAGAAGCTGGAGAGGTTTCTAAACAGAGAGGCTGACATCTGCGGATCTGCAGCGCTGCCTGAGAAGCTTCAGAGGAAGGGCAGGCAGACCGTCAGCGCAAGCCAAGAGGAAGATGAGCAAGCTGCCAACGCTACCACCGTGCCAAGCTGTCGTATGTGTGAGGGAACGCACTACATCAAGGACTGCGCAAGTTTTAAGAAAGCGACGGTCGACGCGCGCTGGGAGATAGCAAGAGATAGGAAGTTGTGCTTCAAATGTCTGAGAGGTAAGCACAGTGGATTTAGCTGCAGAACACGTCCGTGCGTCAAGTGCAAGCGGCCACACCATCTTCTTTTACACAACGAGAGGCCAGTCGCGCCACAGCAGCAGAAAAAGGAGGAGGCCGCAGATAAAACAGAGCCCACAGAGAGGAAAGATTTTGTGACCAACGTCTACGCAGCGACCGTGGGAGCGAGAGCCTACTTGAAGATGCTACCGGTCGATTTATATGGACCGCAAGGATCTATCAGGGTCATCGCCCTACTAGACGAAGGGTCAACGGTGACTCTCCTGGAAGCCAGAATTGCTGAGAAAATTGGAGCTACAGGCGAGAAAGAAAAGCTAGTTCTGCAGACGGTAGGAGGTAAGATCAACTGCGATTCACAGAGAATGGACCTACTACTGAAGGGAGTTCACCGACGAGACAGACACACTCTGCGCGGCGCACGTACGGTGGAAGATTTGAGGCTGTCACCGCAGCACATTGACGAAGACACCCTCGAGAGCTACAGTCACCTGAGGGAAATTAAAGAGGAGCTGCTCTACAGCAGCGAACGCCCGGCTCTACTCATCGGTCAAGACAACTGGGACCTGATCGTCTCAAGAAAGGTGTTGAAGGGTAAGCCCAATGAACCTGTCGCTTCGCTTACTAGCCTAGGGTGGGTGCTTCACGGTCGAGCCTCACGGGCAGCTGAGAAGGTAAACTTCCTTTACCATTGCCGGCTCGCCGAAGAAGAGAATATGGAAGAGATGATGAAGCGGCACTTTGACCTCGAGGCGATCGGTATCCAGCCTCGACGACCGAGCAACGACGCTCATGGTAGAGCCCTGGAAGTGTTGGAGAAGACAACGAAGCGACTACCAGACGAACGTTTTGAAACTGGACTCCTGTGGAAAAGTGATGGTGAGTCCTTGCCCTTGAATTACAAACAGGCCTACAGCCGACTAGTGGGCATCGAGAAGAAGCTGCAGAAGGATGCAGCGCTCAAGGCAGAGAACCAAGAGCCCTGCGAGGAGACGAAAAGGGACGCCTGCTGCGCTGTGAGAGTAGTCCCGTTGCTGAGTTTGCCAAACCCATGTAAGTTCAGTAGCTGGACAAGGCTGCTCCGAGCCACTTCAAGAGTTTTTATGTTCGTAGATTTATGCCGCCGCAAAATCTCGAGGGAAGTCGGCACGAAAGATAACAAACCATCTCTGCTGCCCATCAACGAAGACCACCTCCAGAGAGCCCAGCGCGCCCTGGTTCAACAGAGTCAGCAAGAGGCCTTCGCAAGCGAGATCAACAACCTGAAAAAGAAAGAGCCAATACAAAAGTCGAGCCGCCTGAATAAAATAGAAGTGGAGCTCGACGAAAACGATATTCTGCGATTGAGTGTAAGAACGTCGAAGCTAACCGGAGAAGATCGGAAACCGCCGGTCCTCGATGGTAAAGGTAGATTAGCTTCACTCTTAATAGACCACTACCATCGGCAGCTTCATCACGGGAGCAGCGCGACGGTAGTCAACGAGATGCGGCAGAAATTCTGGGTCGTGTCCCTCAGAGACGCGGTAAGGAAAGTTGTCCGCCAATGCCAGTGGTGCATCGTGAAGCGGGCGAAGCCAGAGGTACCACCACAAGGAGACCTGCCTGCAGAACGGTTGGCACATCATCAACCACCGTTTACCTGTACCGGGGTCGACTACTTTGGTCCCATGCAGGTAACTATAGGGCGCCGCCGCCGAGAAAAGCGCTGGGGAGCGCTCTTCACCTGCTTAACGACGAGGGCGGTTCATTTGGAGCTGGCAAACTCGTTGAGCACCAGCTCCATGATTATGGCACTGAGAAGAATGGCTGCGCGTCGTGGCAGCCCAAAGGTTATCTTTAGCGATAACGGAACCAACTTCGTCGGAGCCAACCGAGAGCTGAGAGACGAGTTAAAGAGAATCAGTCCAAACGAGTACATGGATGCGGCAGAAAAGGAGGGAATCACATGGAAGTTCATTCCTCCAGGGGCACCACACATGGGAGGAGCATGGGAGCGCTTGGTGAGATCCGTGAAAACCGCGCTCATCGCCGTCCTAGGAGAGAGAAGCCTGTCAGAAGAGGTTCTACACACATATCTGGCGGAGATAGAACACACCGTGAACTCCCGACCGCTAACCCATCTTAGCGCCGACCCGGGAGATGAAGAGAGCCTCACGCCTAATCATTTTTTAATTGGCAGATCTTGTGGGGCCGCCATTCTGGGAGCGTTCGACGGGCGAACGCTTGTGGGCACGCCAAGCTGGAGGACAGCGCAACACCTGGCGGACCACTTCTGGGCTCGTTGGCTAAAGGAGTACCTACCCACCCTTATGCCGCGAGCCATGAGATCGAGACAAACAGCGCTAGAACTGAAGCAAGGCGACGTCGTCATCATCGCCGACTCTACCTTTCCACGAAACACCTGGCCACGCGGGGTCGTCGAGACAACCTACCCAGGACGGGACGGAAGGCTGAGGATCGTCGATGTCAGAACGAGAGGCGGCGTCGTCCGGCGCCCTGTGTCAAGATTGATCCCGATAGCGTTGTCTTCAAATAATGGAGTACCTGGCGCACCAGGCACTCGGGGGGAGACTGTTGACAACGCGTACTAGACATTAAGATAGATTTAGGGATAACATGTAAGCTTCGATTTAAGTAGGTAATGTTTACGCGACGATTTGGTGTATATTGTTGCTATATTCCCATAACTGTAGAATTGCCTAACTGTTTACGATGTTTAAAGATAGCAAAGAGAAAACAGGCATTGTTTATAGATTAACAAAGAACGTTGCATTTGGCAAATAATGCAGGGTAGGCAATAAACGCGCGGGAATAGGCGGCCACCCTTTGTACCGAAATATTTAGTTGTAAACCGTTATGCGTTGCTATCCGTTAGGTCGTGAGAAACGACGATATTACTCTGTTAATAGTAGTATATATAGCATTGTTTTAAAGATAAGGTGTGCAGTGTCAGACAGACAGTCGTAGGGTGTAGTTCAAGATTGATTGTAAGATTGTAACTTAACTGGTGAATAATAAACAGTCAAAAAGGAACGGTCTTTCTCTGAAGAAACCTCGAAGGCCGACAGGAAGGCAAGAACCAGCGGGCTACCCAGCCAGCTTATCCCCACAACAACATATGTACCTCTAATGTAAAACAAAGTCGATTCCCGATGTCTGTCTATATCCCTATGATGTATGCTTAGATCTTCAAAACTACGCAACGGATTTTGATGCATTTTTTTTATAAATAGAGTGATTCAAGAAGGTCTATGTGTATAATACATCAGCATTGCACTCGTGCAAAGCCGGGGCGGGTCGCTAGTTTATTATAATTCATACATTACAATTCTTCCTGCGGGTGTCGTAAGAGGTGACTAACGGATATCCACCTGGGGCGGGCAGCAGCGCCCCTGCAGAACAATTCTACTTCTGAAATGCGATCCCCAACCGGCATGGCCAGCGAGGATTATGGGCGTTACCCCCTATAAGATAACAGCCAATAAGGCACTTATCAGGGGGAGGCCTGCGTCCAGTAGTGGACCAATACTGGCTGTAGAAGTTAAGGAGGACATACACATTACATCCAACACTCAAAACACTCAGAATAAATATCTGTAGAACGACAAACATTTGTCCCGAGACGGGAATCGAATGTTGTCAATTGGATTTAATTATATCAATGAATCATTAGCCTTTCAGCATCATTTTTCTAGAGCCAGACATTTTAGTTGTTATATAAAATTAATACCAAATTAAGTCAAGCTGGTTGTCTCAGTCACTTCAACCTTGAACTTAAATTTTTATCTACAAAACTTATATTTAAAAAAACATGTCAAAGTGATATGTTTGTTTGTAATACTATGATTATTTCTCGGAAATACTAACCCGATGCTGATTTGCTATTATTTAAGTAGACAGTGTCATAAATAAATAAATACTACTGTCAAACATAGGACCTTTATTTTTCAAAGTCAGCCAATACGAATAAAGCCCTGCTATGGTCAAATCAGATTTATAAGAGAGTATCATTCGTACTATATTCCGCTCTTCGGTTTTATTTTCGTAACGAATTTGTTTTGAACACAAGAAAATAAACCACTGGGCAGCTTAAATAACGAAAAAATAAAGTATGTACTCGTATTGTGGATGAACTGCGTCACAGAGAATAACAATGTTGTCGAACTTTTTTATGTACGAATCGCTATTTGGACGAACTGCGCATCGGAATATTAACTATCCGTTTATTATCAAGTAATTTGGACAAATCGCGTTTTGGCCTAACTGCTAACAAATCGTACGAACGATACACTCACGAATAGTAGTAAATATGAATCGATCTGCTGTTACCCATAACGATAATAATAATTCTTATTTATTGTTTTGAAATGAATGTAAAAACAAAAATGCTGGACGATTCACACAGCATTATAAAGGCTAAACAGAGTTCTGAGGTAAACAAACAAATCATTATTTTTAAGCTATTGCATAGCTTCTATCGCGGGCCTTGAGCGCGGGGACCGAATCCAGTAATTCCGTAACGAAAAAACCTCACGCTCCCCACTCCGACCGGAACAGCGGTGATACTTTTTAGTTTTGCCATCTATCGTTGAATAGTAGAACTTTTAATGACTTTTTGAAATATGACGTTTGTCTCTTTAGTTCAGCAACTCGCCTCTAGGTGGCATTGCAATAGCTTTACCGCGGCAGTCCCCGAGTGCCACACGTCTTTTTTTTAAAACAAACTGTATTTGTTCGATGGTTTTACTACATGAATCGAGTAAAGCCGTGTACGGAAGTCAGTAAAGGATAAAATACTCTAAGCCGGGCTATGGTCGATTGAACATGATTTGAGACATATCTACTGCTGGTAATCCAAAGATCATGGAATAAAATTTGCATTTATTTTGTACTATTAGAGATCCGTTATGAAAAACATTAGGTGGAACATCCGGTTCCGGTTTTCGTGACTAAGTTCATAGTGGTGAATTTAGTTTGGTTAAGTTTTTTTTCTAATTTTGCTCGAGCTTACAGCTAGAGCTTTTTTCGGCTTCCGGTCGGCAAATCGTACAGACGTGTCTTACAGCAGTGTCCAGATAAAGTCAAATTTAGAAGAGTATCCCGTGAAGCGACTGACCAGAACTCCCGCGCAGACTCATCCACGCTAGGTAAATACATTCCATCTATTTGCCGGGTGCCGCACGTCACACAGTTCGCGGAAAAACACAATCATTTCACCGGTCTCGATGTCCCGACATTTATCCACCATATTTATTAAATCTCCTGAGCTGTCTTGCAGCCAATGAGAATCGTCAGTAACCGAAAATACTGTAAATAATTTGAGAAGACCCCCAAATTGTTAAACAAAGAAAACACTTCCTGCTTAGCGCATCATAACATTGATTGATTGTCAAACACAAACTGCCAGCTGACTGTGGCATCGACATTGACAGCTCCGGAGTTGACGTCTGACACTTTTCACCACAGATAAGATAAAGTCGTACCACATCGACGAGTCGACGAGATTATGACCACAGACTAAAATAAATTCACCACCCAGAGCGCCTGCTAAGTTTGAATAGCAGAACACCTACACGATTGCCTTCGAAATTGCGTAGGTAGAATTTAGCGCACTTAATCAATAAAATCAATCATCACTGGAAGCCGACCGTACAAATATATTTTATCAGAGAATATTATTTTAAGTGAAGAATTACTGAACAACATGGATAATAATACCTGCTCAGGCTGCCTTATGCTGATATCTGACCCCTATCTAACCTGTTCAACGTGCCAAAAAATCTATGATCTTCTTTGTGCCAACATATCCGAGCAAGAGTACAGTGCACTAACTCACGACCAGATGATCTCCTGGGTTTGCTTAGAATGCCGTATCAAACTACCGAGGGCTGACAACACCCATACTCCTGTGCGTTACAACCGAATGCCTCCGATACCGATACCGTCTAAGAAAAGCGAACCTTTACCATTATCTACACCTTTACATGCGGCTCATGAGAATGTCACCATGCGCAAGAAAAATATGTCTGAACACAACCAGCAAGCTGCCGAACAACCATCCTTGGATATTCGCAGCATATTAAGAGAAGAGTTAGATCGCAAACTAAACACCTTAGAGAGATGCCTCGTTTCAACCATCAGGACCACTATAATAGAGCAGTTGGCAGTTATTACGAGCAAAAACCATAAAACTATTGTTGATAGTATCGGCAAGCTAAATGATAGGCTAACGGAATTGGAGGACATGCTGAGAAATTACAAACCAGTAATAGGTCAATCAGCCTACGCTGAAGTGATCCTTCCTTCACCTCCCGCCGCTCAAACGAGGACCGGGCATGACACTGACACGCAGCTACCATCATTGAAGGAAGTTACGATCTCCCCCCAGCCTGAGAGGAATACAGTGAAGCTTACATCATCTTTGGACAAACTTAGACAAACCACAACTGCTCAAGCTGACTGTAATTTGTCGCCATCAGCCGGTACCGTAAAACCCAAATGCGCCGATACGGCTAGGAAGCAACCTGGTAGGTCCAGTAAATCCGCTCAGGCAGTGACGACTACTACAGCACTCCCATTACAGTTTAGCTCACCAAAGAAACGGACATCTCTATCAAGTGACCCAGCTCATAAAGAGAACGCTGCCCCTAGCAAACTCTCACTCCCTACCACCAGCTCAACTGTAGTTGACACTGGAGAAAAGGATGGCTGGCTTGAAGTTAAGCGTAAACAACACCGGATGTCTACTCCTAATCCAAATGTATCACGCGGCATTGCAGCTCCCGGATCGACGCTCCTCGAAGCATCTGAAAGAATTCAATACTTACATCTATTCTATGTGAAGCAGGGGACGACCGAACATATGGTTCTTGAACACCTAAAAACCATATGTGGCAGCGATGTTTGCACAGTCCATCCTCTGAAGCCCCGAGGTAACTACGCGTCGTTCAAGCTTGGCGTTCCGGTAAAGTGGTCCGAATGTGTTCTATCCCCCAAGAACTGGACCGAGGACATATGCATAAAGCCATGGAAGCAGCTTTTTCGCGGGAAAGGCGACAAACACCAGCAAACGCAATAAGTACAAAAAGCTATCGTTATACTACCAAAATGTTCGTGGCCTTCGATCCAAAACGAGTTTATTTCGAAATAACCTAAGTATATGTACATCCGACCTTATTGCACTTACCGAGACATTCCTAACGAGTTCCGTCTACGATGGAGAGCTTTTCCCTTCTGGCTACACTGTGCTACGCAAGGACCGCGAAGGCGATGCAGGATGGGGCGGGGTTCTCCTAGCCGCCCGTGCAGATGTAACTCTGCGACCTATTACTAATATAGATGGTCTTACAAGGGAAATGGAACTTTTAATCGCCCATGTCTCTATTAAGAATGTTAAATTCATTTGCTGTGTTACTTATTTGCCGCCTAACTACAAAGACGAGCAATATATTAATGTTCTAAGTTGTATTGAAAATGTACGTTGTAAATATTCTGACCTAGAGTTATTAATTATTGGAGATTTTAACTTGAATTCTTGTAGCATAAATGTTAGGACTCATTTTGAGATATTTTGTGAAACATGTGATGTCCATCAATTTAACGATGTTGTCAACGAATACGGCGGCTTGTTGGACTTGGTACTCAGTGGGATGGATAGAGACATCCTCTCAGTCGAGTGTGCCCCCGATGCATTGGTTCCAATCGATAAATACCACCCTCCACTTTATATTTATTTCCTGTTACCCCGCGGGCGCCAGATCTCTCTCACTGCCGCCGCGAGCGTGGGCTCTATCCATTGCTCTCCACCGGTGAAGGAGTGGAACTTTCGGAAGGCCGACTTTCAGGGACTCTACATATCTATAGGTAAGATCGACTGGAGTGAGCTCTATACTGAAAATGAACCGGATTTGGCTGTCGATATCTTCTACAACAAGATTAATGTATGTTTAGATGAGTTTGTGCCCGCCAAGCGAAACTCGAATACCGCTTCACGGAAGTATACATATCCAACCTGGTATACACAGGAAATTATAGAGAATATTAAAAATAAATACTTTCATTTCAAGAAATTCAAAGAATTAGGGAAACTATTTAACCACGAGCTTTACAAATACTACAGACAGTTAGTTAAACATTTATTAGACAAGGCCTTTAAAAACTACATATCACAGACACAGAACAATATCATACGCGAACCTTCCAAATTCTGGCAGTACGTCAAAGATAAGCGACAAGACAGGCCAGCACTCGGTGAGTTTGGGTGGCGGGGTACGACTGTTGCAGGT
Source organism: Eupithecia tripunctaria (assembly GCA_955876795.1). NCBI lineage: Eukaryota > Metazoa > Arthropoda > Insecta > Lepidoptera > Geometridae > Eupithecia > Eupithecia tripunctaria. Next base: position 2,230,166 of record OY041604.1, read on the forward strand.
CAGGAAGCTGCGGATGCCTTCGCTGATTTCTTCGGCTCAGTTTTTCACGTCAACGAACCCACTTTGAGCGCGGATGCGGCGCAGAGCGTTGCTGTGTCTGGATCCTTAGACAATAATAGAGTCGTAATCGAGCACATAGGGATATCGGACATTCGTAGAGCATTTAAGCGACTGAAGCCAGGATCGTCGACTGGTCCGGATGCGGTACCGGCATTTCTGGTAAAGGATTGTGGATTTGCATTTGAACAACCCCTTATTTATTTATATAACCTTTCACTTCAGCAGTGCTACTATCCAAACCGTTGGAAGGTCTCAAAAGTCACCCCGATTCCCAAGATTGCATCAAACACACAAGTGGATATGCACAGACCAATCGCTGTTCCCTCAGTCTTCGGAAAAATCTTTGAGACAATCCTAGACTATGAGATTCGCCGTCAGGTTGGTGGAGTCCTCGCAGATTCCCAGCATGGTTTCCGTGCAGCCAGATCAACGGTCACGAACCACGTAAACTTTGCTGACTATGTGTCGTTGGCTATGGATACGGGCTCTCAGGTAGATGTCACCTATTTTGATTTTAAAAAAGCGTTTGACTTAGTGGATAATGACATTCTCCTCCAGAAGCTAGCTGCAATGGGTTTCGTACCTAAACTCCTAGCATTTTTTGCTAGTTATCTACGAAACCGTCGCCAATATGTCTCCGTCCAAAGATTTGTATCGGAATCCTATTTCACGCGTTCAGGAGTTAGTCAGGGAAGTACACTGGGTCCAACCCTATTTCTACTAATGATAAATGACCTACCATCTGTTGTTGTCTCCTCTGAGAGTCTCCTGTTCGCCGACGACCTTAAACTTTATATGGCTGTGCGAGAAACGAAAGACTGCTTAGCACACCAACGCGATATTGATCTTGTCACTGACTGGAGTGAAGTTAATCATCTCTCTTTTAATATCTCCAAATGTAAAACTATCACCTTTACACGTCGACGCTATCCAATTGTGCATGGTTACTCTTTGTCCGGAGCTCCTCTTGAGCGTGTTCAGATCATGCGGGACCTTGGACTGGTGATGGATCCGAAGCTCAACTTCAATGCCCATATTCAGGCTTTATGCAAGCAAGCATCCAAAATCTTAGGATTTGTAATGCGTGTAACCTGGGACTTTCCCGACTTACGAGCGGCGATGATACTGTTCCATGCTTACGTACGTAGTCGTTTGGAGTTTGGAGCAATCGTTTGGGATCCCCACGAGGACAAGTACAAGATGATGGTCGAAAGGGTACAAAGAAAGTTCGCACGTTATTCCTATAAGAGGATGTACGGCTATTATCCATACCTCTACCCATCCTTGTTCGTCTCCGGTATGGTCGGTCTGGACACTCTGCATTCGAGACGGAAGCTCCTCCTCCTTATGCACTATATCAGTGTGCTGCGTGGTAAGGTTGACAACCCAGTAGTTTTACAGCAGATGGGTTTTGCTGTTCCGAGGCAGCACATGGTGGGCGCAGTGGGAGCTGTCGGCCCGCGCCGCAGGCCTCTGCTGTTTGCGCTACCACCCGGATACCGCACGCATGCCGGTTTGAGCGCTCCCACCCCTAGAGTACTTGCCCTCCTAAACAAGTTCATCTCCGCAACCGACGCCGACTTGTTCTTTGACAACATCGCCAAATTGCACCGTTTAGTGCTCTCATTTCTTAATAGCACTTTTTGACATGTATGTATTTGCTAATATTTTGACTAGAATTTTATTATAATTTTTATTGTGACATGTCCATATTTTAGATTTATATTTGACATTATTATAAAAATCTGTCTATGACTAAGTATTTATTTAGCAAATACTCATAATTTAATTTTATTTAGTAACTGATGCTCTGCTTAATACCTTATTTTTAATGTTTTAATTTATATAATCACCTACTTTAGATATCATTACCTATAATGCTTGATGTTTTGGATGTAATTCTGTTAGTCAAGATTGAATAAATAAATAAATAAAAATAAATAGAGCTGCGAAAAAAATTAGGCAACAAACCAGAGCAAAAGAAACGAATATACACAATGACATGCTTAGAGTCGATAAAAGATATACAAATAATACAAATACAAATGTTTTTTATTTCATTCTCAAAAAGCAATAATAATAAACAATATTTTGAAGCCTCCTTTTAAGTATAAAATACTAGGAGGTTTCGCTCTTCCTTAGTGACATTAGCAATAATTATAACATAAAGTTCTATGTCTATAATGTATCCAAAAGTAAAACCACCTGAAATTATGTTTTAAAATCAACAACAAGGAAGTTAATTTTAGTGTCCGTTCTACGATTGTTTATCTATTTTGCAGATAATAAAAAAATCGTAAAGTTGGTTAAATGACTGCCTAAAAGTCAGTTATTTTACCGCCTTATCCCATTCCCGCAAAATAATCAACTTAAGTATACATTTATATGCATAAATGTAACGTACGCAACTGGTAGAGCTTCGTAGAGTCAATTTTAAAAGCAAAAGGAAAAATATTTCGATTTTGAACAAGTTTATACTTTTCTGTCACGCGCGACGCCACCTACTATTTGCATCCGGAATATAAAAATACAAAAACAAACACTACTCGTATAGCATACGTACCTATTCCTGTTACACTTTTTTTATTAACTACTTAGACATAGATTAAATTTATACAACTTGACTCTCCTTATGTATATAATATGAAAATTATTTGCGATGGTTCATATCCTACTCAATAGGGTATATGCATCGATTTTTTTTATTGTTTTAATCGGTTCTTTAGGTCATTATTTAACCGAGGAATGATATGACGCTCACTGAATTTCGCATTAACAAGGTAAAAAAAAACAAATCAAAACTACAATAATTTTCGGGTGATAAAAACGCTGCCATATTGGCGCCATGTTTATGTGACGTCGACGTACACACTTGATTAAAACCTTTGGTGACGACCTCGGTAGTGATCATCTCAGGAAAGAGGTTTTCCGAAAAAACTGAAAATTATCGACGATACGAAATGTCAAGTGGGCAGAATAGTGTCAAATCATGGTGCAGCAAGCAGAATAAAAAAAGAAAAAATGTGCACAGTGATGTCACGTCCGCTCTAGTCAATGGCGTAGCGTTTTGAAATTTTGCGATTGAGATTTAAAATATCAATTTTTCAATGGTTAAATTCTACAATAAAAACATCTCAAAATGCAAAAATAAATATGTAGATATGTTTCTATATCAATAGAGAATACGTATATATTTTTTTAGCCATTTTGAAATCACATGCATATACCCTATTCAATTTATTATTTACTAGCCGCGCCCCGCGGCTTCGCCCGCCTATCCCATGGGGACTGATTTATAGGATAAACAGTACTATGTGTTATTCCAGACCTAGAAATACCTGTATGCAACATTTCAGCCCGATTTGTTCTGTAGTTTTTGTGTAAAAGAGCAACAAACATACGTGTTTACAAACTTTCGCGTTTAAAAACCGAAAAGAAATTAACATTTTTTACAACGGTACCGATATTTTGCACGTATTTATTTGTCACAGATATTCTTGGTGTTTTTTATGAATAATAAAAAAATATAATTCTTCGTTGTTTAAGTACATTCTTTATTCGTTACAGTCATTCCATCTAGTACCCATAACACAAGCTCTGCTTAGGTTGGAGCTAGATAATGCTGTTGGAATTTAGCAGAATTATTCATTAATTAGGTATTTTCTCTTTAGCTAATTAAATAAAACTCAATACACACAATAACCGTTAGTGATAAAATTTTCAAATTCTTAAATCTATACTGAACCCCCTAACAAAGCATTTATTTATTTAAGCATGATTATAAATAGGTATACTTATCCATTTGTGGTTTTAGTTACGGATGGCAGATAAACGAGACAAGATCTATGGGATTGGTCTTACGGTGCAAGGTTCAGATTACGTATCTACTATATTAGATTTATAAGTATTTCAAGATATCGATCGCATTTTACTGACTACGTAATGTTTGTATTAATGCCGTTCTTTTATCCACTTTAACATTGCGTAGGTATTTAAGTTAAGTTTAAACCTAATTATTGCGATTTCTGTGAGTACACAAAGTCTGCAAACGTTTACCCCCGCCAACGATCATGGTACAAAAAAAGCATTTCATTTCTCACAATGTATTCGAATCACCACTGGATATTCAAAAGAAAATAAAATTAATGATTAATGCTGGATAATATACACAGTTTATTTAGCCCCAAACTAAGCACAGCTTGACGTTTTATGGGCGACTGATATATTTAATGCAATACATAGATAGATATATTTTATTGCAGAAAATACTCAGAACATCCGGATTAAATACCTGCAGATCCTAGAAACTTTTGTCCCGAGGTGGGAATAGAACTCGCTACCTTCTGCACTACTTCTGCAGGTGAATTTTCAACCGCCGCGCCACAGAGGTCGTTAACTTTGAAAACTCTATTCAAAGCATCTTGAGACATGCATCTATTTTATAGTAACTGAGGTACCTATTCGGGGAAACGTTAGCTTTTTGAAACCTGATATAATATACTTAACTAATACATAATAAAACACTAGTAATAAAATAAAAAGTGCAAAAACGGTCTCAAAATCCTGTTTCAAAAGTATCAATTCATCTTTAAAAGTTACACTTTGAATTTAAATTTATTTTGTTTTATGTTTGTCTGGTTACTGCGAGCATTGACCTCCAAACAACCAATACATCCTACAACTGAAACAATACAACATTATTATTTTATTATGTAGATAGGCACAACATTGGAGACAAAAACCCGATTCGTCTCAGCTCACCAGACAATCATACATTAATAAGCTTTATCTTTTGAGTTTATTTTTTAGTGTCGTTATAACTAGGTTCTTCGTTTAAACTTATATGCTTAATCATCTCGTTAAGATTGCGAGAGAAATGCTGCTAGGTACTTTCGTAGGAAAAAGAAATAACATAAAAAGTCAGTGGCTCTCAAACTTCTATGTGTGTGTTCTACCACTTGCCTTGTTCAACGGGTTGTGTTCCTATAAACTGTTTGACCTGGTGCCAGCGGCTTCCTTCTATCATCGCACCGCCCGCCATCAGCAGAGATCCAGAACATCCTGAACAAATATCTGCAGCTTGTACAAATATTTGTCCCAAGGCGAGAATCGAACCCGCAACCTGCTGCGTCGCAGACGGACCTCCGCCCGCCAATCAATCAAAGACAAGGTCGTTTAAATATATACAGTAATTTATTAGATATATATACAATAATTCTCGTATGTTACGAAAATACATTACAAAAAATGAACCAATCATTAAAAATATAATAAAAAAACCCACATAAAATATCTGTCAATGATCGAGTCAAAGTGATTATTAAACGAATTATTGGCAGAAAATAATGGCAGAACACCGTGCTCTTAATTTCTTGTATTAAAATCCCTGTTTATAGTATCACAAATGGATGAAATGTTCTAAAATAAGAATCTAAGTGCTTTGTTGACTATGGTTGTAAAATTTGTCTTGAAATATTGTGGTATTAGTTTTTGTTTGCGGCTGCGCACGCTTTTTTTCGGTATAAAGTAGCCTATTATCTAAGTTCGGCTATGTTCTATATTATGTACGCCAAATTTCACCTTTATCTGTTCAGTAGTTTTGGAGATTAATTTTACTTACTAAGGTAACAAAATTCACGGCGATATTTCAAGACACCTAGAAACATTGATTTATTAAAAACGAAGATGAGGTACTGGTTGCTCGAAAGTGGCAACCTCAAATTGTGTAAAATTGTGTTCTCCCACATCAGTCACCGTATGACCGGCGGGCGGCACGGGCGGTCGTGATTCGCGTGAAATATTGTTGTCTCAGTCTCACTTCGGTCCTAGATACGTCTTTCCGTCTTTGTTCTTCTTCGTATTGCACAGGACTCGAAATATAACTTCGAGCGTATGTGTTTGCGTGTAGTTGTAACACATGCCAGTTTTTGAGTAAGCGCTGGGAGAACGTAACCTATCTTGCCTTTTTAAATCAATGCCTAGAAATAAATAAATTTCACGGCTTATCGAAGGTGCCTGCCTATGTCAGCCCATTACTTACTCCCGGATATAACATGAGAATCCAAGTTGAGAGCCACTGTCCAGACACCTGATATTCGCATCTTCCTTGTCCATTCTGTCCATTTAATTGTTACTCATAATTCACGGAAGAACCATTAAAATAAGTAACATGTCGGACAAGAGAGGAATTCTGAGACTTTTTAGTAAAATGGGTTTCAAATTAAAATTTGCGACTACTCTACCCATAAAAGACGAAAGAACCTAGTAGTTTATATAAGACATCCTGTTCTGAGTAACCATACTAATATTTTAAAATACGAAAGCATTTCTGCCTGTATGTTATCTTTTCACGCCTAAACAGCTTTCAATTAAATTTTGGCAGGGAGGTAATGGTGTCCCGGAGACTGCAGCTTTTTTTACTGTGAGAAAGATAGCATTACTTATAAAGCTGTGTTAAAAAAATAGATTAATATTTTTAGGAATTTCAAAGGGTTTCTTAATAAAGATATTAAGTTAACAAATCGTTGAAACCAGACTCGGTAGAGTCTGGTTTCACCGCGCGTTGGCGTAAATAAAAGGAGTAGAACTACTTAGATATACTAATAATGCTAGCATTTTTAGTTTATACACATTCTACACAGCTTCATCATGATCATCATAAGAGTCCACCTGCTGGACATTATTATTATTATTTATCTCTGTTATTTTTAAGGATTTTATTTGCTTAGTGAATATGCTAGTCCCGTAATGAAATCAATCTCAAACTTAACCCTTACGTCATATCTGCTTAGCTCGGGGCTAGATGATGCTGGGTGAATTGTCCATAACATCATATACCATTATGTACAAGTTCATAGCGGCCTCGCACAGTAGGGTGGAAAGTAAACTATGAACTCATTCTACTAGATTCGAATTAAAATCAGCGATTAATTGATCTCTCACTGACCGAGTCCGAAATCTCCACCAAGAGATGGTGATTGTCTTCTGTGACACCGCAAGAAGAGCAATTAGCGGAGTCAACCTTCCTCATGAGGTGGTTGAACTTATTTAGCGGAAGTCCGGCCTATGAGGACATTATATTTGAGCTGTCTTTTGCTTAGAGATTGGCAAGCAAGGTGGGTATTTGCGCTATACGGATGTATACGAGAGAAACCTGATCACTTGCGACACTGACCCAGGGTGTTCGAAGGACCGTGTGGTGGCGGCTTCGAATTCGCACCAACCTAACCCTTTCCGCAGGTGTCGTAAGAGGCTAAGGGATATCCACCGGGAGCAGGCAGCACCCCCTGCAAAACAATTCTACCACCGAAATGCAATCCCCAACCCGCATATACCAAGCGTGGAAATTATGTGCTTTACCCCCCATGAGATAAAAGACAAAAAGGCTTTTATCCAGGGGGAGCCCTGCGTCCAGCTGTGGAGTGCCTATGACGTACATGAGGATGTTTGAGAGCCCGCTTATTACTTATATTACTACCACACGATCGACGAATAACAAACTATTATAGCACCTAATTTTGTTTATCTAATTTCTTACTATTTTGTATAAAATTTACAGTCAAACATATTTATTTGCAGCAAACACAATCTTATAACAGTCATTGATTTATTAAAAAGGGAAGATAGGTTACGTTCTCTCAGCGCTTACTCAATAATTGGCATGTGTTACAACTACACGCAAACACATACGCTCACAGTTATATTTCCAGTCCTGTGCAATACAAAGAACAACAAAGACGGAAAGACGTACCTAAGACCGAAGTGAGACCGAGACAACAATATTTCACGCGAATCACGACCGCCCGTGCCGCCGGTCCGACGGTGACTGAGGTGGGAGCACACAATTTTACACAATATGAGGTTGCCACTTTCGAGAAACCAGTACCTCATCTTCCCTTTTTAATAAATCAATGATAACAGTACCTATAGTTATTTATTATATTATTACGTTTTTCAAACTTTGATCCCTATATTTATAAATTAATTTTTACGCTGATACAGAGCTCTTTATTGATAAAGTTAAAAATCAAATAATAGAAATAAAATAAAACTAGTACTTTCAGTTGAAACGATTGAGCTAACTGCGGACTGTTGAAAAGAAACTGCACTTCTGTCGCCAAGTTGCCGTCCGTAACGAAAACTAACAGTAAGGTCCTCGGCTGAAAAACAGCACTGAGCATATGTAAGTTCAGCACACGCTGAGCCAACCCCCTTTTCGGCACAGGGACGTGGAGGCAGACCCATATATTTAATGAAAACTACCACCCACTTTAATGACACCATGTTATACTGTTTTTGTTTTTCATTTGTTTATTTTTGTAACTCTTTTTTTACCTGTGTCCAAATATTTCTATTCTATTCTATTCTATTATATTCTTATCTCGGCTAGCAGTGAATGCGTTAAACAAGGAACACATTAAGCTTTTGTTCAAGCCTTCACGGTAATTTAATGAAGCGCTATTACCGTGTCAGACTGGACGTGGATATGTGATGGGAAGCACTGTTGTTATCGATTAACTTATAAATAGAGGCGATTTTAATTAATTTAAAGAATATACTTATTATCTGTATTCTCGCTTTATCCTTATCTGTTCTTACAAATAAAGGTTTTTAAATTACTAAACTAGCTGCAAGTGAAATATTTAATTACTAGCTGCGCCCCGCGGCTTCGCACACCTATCCCACGGGAACTGATTTATGGGATAAAAAGTAGCCTATGTGTTATTCCAGGCCTAGAACTACCTATATACAAAATTGCAGCCGGATCTGTTTAGTAGTTTTTGCGTGAAAGAGCAACGAGCATTCATACAGACATGTTTACAAACTTTTTTACCTATAATATTCCTAGGATTATTACTTATACAAATAATTAAACTTCTGTGAGGACTGAAATCAGACTTGACTGGCTAATGATCAAAATTGGTTTGCCATCTTTTGGGCCGAAATAATTCAAAACAAGAGCTAACTTTAGCTCGGGTTAGCTCACGTGGAATGTAACCTACAAATTTTCACATTTCTCTAATTTGTGGATTCTTGTTAGGTACAAAACTTCTACAAAAACTTGTCTCAAAGAACACCTACGTTGATAAAGCAATAACATCGTCCATTCCGAAAAAAATATTGCAGAATAACTCATAACTAAGTTACTGCCTGAGCCCCCTATAAACATATCCAGGGATTGATAAATCGTCACTAAATTTTTAATTGATGAAGCCTAAATGCTAATACGTTTTAGGAAGGTAATTCATTAGGTACCCTAATGAAAGGCAGGTAAAACCACAAACCTCGAATCGGGCAATATATTCTGGTTTATCGGACATACGAGGGAAATGAGTCAACAATATAATAAGCTATCAAGAACATTAGTAATGTACTTACTTACAAGATACAGTATAATAGTATTAATTGCATCAGAGAAGAAATAATGTATTGTAAATAATGAACGAACTTCAATAGAACATCGGCAGAACTAATCTTAAAGACTGTACACCACTTAGGATGTACTTAATAATTTAATATCTTAGTAAATTAACATATTCAAGTAAGCATTTATGTAATAGAAAGAAAAATACTAATATCAACTAAGGCTACGTTTCATTGAAGCGCTACGAATAGCGTAGCAGTGCCGTGTTAAAAAATTCGTAGCAGCAGCGCTTAGAATGTTTTTTTATTTATTTGAACATCAAGATATAACATTACAGGACTTAGCCTAAACCGTTACATCTGTCATATAATAAAAACAATGATGGCGTAGCAGAGCTACGAATGGCGTAGTAGCGCTACGAAAAGTGTAGCAGCGTTAAGAATTTTGTAGCACCGCTAAGAATGATGGAGTAACAACGCTATGAACGGTGTAGTTGCGTTAAATGGCGTAGCAGCGGTACGATTGAATAATATATAGTAACAGTGGAAGTAGCAGTTTTTTTGGTGTCCCCGCCACCAACACGATCATTCATACTAATATTATAAATTCGAATGTAACTTTGTCTGTCTGTCTGTTACCATTTTACGCCTAAACTGCAAAACAGATATTAATGAAATTTGGCAGAGAGGTTGACGTATCCCAGGGACGAACAAAGGCTACTTTATATTTCAGCCTGCGTAGCTGCGATCTGAAGCTAGTATTTTCCATTAAAAATTCAATCCAATGACTAACGCATTAGGTAATTTTAGTTGGTAGTTCTTTTGCACTTTTAAAACACCTAATTTTCCTCCATTCACAAAAACAATACTGTTTTTCCGATCTCCGCATCGCCTATCATTCACGACAGCACCATCCCAACAACCATAGCAGAGCATCAGATATTCATCACCCATTGACGCTTCCCAAATAAACAATAGCGAGCCAGTTCTACCGCGCGGCAATGTACAACGAATGAAGGTCAGATGTCGTGAAGATGAGCCGCGGACCGGTTTTCCGGGGGTGAGGCCTGGGCAGGGGGGTGTCTGACGTCACCGGAGGCTGTTGAGGTATATAGGAGATGTTCACGAGAAGATCCAAAGTAAGTTTAGACAGTGAGAATAGTGCCGGTTCTTAAACATGAAATATTTTGTGACTTTTATGAGTGCGGTAAGTTATTTGATATGAGATAAGAAGCTATTTTAGTGTTAAAACTTTCGTATTTTTTCGTATTAATTATGAATGTAAGCTGTTAAGGGATGAAACGTTGGTGTTCTTTCAACACAAAAAAGGTTCGTAGTTAACCCGCTTACATTCATAATGAGATAAGAAGCTTTTGTTAAGGAAGTATCTCGAAATGAGCGAATAAACATACTTAATATGGTACTTATTTCAGAATAAGTACTTACTTAGTTAGAAGAAGATACCTAGGTTTGCCTAGTCGTAATTTTCACAAAAATATAAAAGTAATTAAGTAGCCATAAGTCCTGAAAACCTGAGGCAAAGTTATATCATTGTTTTATATGTTTCACAGTGATAAAATTTGTTTTCATTGTTTGTACATAAATATGTTCACGTAATTACCTAGTATTGTAACAAGAACATCGATTAAATATTGAAACAAATGTCGCATTAACCCATCCATAAAATTGTTGCGTCATTCAAACATTATTTTAGATTTGATGTTTATGTTTTCTAGAAACGTCTTTTAATAAATATTTTAAAGACATTAATTTCGTTCTTCAAATTGATTCATTAATTCAAATATAATAAAACTGGAGCGACAGGACAAGTGGATGTGGGTGCATGAAATATCCAATATAATAAACCGACTTCAAATACAGACATTTTTTACAAGAAACTACAACACAAACCCTCAAAATCTGTCACCTGAGTTACCTGCACTTTACCCTACCTATATGCTGAATGAAACTCGGAAGCATTACTCATTTTCATTTATTTTCTCTTACAGCTTAATCAAATATTTGGCAAAATCAGTCTCCATATAATAAAGTTAGTTTTCTACTAAAATTCTTAAATTTTAGTAGAAAACTAACTGAAATTGGTCTTTATCGTTATTTTCAACGTTATTTTGGATCTTCATGATATCAATTTGACAACATTAAAAATATACTACGAAAAATGGTTTTTTAAGTTTTACGGGATAAATACTAAATCTCGGGAATAAAATTCTTATGGGACTACCTCGGAATTATTCTCTATACAATAGTGGAAGCATCAGCAAATCAGTTAACTATGAGCGGAGATATCAAGTAACATACATACATAAAAAACATGTATTGAATTGAGAATCTCTTTCTTTTTTGAAGTCGGTTAAAAAAATGTGGATTTGCCTAAAATACCAGTTTTATTATGTGACGTAATATAAAAATTTGCAAGCAAAGGGCATTACCTCACTGGGACGCCACGGGGCCACGTCACTGGCAACGCATCCAAACGATTCATAGCTTTACAAGGACACATTATATCGCGTGCGAAAGAGCGTGTAATGTTGTTGGAAGAGAAAAGGAAAAAACACACGATTGCGCTCATCAGTAGCTTTTTGACTGTTGACGTTTGTTAGTTTTGATAACAACTGACGAGTACTCGTAATAGCATCGCACGATTGCGAGTGCATGCTTTCCCGCGCGCAATCCTGTACGCTTCTAAGAACGCACGATATGCTATACGAGCGGCCGTGTAAAGGCTGGAATTGGCAGCTAACTCACTTGGCAACGTTATAGCAATGTCTTCTATCATAAGTAGGTACTATACTTTGGATACGTTGCCAGCGACATCACTGTGGCGTCCCGGTGTGATAGGGCCTTAATAGTCACAGGTAACAAATTAATCTCAGCAAGAACTACATTGTTTAAATTAATAATACATACAATAAACACTAACGATGTAATAAATTGATGTCAATCAAAACATGTTTGCACGTGTTTTCCATTATAATAAATTAAAAGAGATTTTGCATATGCACAAACGTACGTTCCGTTATTTATTTTAGGTCGAGCTCTCTTCTTACTGATTATTTTCTTATATTTATTAAAATTAAAATAATAAATAATATGACAGATAGGTAGGTCTTCTCATCCTTATCCTCAACAGCCAGGCCAAAATGGTCCACGCATGGACTCAAGCCTCCCCCGGATAAGCGCCTTTATTGGCTCTTATCTTATGGGGGGTAGTACCTACTCATAATCCCTACGCTGGGCATGCGGGTTGGGGATCGCAGTCTGATAGTAGAATGGTTCTGCAGGGGGTGCTGCTGGCCGCCCCCCGGTGGATATCCCTAAATCGCCTCTTATGACACCCGCGGGAAGATAGATAATTATTTATTGATCACCTTAATAAAACAGAAATTTACATAATTAGACAAATGTAATACAAAACAGCAATAGAACTGGCGTCCTTATCGCTTAAGGAAGAGTTGTGGTTTTGCAAATTCTAAGCCAGCTATGATTCTAGGCACCACTCGGCCGCCATCGGTAGCTCTAAGATGAATATTATGTTATGTTTCAATTCTTAAAATAATAAATTAGTTTTTTTATGGAAAGTCGAAACTAAATTTTTAAATACTAGCTTCAGCTTGCGGCTTTGCACGCGCTTTTTAAGTAACCTTAATCCGTCCCCGGGCTGCCATTTCCCTCTCTGCTAAATTTAATTGAGATTCGTTTAGCTGTTTAGGCGATAACAGACAGACATATAGATAGATAGACAGTTACTTTCGAATTGAAATGGATCAGTTGAGTTACCTGTAGATTATTTGCAACAGTCGTCAGTCAGCTCGATTGATTTGACTGTGAAAAGTTACTAGTTATAATTTTTTTCTATTATTTGATGATTTGATTGTAATTTTCTTTTTCAATTAAGTTTTTAACGTATGTAAAAGTATTTTCGAATTTATCAGACTAATATTATAAATGCGAAAGTTTGGACTTATAGATGGATGTATAAAGGGATGTTTGTGAGTTCTTCACACCAAAACAACTCAATGGATGAGACTGAGATGTTGCATACAGGTAATTCTAATTCTAACGCTGTACGAATGGTCCGACATTAAATAAACAAAGGCTGAACATACTTTTTATTCCATAAATCAGTTCCCGTGGGATAGAAATCATCACCTTTGAACGTTTTTATAGGAACAACGCGTGCGAAGCCACGGGGCGCAGCTAGGTATATTATAAGTATGCATAAATATTTTATTAATAGATCGATTGAATAAAATCTACACCTGAATTATGTAGGGTCAGTTGAAGTCACGAAAGGACATGATTTGCATCAGGTCACCTTTTTTGTTTTAGTTTTTTCTGCCTAAAAATGTTTCTATTTTTAACTCGGTTTTTAATAGGTCAAATCGATTGTCTGTCTACATGTATACTAATTTCTGCCCGCGGCATGTACATGCTTTTCTTGGTTTTTTTTTTTTTTTTTTTTTTTTTTTTACGGTAAATTGACCTTTGTTTGACCGCGATCTCACCTGATGGAAAGTGAAGATGCGGCCGACGGTGTATCACGAAGGTCTAGAAGATACCTATTCACCCTTGTCTTGAAGAGACCCAGGTTGTAATTGGCCGGAAAAACAGAGGCAGGGAGCGAGTTCCATTCATTTGCGGTGCGAATAATAAAGGTGGAGGAAAACCGCTTAGTGCGAGTGGAGGGTACGTCCACCAAGTATGGATGGTATTGCGCTGTGCGTCTGCTTGTCCTGGAGTGGAAGGGGGATGGTGGGATCAGGTCATGTAATTCAAGTGAGCATTCTCCAAAATGTATCCTATAAAAGATCGCGAGACAAGCAACCTTGCGGCGGTGGTCGAGACTTTGAACCTTAGTCTCTGCAAGGTACTGCTCGTCAATGAGTCTGAAAGCTCTTCATTCGATCGAGTCTAAGGCTGCAAGCTGGTACTTGGCCGAGCCGTCCCAAACATGACAGCAATACTTCAAACCAGACCGGACCTGTGCTTGATAAAGGGATAGAAGCTGTCCCGGTGTGAAGTATCGCTTAACCTTATTTAGGATCCCTAGCTTCATGGCTGCTGTTTTGGCCTTCGACTCGATGAATGTGCCAAAGTTCAAAGTTGGTGTGAGAGTGACACCGAGGAGCTCCAGTTGATCCTTTATAGGTACCATAAAATGAAACATGTCTCTGTCCGGGATACTGTCTCTATGCCAAATTGCATTAAAATCCGTTCCACCGTTTAGTGTATGTTTAGGTTAAAAGACCGGGTTACCCAATTTTGTATGATCTGCAGATATTTGTTCAGGGTGTTCAGGTTTCTATGTATAAAAAAAGATCTATATATGTAGTGTATTGTATTAAGTATATTATTTCTCTAGTATCTACCCATAACACAAGCTCTGCTGCGTCTAGATAATCGTGTGATTTGTCCAGCATTGTTTATTTATCATGATTTTTGGTCTTGTATGGATTAATTGGATACCTACTTCAAATTCCTTTATTACTCGTTCCAAAACATTAACAATTGGATGCTTTTGTTCATCTTTGGAGACTGGTAACAGGTTATGGTGCTCAGATATCACTCGATATGACATGTACCTACGTATCAGGTCTTGGAGGATCTCTTGTCTTACTTTACCGTAGAGGTAGCACACAGCCGGGTCTCCACTGCCAGCAGCGGAGCGGACTCATTCAGGACTCCGCTTAACTCGCACGAATAAGCTGTATAGTTGTATTTCTACCAACAAATAGTCGAGCGGAAAGGACTGAGCGAGCGGAAGGCTTTGAATAAACTCAGCTCAATCATCTCTCATTTCCCGCTGATTACCTTTTCGCGGTAGAAACCCGGGTTAAGTAAATGAAAACGTATGCCTACCTACTTAAAACTTACATTCCCGTGACGATTTATTCTGTTTTTTATGAGAAACATGGTAATTAACTCACCTGATCTCTCCTTGAAACAACGTCTTCAAGTACTGATTCTTGAATGTATGAAATATGCGTAGGTCTTAATTTTATGACACTAATATAATGGATAAATAAACGTACCGATATAAGAAAAATATAAGTAAATAAGATCATAAAAACACTAAAATAATTTCGCTTTGATTCTGGGCATCATTGAAACCAAACTGTCAATTTCTTCAATTTGATTTTGTCAAACAATGATCAAAATCTTTTTCCTTGAATAAAATCTCTTTCATGATAACTTCTACCGGTCAGTTTATATCCTTTGTTTAGGGCTCGAATTCTAACACTTCAGTCGTTTCCTTAAAATATTCCTCCAATCATACTCAATTGAGTGGTTTGGGGATTTCCTCGAGGGTAACCTTGAAATCGGTATTCTTAATGTAGGCACGTATTATAATAGCTTGCTCAGAATTCGATATAATATGCTTGAGTAGTGATTGTCTATGGCAAAAGCGTTACTCAAGTATAGATACTCGTAGATGCCTGAGTATGGTTTAATAATACGGGCCTTAGAAATAACATAGTAAGGTACACCCTCAAATGAGGAAAGTTGTGACGTCATTGTTTCGCAGAAATGTCTGATTGTTCCCAATGATTGTTCCATCAAACTTTTGGTATTGACAACAAACAAAAAACAATCGTTTATTTTCTGACGTTGTCTTCAGGGAGTTTCAAGGTTGTTTATGAGGTACCTTACATTTGGCAGTTTCCACCTTAACTTTAACTAAGGTGAGCCGAAAAAAATCTCAAGTCAAGGACTTTTCTTTGAAATAAAAATACGAATTTGTTTGAGTGAGGTTAGTTGAGGAAATCTGAAGGAAACAACTATAAATATGGTTGATAGATAATTTAACTCGCTGCTTGGATTAAGGAGGCGAATACCTGATCAAATCATCTACCCAATTGAGAACGGACGTCGGCGGCTCAGCGGCCAAGAAGATGTATGTACCTATATGGAATTCGGTTTTTATTACTCTAAACATTAGTGCCTGAACGGTGGTCCCTAAATGCTACTATATAGGCACCTACTTATAACAGTAGCAAAGTTTTCGTCACATACTTATTATATTGTATGCAGTTTTATATTGTTTTCAGCCGGTTTGAGTCCAGTTTTGTAAGGCAAGTGTCGCGCTGAAGGCGACAAAGGTGCTAACTCGTTACTCAAGGCTTGTGCCTAGACATTGTTCTACTGACCTAACCACATATCTTAACAAATTCCTATATCGTAGTGTTGCAATTCTAGCTCGTAAACATCCACGAGGGTGGATTTGCATTTTTATAAAGAAAAAAAATTGTACTAAATATCTCGAAAGGTGGCAGGGCCGTTGATTGGCAATATGAGTATAACCATAGAGTTTATATAGTAGTATAACAATGTCAAATGAAAGGAAAACAAAAACTACAAAAAATGATGCTAAAATGGCCACACAAACTAGAAACTTGAAAAAGTTGGTTTTCCTTTAATCTGACATTGATATACTCTAATTGCCAATTGAGACTACATAATAGTAAACTCGATGGCCTGAATCCAGGAATATGGAACTATCTTTTTGTATTTTTATACAAATCGAAAACTCCTCATTACGTGGAAATTAAAACTTGGGTACGCATTTTCGTTTGTTTGGGCGAACCGATTTTTTCGACGGACCTTCCGATTTTTCTCCTTTTTCTTTTATTTGTATGTATGACTAACCTGATGAACAGAAACTGCCACTGGTCCCTATTAATCTTTATTGACACCTTCATTTATTATCATTTATTCGTCTTCCTGGTAACCTCGTCGCCTCGGAACATCCTCGGCTAATGGATTTTACGGTCCTATACAAAACAGTAATGTTTTTAATAAGGCTACCAAGACTAAGTATAAATAGGTACCTATTTAATGCATTTCTAAGGCCTTAAATTTCCCTTATCTAAACAACAAGTTATAAAATAAAGCGTTGGGATTCCGTATCCGAAAGGTAACCAAAGTAAAAAAAGAAAACCTTAATAATAATGAATTTCTTTTTTGCCAGTTCCACATATCCCTACTAATCTGTCCAACTGGTGGAAAGAACGAATTTTTTTTGTCACCTAGATGTCATTTTAACAATAAACAAATATAATTTCAAGCAATTTATTTATGAAAACATAAAATTTAACAAAAGAATTTGAACTAGTGGATTTAAACAGTTGAGCTGATTGCACACTGTTGTAAACAATGTTGAGGAGGCTTAACTCCTTTATTGTGGTGGCCGGTGGCCATTCTTGAAAAACATGATCAACAGATGTTGTAGATTGTAATAATATCTAATTATAACCTCTTATTTATGGAAAACCCTTTTAGCCAACTTCTTCGACGATGTAAAAAAACGTAAACATCTTTTTAAAAATATTTTATCCTAAAACATGTGAAAGGTTCACGTTGTTTTGGAAGTGATAATTTAAGGGAACAGATTTATATCGACAGGCGAAACCCACGTTTGCGAACAAGATTAGGTTGTTTGGAAAAAACAGGACATTATAAAAATAAATAATTATTTGCTGTCAGAATTTTTACTGACTAAGAGACCAGGAAACTGTTACAACTTAAAAGTAAATTATTTAGTACTTTTAGAAAAGAATATTTATTCAGTAACATATATAAATAAAATATTATATTATAATGTTAAATAAGAATTATGTGAATGTATAGGATAAAAAAGGTTTTTATCCAAAAAAAACTGTACTAACAAAATTCTTATTTAGAAGTTCATCCTCCTCGAGGGCTAGAATCACCTCTTATTAGTTTAGTACACATGTGTGCGTAACTCCTAATATAAACATATTGAAGATAATTCGAAAACCTCAAGATATCCTACGCATTAACGCTTTCACAAAAACAAATTATATACATGTCATCATGACAACAAGGAAATAAGAAAAAACTTTTTTGCATTCTTATTACGAAGCTCGTCTCTCACTCCGGTCAAGTTCACGGTTAAACCACAGTTTATAAATCTTAACTGCAGTAACTGGTTCCGACATCTTTACGAGACAAATGTTAATAATGGCATAGCGCTGTTTTCAAATCTTTTAGTTTAAGGTGGAACTAGTCGATAATTTTTTCATACAAACGTGGAAGGGTAACTGCAAGGCTGTTCGATGGTGACCATCCAAAACTAAGGATGAGATCAATAATCATTAAATCAATAAATCTGGGGATCCTATGTATATTCAAGGTTACTGGTAATTCACTGACACTACGTGAACTGCAGGTTCTGCCCACCATTGCGGTGCGGACACGTTCGTAAAGATAATTTTTTTATTCCAAATTTGTATATAATTTTCCTCTAATACAAAAGGTAAAAAACATGTTTTTCCAGAACCCGATGAATAACTAAAGACCCACTCCCACACCCTTTGCTAATGCGGGACAGGCTCTGTCCTTTCGTTTCGTCGATTTAAGGTTTCGTTTTATATAAAGCTGAGATAAGAATGGGATGGGGTAACGGCTACTAATACCAAATTAAGGAATCAAGACGTCACGGACACGTTCGTGGACACGGCAGGTCTTAATTCCTTAAGAACCTGAAGGTCACGTAGCGTTAATATGAATGACGTATAGTTAACCAGTTTTCAATTTGTCTTATTAATTCTCCTTCTACTGAAAACTGACACTCAAAACCCCATCACCTAATCCCATTTATAATTTGCCTCGTCAACTGTGTAGGGTTAGGTAGGTAGCATACCATAAAATTTAATTTAATCAATATTCAGTTCTATGTAATATCTAATGCCTAGTACCAATATAACAGCTTAAAAAATGCAAGAATTGTGCGTTATTTCAAATCATCAATGGCTTGTTATTTGACTCGCACTTCCTTAATAACTTCTTTTCGCAAATTACGAAGTCAGAGTTCAATATTATAAAATAATTATTAGCTATTGATTGCAAAAAACAAATCTTTATCAAAGGTGTTATTAGATGACACGGATATGGTTTTTGCTAACGAACCATTAGGACGCAACGTTCGGAATTTGGACGCAATATCAATTGTATTGGTATATTTTTAGAAATTCTATGCTGTTTTCTTAAAAATATTAAATGTTGGTTTAGCTGAATGTAGATATTTTGAATCCCGTTTTTGTATTTTAACAAAAGTCAACGGCCTAAAGATAAAGAATAACGATGTAGGTATCTTACACCGAAACAATAAATTGAAAAAGTAACGGAAGAAATTTATAAAAAGTGTGAATAATTGACAGATAAAGTTACAAATATTAAGAATTAAGTTAATACTCATATTATGTATCAGCTGCTTATTGAATAAATAATATCCTGCAAGATTCCATAAAATTCAATAAAAGTAATAAATAACGTCACCAGCAGTTTACGTATACGAAAACAACAAAAAAACATTTTTGAATTTTTCCTTCTTTTTCAAATCCATAAATTATAATCAAGTTCCTTTAGATACCATTACTTATAAAATAGAATGTCATAAAATAAAATTTTGAAACTATTATTTCTATCTCCTTTGATGATGTCAGTTTTAAAAATAGCAGTGACCCTATCTCAAACATTTAATTTATTATTAATTCACTAAATAATTATGCTCTTTCGTAAGTAGGTATGAGGATCTACTACTAGGACGAATCGTGACTTTACCATCAATGTGTTTACCATAGCATTTAAATTTACATAATATTTGTTTATTAGTCATAATAATACTAGATGCGCAGGTATATATAATAATTTTCGTTATTTTTCCATACTTATTTACAATGACGATGAGTTTTTATTTTTATTTAGCTTAGTTTTGTATTCCACATACATATATATTTAGGTTTCCGGGTAAAATTTTAAATAGGTACCTATTTCATGTTTGGTTTTACAAAATTCTTGTAAAAGTACTTTTTTTATAATAAATAAGTCATTTGAGATGAAAAAATGCCACTATAATGGTGCACAAAAAGTACCAGTGTAGCGAGTTGTATTTTGAAAATAACTAGCACAAGGTGTATCTGCTGTTCACTTACATAAGGTTCATAACATACTTCATTTGTTTTGTATTAGTTTTCATGTGTCAATGAAATACCTACCTACTCCATGAGTCATAAAGTATATATTTATTTACCTTGTATACGGTATAGCTACGTTACTTTTGGTCAGAATTTACATTATGTCGTTAATATAAATCTATTTTAGGACATGTGCTATATATACATCCACCTGTATTTATTGATATTTACAATACACAAATAAAAAAGGTGGAAGTAAGGTAGTCGGTGAGCTTTGTAGAGTCAATCAATTATCGCTTTGATGACGATGATTTGGTTTGAACAAGGACAACTAACTTGATAAGAAGAATAATGCGAGTTATCTCTTTAAATAACGTGCACCGTACAGGTATGTGTGTGTAGGTACTAAGTCGAAAGAGGATTATTCCGACGGGGAGGAATTTGAAGGATCTTTTAATAAAAGTACGAAATTCAAACATCGAAGTAAAAAGTTTATCAACTTTTTAATATCCAGGCTTTTATCTTAGTACACTGTTACGTGGCACCCTGTACCTATATGATAATTTATTCAGCTTTAGACAATCCTACTAAGCAGATTTTTTTTAATTTTGTAATAAATGTCATAACTCATAATATACATCAGATAATCAAACTGAAGTTCCGAAAATTAAAGGGATGCCAGAAAATCAGAGATTTATGAAGAAACTGAAAGTAAGTACTTTTGTCCGTGGGAATTTAGGAAAGCCTTTCGCGTCAGCTAGTAAACTAGTAGGTAAATTAATAAACCACTAACTCTCTCCTCTGCACAAATAGTGCACGTTTCTAAATAAGGAACAAGGTCCAGTTAATTATCATAAGCATAACTGGAGTTCGCATTACCTGAAGTACGCAGTTTAAAACGGTTGTTTGAACGCGAGTTAACACGAGACAATATTGGCAAATGGCGTCATAAGTTTAGAATACTATGCTTGTCTAATTGTCTATGGTTTTGCTTTGATGTGGTCTAGATTGCACACACAATAGGTAACAGGTTAACAGGTGGCTAGTACTATATTAACTAGGTATATGTTAACAGGCTAACATGTTTCTTTTTCTGAGACAATTTTTACATAGGCGAAGTAGATTGGTATTTTGAAAGGGTGATTCTAATTCTGAGTAGGGGAACTAAGTTCTGCACGGAAATTTCGCATAGGAGTGTATTGTGCATTATTGCATATATTTTAAAGGGTATTTCGATAAATATTTTTTTTTGTTGATCAAGTTTAAACCTGCCTAACGTAGGTCCATAATATATTCCTTTATGAGTTTGTTTCTGCATCTCTGGTTTTGGGAACTTCTGGAATAACTTGAATGCTTTTATAAATATATTATAAACTAGCTGTGCCCCGCGGCTTCGCACGCGTTGTTTACACATTTAAAAAAGGGCATTTATTCCAGGCGTTATTGAGTTATGCGCTTACCAACACATTCAGCGATTCATTTTTATAATATAGAAGAAGATGAATGACATACAGGTTTTATTTAGGTAAGCATCGTGTAAGCGAAGCCACGGGCCGAAGTTAGTCGTGCCAATAATGAATTAAGATGATGATTCAACCTGAACCGGTTATTTACCGGATGTAAATACAAGATTTAATATATTATTTCGTCTATTTTAAATGCTTATAATGGACAAAAAACTCATGTGGTCATAATTAGTGAAATACCTAACTAGTTGGGTATTTTCAAGTTTTTGTCTATGGGTAAGATACCTACTTGAGTACGTTTTTTATATGCGATGTGTAGGAATTCAATTGTTATATTAACAAAATAGAAATATTTATTTTGGGATTTCCCAATTAGGATTGTTGAGACTGAAAGACAACGGATTTGGATACCAGCACCGTAAAAATAGATAAAAAATAAACTAGGATGATACCGGGATTTGGATTTAGATTTATTTATTTTGCTCACTTAACTATACTTATATTATAAAGAGGAACGATTTGACTGTTTGTTTGTTTGTATTGAATAGGCTCCGAAACTAATATACCGATTTAATAAAGTCTTTCATCATTAAAAATATACTTCACATTCAGGGAGTTTCATAGGCTATATTTTATACCATAGGCTGCATTTTATCCCAGAATTCCCACGGGAACGGGCAAACTGCGAGACGCTGCCATTGCATAATAAACAGCTTAGGTTCCAATGTATCTACCCAACAGTAATGTTAGCTGACGCCTGTTACGTTTGCAGTCAATTTCTAAGAAATATAGAATTATTTTAAATTTATAATGTCTTCAATAGCAAGCCCGTTTATATATGAACAAATTTAATCATATTAAACAAAACTGATGTAGTTATAAGATTGGAAACCTGCCAAGGTCAGCTTACTGGACAATGAACGCACAATGGATGCGACTGTACCACCCTTCTTAATTTTTTCTATCTAACCAAGGCAACCGTTGTGTAATTTTTTCCATCTAACCTAGGTAGTAGTACTTAGTAAGTTCCTCATGAGTACATAACACAAAAATCCGTTTTTGGTCGTAAGTTTGCATAAAAAAAACATGTTTGTTAATATTAATATTAATTAAGGTCTGTGGATTCTGTGAAACGAATAAATAAATAAATAAGGTTATTTCTGTTGTTGCAGCTCGCGCTGGCGTCAGCATCAGCGAACATCTTCCAAATCGACCTGGACCCTGAAGAGGCAGCCAAGTACATCAACAACCCACCCTTCGCCAACCCTCAGCTATCTGCGCGCACCAATGTTTTACCTCTTGTAAGTAGGTTTTCGATATTATAGTGTGTAAGCCCCATCGATCAGGTATTTCGCGGCCTCCGGCGAAAACTTTGATCGATGTTAGCCCTCACTCTGGGTAATTATTTCTAAGAAATGAACTATAATCCCAAAAACAACTGACGGGGTACATGGCGGGAAACGGCGCTATAGTCCGTACAAAGTCCCAGAGAATGTCGATCGTCCAAGTATCGACTATCTGGTCTACCTGTGGGTCTACCTGTTATGACATCCCCGTATTGAGGGGAAGACGCGGGTTCGTATCCCGGCAAAGTCGAAATTTTTAGGATTTTATTTTATCACTATAATAGAGAACAATTTATTTATAACTAAACGACCTATAAGTGCTTTCTGCCCGCGGCTTTGGACGCGTTGTTTCTGTATGAAAACGTTTAAAGTAAACATTTATTTATTTTCTGTCCCATGGGAACTGAGTTACGGGATAAAAAGCGGCAGGTAGTTTTGGGCCTCGAATAAAAAGTTTTATTCGAGGCCCAAAACTACCTGTATCCAAAATTTCAGCCCGATTCATTCAGTATTTTTGTCGTGAAGAAGTAACAAACATCCATCCATCTAAGCTTTCGCATTTAATATTATTATTGTGATCTCAGATTAAGTAAAAAATCTTTACTTGGTCTGAGATTGTGATAAGAAAAAGTACCTATAGAATATAATATGAGTAGCGTCTAGCTCGTCTCTCCATGAATGCTTTGGTCTGCCGCGAAATTGAGTAAAGAGTTATTCCGCCAAAAAGTGTAGAAAAAGATAGGGCAAGAATATGTCAAGTAGGTATTATACCTACCATACTTTGGTTTTCCTACCACAGTATCGTACTGTATCGCATTGATGGGCCTCTGTTACAATTTAATCATTAGTTTTCGGTGAAAATGTTCACATTACTGTAGAAAGATAAGATGCCTAGAAGCAAAGACTCAAATCGTTAGAAAGAAAACGTTTAAAGAAAATGCCACAGTTTTTGGGCGTAAGGGCGTATCCTTACGCCCAAAAACTGTGGCATTTTCTTTGAATGCGTGCGCCGACACACGCACACTATACATATAATATAAGTATGCTATACTTAAGTAGATAAAATTTGTGTTTTTGTCAGAAAACCTAACTGTTGTTATTGCTTTTTATTGTGCAGTCTCAAACGCCGAAGTTTTGAGAACAAGCACACCACAAAAACACTCAATTCACTGATTCCAAATTGCAAGACAAGTTGGTGAACTCACAAACTTCGTTTGGCTAAAAACACGCGGTCTCAATGAAAGGTCGTATCTAACGATTTATATCTTTGCCTAGAAGATTGAACAAAACCTTGTCTAGTAGGTATATTTCCAAAGTCGACAAGCAATATGAATGAACACAAAGGTTAAGGTCAAGCGCATTTTCCGTCTCATCTTATCTTACGAGTATTTACCTAAACAGGATAATGCCTACCGACCTTTCGGCTTTTATACCTAGGTGTAATATTTTTAATTAAATGACTAGCTGCGCCCCGTGGCTTCTTAGGTGATTGGGATAGGACATCAATCCATCGATACATCCATACAAACTTTCGCATTTATAATATAAGTATGATTACAAATCTGCACCCTGTTGCAAACAATCTTGGGGTAATTCAACTGATCCAAATCAACTACATTTTGTCTTGTATTGAAAAGACTCAGGTTTGTTTCGATTCGGGTTTATTGAAATATTATAATAACAGCTTGTAGCATTGATTTATTAAAAACGAAGATGAGGTACTGGTTGCTCGAAAGTGGCAACCTCAAATTGTGTAAAATTGTGTTCTCCCACATCAGTCACCGTCGGCGGCACGGGCGGTCGTGATTCGCGTGAAATATTGTTGTCTCAGTCTCACTTAGGTCCTAGATACGTCTTTCCATCTTTGTTCTTCTTTGTATTGCACAGGACTGGAAATATAACTGTGAGCGTATGTGTTTGCGTGTAGTTGTAGGTAACACATGCCAATTTTTGAGTAAGCGCTGGGAGAACGTAACCTATCTTCCCTTCTTAAATTAATGGCTTGTAGGTTATAAATAGATCGCGGGTAAAGGTATGCGCGTGCGCTCGGCGTTGCGTCTCGTAGGGGAATCTTCGTTGCGGGGTGCGGCCTGGCGGTGGGGGGCCACCCTGCTGCATTGATGAGAAGTTGGTGCAACGTAGTGAAGTGAGTCACGCTTTACGGCGTGAACAGTTGGAAGCGTCCTCAAGATGCTGTGTGCATTACCTCGCTGGCTGTATGGCAATGCCTATCAGCAACCATAGGTACCTTAACCTCAACCTCGACAGCCTGTATTAGTCCACTGCTGGACGCAGTCCTCCCCCTGTTAAGCACCTTGTTTGTGTTTATCTAATGGGGGATAGTGCCCATAATAACAACGCAGGAGGTGCGGGTCGCAGTTTGCTGGTAGAATTGTTCTGCTGGCCGCTACTGCTCGCCCCCCGTGGATATCCAGTTGCCTCTTACAACACCCACCCACGGAGAGATTGAGTGGTGCAAATTCTTAGCCACACATGGCTAGTACTATATAAACTCTATGGCCACACAGCTCAACCAGAGTCTAGCTTTGGTACCTATCTTTATGGTTTATCCATTTTGAATGAAGCATGTTAGTAAACAAAGTACGACACAAATTTCAAAATCTCACTTGCTTGGCGTCGAGTTTCAGATATAATTGTAAGCAATTTTTATTGAAGGGAGGATCTAAAATCGACAAGTAATGTAAATTACGTATAAAAGGACGCGCCAACGAAGTTTATTTTAGGTTAAGTATGGGCGGTTTGTTTACGTTAATGCTCCATTCAAAATGGATACGATATAGTTATCATCATCATCATAGCCGAACGTCGTCCATAGCTGAACCCAGGCCTTCCCCAGAGATCTATTTACCTATAGTACATAATAACACCAAAAATGATATTTCGTTGTTCATTTTCAGATCAAGTTCAACGACCCCAGATTTCGCAGCGCTGAGGCTGGCCCAACACTCGGACACTACTGGAAGAACGGAAAAGAAATTGAGAACACCGATGACTATGTTGAGGAGGTAGGTTAAAATATACAAACCTTCATTACGGATGTAGGTGGGTGAACTACGAACATCATTTGTGTAGCCCTTACACCCTAACCTAGCTTACATCCATAATCTTCTATATATATTATCTTCTATATATATAATATTGTTTATATAAAGTCGTGTTAGTTAAACTATTTATAACTCAAGAACGGCTGCGTTGTACGGTAAGGTTTGATGACAAAACATTATTATTATTTATAATCAAAACTACATAGGTACCTGTTTTTTTACTATTTCCTCGGTTCCTTACCTACCTGTTACGCACTGAACAAGAAAATTACCATGATAGATGAGTCGTTACGCAAACATCTTAGGTATAGATGCTGATGACTTGCTTACTTTAAATTTCAAAACAAGTTACGTAGACAGATTTTTTTATTATATACCTACGAACCATAGATTAATTAAAAAGGGAAGATAGGTTACGTTATCCCAGCGCTTACAGTCCTGTGCAATACAAAGAAGAACAAAGACGGAAAGACGTATCTAAGACCGAAGTGAGACCGAGACAACAATATTTCGCGCGAATCACGACCGCCCGTGCCGCCGCCGTACGACGGTGACTGGGGTGGGAGCACACAATTTTACACAATTTAAGGTTGCCACTTTTGAGAAACCACTACCTCATCTTCCATTTTTAACAAATCACTGCTATGAACGCCAGATCCTATGACTATCCTTTTCACAAAATGGCGCGCAATGCCCTCTTAAAGATTTTGTCTTTGACCATAGTCCTTACCTTTTCTAGCATCACTCACGTAAAATAGTTCATAATTTTAATAAAATTTCGTTATTTTTATGGAACCTTATAAATTAGCCGTTAGTAACCTACCATTTTTAACCGATTTCAATAAAAGGAGGAGGTTCTCAATTCGTCTGTTTTTTTATATTTGTTACCTCAGAACTTTTGACTGGGTGGTCCGATTTGCATGATTCTTTTTTTATATGAAAGCTGGTGCTTCCCGTGTGGTCTCATTTTAATTTTGTTCAGTTCTGACACTGGGATCCAAGAAAATTCATGAAAAAACTGTAAAAATTGAAATCGGCTTGTAGTTTAAAAAAAAAAAAAAATATTGTTATAAAATAATAGCAAGCTGTTAGTTTTCCAAAAATAAGAAAATAAGTAATAATATTGCTGTTGACGTTTTTTTTCCAATGCTGTCTTTATGTAATAATATTTCTTATAAAACTGGACAATACATACAACTATCAGTCTCATTTAGTCTCAAAGTAAGCGGAACTTATTACGAGTACTAGATATACGTTATGCGTACATAGATATTTTTATTCCACATCAAAACACCCCTGTAGGATTTGGTCGCCTATGATCTGTATTTTTTCGTAATTCCAGGAACTTATCTCAGATTTTTCTTCATTCCAGGTGTACGATGCCTCCCAGTTCCACGGACAGGATGGTCTAGGGGCGTATGCGTACGGGTACAAGGCACCCGAGTCCTCTAAGATCGAGAACCGCCAGAGGTCTGGTGATGTCACAGGATCTTACACCTACAAGGCACCAGGCTATGGCGGTAATGATATCCAGGTAGGACATTTTCAAGTTCCTTTTTCACTTCATTACTTTAGCGAAGTTTAAAGAGCAGAGAATAGACTTTATATGTGAATTCTGTTTGTATAGGCAATACTGAGCTCTAGTATCTAAAATAACTTGGACAGTACGCTATTATAAACACCCACGCCCTAGGAAAAGGTAGGTAGTTAAGTATCTAGGTAACTTTAAATACTTTACACAAAATTATCCTACTCATATTATAAACGCGAAAGTTTGTAAATATGTCTGTATATATGTTTTTTGCTCTTTCACGCAAAAACTACTGAACGGAGCGGGCTGAAATTTTGCATACAGGTAGTTCTAGGTCTGGAATTCTGGAATAGCACAAAGGCTACTTTTTATCCCATAAATAATTCCCGTGGGATAGTCGTGGAAACCGCGGGGCGCAGCTAGTAAATTTATACGTTCATAATAGTAGTCACTTGATTAGACTTGACGTAAATCGTAAATCCGTGTCGTACCTACTTTGTAAGCTCAATCTTAAAACTCCCTGTTCCTTCCAGGTTAAATACTGGGCCGACAGCCAAGGTTTCCACCAGGAAGACAACCTCCCCAAGTACGTGCCAAAACAAGTCGAGGAGGCGCCTGAGGTGAAGGCTGCCCGCATCGCCCACGAGAAGGCCTGGAATGAGGCTGCCTATGCCAATTTGCACCCTGGGTAAGTTGATATTATATATTACACCCATTGATTAATTAAAAAGTGAAGATGCGGTACTTACTAGTTTCTCGAAAATGGCAATCTCATATTGAGTAAAATTGTGTGCTCCCACCTCAGTCACCGTCGAACCGGCAGCACGGGCGGTCGTGATTCGCGTGAAATATTGTTGTCTCGGTCTCACTTCGGTCTTAGATACGTCTTTTCGTCTTTGTTCTTCTTTGTATTGCACAGGACTAGAAATATAACTGTGAGCGTATGTGTTTGCGTGTAGTTGTAACATATGCCAATTTTTGAGTAAGCGCTGAGAGAACGTAACCTATCTACCCTTTTTAATTAATCAATGATTACACCTACATTATATTATTATCCTCAGCAGCCTGTAAATGACTTTAATGTTAATAACTTGTTTGTGAATGATTCAAATGAAGATTTAAAAGTATGAGAAATGGTTTAAATGTTTTAATGCTGTAAAAGGTCTCTTTGCCATAAGATGCGGTCCTTTTTTTTATTCGGCGAGGAATTTAGTTTACGAATAGACTGTTCTGGGGGGACCAGAATTATGTGGCACTGGACGCCTTGAGAAGGATGTAATACCCACTAAAAACTCTCCGGTGACCCTCTCTCGCCATTTTCGCCTACGCTTTCCATTTGTTATTGTTGCTTGTACTAGAGTAAAATGCGCGATGCCGATACTTCCGCCGAGAGACATAGATAGATAATTGCTTTATTGCACTATCAAAATGTAAGAATGATTCGAGAGTTCTAGGATCCCCAACGCTTGAATAAGTAGCCCAACCTGAGCTTTATTATTTCACACCCAAAAAAAGCAAAGCATCAATAGCCTCTCGGAAGAGCTCATAATGAACTTATCATGAGATCTTTACCTACAGAGATTCAAGGGTTGGCAATGTAGGATAGAGTACAGATGCCATAATTTTTATCTGTATTAAGAATTTCCTCTTTAAAAATTTAGAAGCGCAATGACAAAGATGGTGTTCTTATTAATATTTTGTGTTCAATTTTAGTGCCGCGGCCGCCCAAGCATCTCAAAACCAGAACAACTACCAGCAAGCCCAACCTACCCAGAACTACCAAGGAGGATACCAAGGCCTTACTTCCCAAAACTACCAAGCCAACAACCAACAAGGCCTCCAGTCTCCTCCCCAAAACTACCAAGGAGGCTACCAAGGCCAGGCTTCCCAGAACTACCAACAAAGCTACCAGGCCCAGCCTACCGGAAACTACCAGCAGTACCAGAAAAGCGACTACCAATCTCAGGCTTCCGAACAGCAGGATTCTATAGTGGCAGCTCCCGGTCAGGCCAGAGAAGGCAAAGCGTATGAGCAGAACCAAGGGTACAGCGGACAGAACCAAGGGTACAGCGGACAGAACCAAGGCTACTCCGGACAGAACCAAGGCTACTCCACAACTACGGAGCCTGAACCTACTGTAAGTATAAAAAAATTTATGAACTGAAAATAGGATCACCCCCTTTTTTGAAGTCAAAACTAGGTTAAAAATCAGGCCAATCTTTACAAAGCAAGCAAGCATATTAATTTATAAAATTGTTTACAATGAAAAAGAATAAATATATTGCTCGGCGGCGCGGCGGCGGCGAATTAGCTGTTTAAATTTTAATTTTATAATTAGCCGTTTTATTCAGGCTAGCTTTCAGACAGCTAACTCGCTGAACGTTGATCATTCTTCAAATAATTGGTCTAGCAATTCAACTGAATGGCACCGTTTTGTTAACAAGATATCTAGGCGTTTTACAAATAGGCCGATTCAATGATCCGGCGGTGCAGTAATGGGGACAAATCTAGTCCGATTTTAAAACTCGTCCGCGGTAGAGATGTCTACCTCACTTTTGAGTAGAGAGAGTACATCTCGTCTGAATCGAAAGTTTCAGTATGTATGTACTATATATACAACCATACCTATGTATTCTGTATTTCTATAGTCTTTCGTCTGTCACGTACCTAGTGCTAATTACGGAACTCGTCGAACGTAATGTGAACTGGGGGCCTACTTGGAAAAGAAAGATCTAAATTTCATTTTCGTTTTCATGCTAAACTAACTCTTGTGTCGTTTGCATAAGATTAGCGTTTGCACGAAAATGAATCAGAAACACTTTTTCGTTTTTAAGAGTAAGAAGCCCCGACCTTAGAAAATGTATTTGATAAGGCGCGCGTAGGCCGTGCAATTACGACTTTCATGTTTTCACTACCAATAATGATCAACCTTACCCCAATATATGTATTTAACGTTTGTTTTCCTCCATCAGGGTCCTCCTCGTGGTTTCTTCTACAGCTTCAACTATCCAGTGTCTGTCATCGTCGCGAAGAACGAAGCGGGCCAGCAGGCATCCAACCCTGGATACCCGGTGGATAATGACACTGTCTCTCAATACGGAAAAAAGTAATTGTATCCTTAAACAAGTTAATTTAAGAGTTATTTTGTTAACATGTAGTTTTTGTAAAACATATCACAAAATTGTTTTTTTTTAAACAT
The DNA here is from genome assembly GCA_955876795.1 of Eupithecia tripunctaria. NCBI lineage: Eukaryota > Metazoa > Arthropoda > Insecta > Lepidoptera > Geometridae > Eupithecia > Eupithecia tripunctaria. Next base: position 2,261,154 of record OY041604.1, read on the forward strand.
AATATTCCACTTATCTTCTCGTTTTCTTATCTACAGTTGAATTTTGATGACCGCGCTTATTAAGTGTAAAATCTGCCTCGAAAAAGATTTTCTCAAAGCAACACGAGGCACTTTTCAATTATTATTTTTACAAAAAATATCAAAATACAACTGCTGAAAAACAAAACCAGAGATAAATTGAATCTTGGGTACGACCAGTGAAAGGGGTGTGAATATTTTAGCGCTAACATTCGGCCACTACTTCAAAATTTTCAATTCTAAATCGCGGCGCAAAACGAAAATGTGCGCCAGGATTTTCAAAAAAACGAAGTGATGGCAGATGTTAGAACCACCATACAAAAATCTTCAAACCCCTTTATCCAGTTTATATTCTAACGTTTCTTTCTACTTTTCCTACTACAGGTATCAGTAGGAGGTAAGTCAATATGGTCAGGGACTTATTAGGTCCGCCTTTCTCTGTAGATAGTCTCGTGAAATCGTTGCTGTATACGAAGCTATGTTCAGACTATTAACAGAGTAATTAACGTTGCCATTTAATGTAGCAAGTAGGTTAGGTTAATGGTTATGTCTCTAATGTAGCATGTTTTCAATGAGTAATTTTACTAGATTTCTATCCGTTTATTTTATATTCAAAACATGCTTCGTTATTATACACTGAGTCGATCGGAGTTTGATAGAAATATTATCTTTATAAACTTTCTTTAGTTTAGTAGTTATTTTGTATTTTCTCTTTTACTACCTAAACTATTTTAAAGGTTACCGCCAACATATACTGTAATAAATGCCTAAGAACAATAAAACCTATGATTTTTGAATAAATATTGTTGTTTCTTCTAAAATTATACCCCGAATATTCAAACGCAACTCTGGTTTATGAATTTCTCAAATGATAGTTTTGAATAAAATGTGTCATTAATTCGCCACTAAGGACGTGCTTAATAGTTATTTGTTATACAAGAGTGCAAAGTTGCTTTTTAACCGCGTGTTCAATTTTAATGACCGAGCAAGCGAAGGATTCTAAAATTGAATCACGAGCGCAGCGAGTTATTCAAAATTAGAATCCTGAGCGTTAGCGAGGGAATCAAAAGAGCACGAGGTGAAAAATCTTTGCACTCGAGTGCAACACGTAACTTTTCATTCCACCTCAAAATGAATAAGAATAAGAAGAAATGACTAAATGCAAAAACAAACTTCCTCGTCGCTAGAATCACTCATTTTAGTGTTTTCACTTGTTTTCAAGTTTCTTGTTTTTAATATAAGGTTTAACGATGACGTGAAAAAATGCCGCGTAAAGAACCGCGTACAAAGCAAATTGAAAAAAGAACACCAAGAAGGTTCCGAGTCTGAGTTTTTAACAAATTAAAAAAAAGTTGTATGATATATTCGGCACCATAGAGGTAGTAAATAGGTTTAATGTTTTTTTTAATTCTCAAACTTAGTGCACACGATGTTCTAAATTCAATTTACTTTATCCTCTAGAGAATAAAAACGGCTTTTCCACTCAGATATTGAGGATTAAAAATACTCTTTCCGAGATGGTGGGATGAAAAATTTATTATTTTATTAATTTTCTCTGATATTCTCTCTCACTAGTTTTTGCTAAGATGCCACAACCTTCTTTAATAAATAAATTACGTGCCTTTTCTGAGATTAAAGTTATCTAATATAATTTTCCTAGAATGACATTTAATGGAGTGAACAGGAAAAAATATTGCACAATATTACCTCGTTAAATCTAGAAACTAGAAATATTATACGAATCAACCAAGACAAGATTGAAACTTACCAAAAACTGATAATAATAACAGAAGAAACAGAACAAGGTCCCGTCAATAAATAAATATACTGGAAAATTCACACAGCATTATCTAGCTTCAAACTAAACAGAGCGTGTGTGTACAGGTATCTTATAACAAAAAAATAAACAAACTTCACTAGCACATAGTTTACATATGCAATGCAAAGGGTTAAAATTTGCATTTGAAAACAGATGAGAGACGATTGAAATGATGAAAACTTTCACTTTCAAAACCGAAAAAAACGTTTCGACTTACATATGCGATCTGCATCAATTTTGACGAGAATTGTCAAATAATTTCCCCCAATATTTTTTAATTTTTTCCTCTCTGTTGACGAAAAATATCTAGCATCTAAAACAGATTACAATATTTAAAGGTCTGTATAATTTTACCTCCCTAAAGGCATAACTACAATTGGCAGTTTTTGCCTACTATTTTTCCAAATAGATTTGACATTCCCTTCGTTCGGAGTCCCTCCATCCGGCATTTGAGGCCTAAACGGCAGCCTCTGCCCAATTCCTGCTATAATACCAGCTATACCATTATACATCCAAGCTATAGTATCTGGTACGTTAATTTCAAACGGCAGAAATGGTATTTGTTCGATAATACTTCCGAGAATGCCTCTTGTATTCGGCATCAGTAACACCGCTTTCATTTTCGGAACGGTTTCTTCAATCTCTTCAGTTGCCGCAGCGTCGATGACTTCAGAATCCTCATCTCCTTGTTCAGCAGTTTGATGCTTATATCTATTTGCTTTGAAGTCAGCTGTGTGTATATCCGATTCATAATCTGGATATAGCACTAAAATTGGTTGCGTGTTCCTGAAACCAAGGCATGATTTATAAGTCCACCTTATTTTGATACTTGTCGCAATGGTTTGCTAAATTGGTCTTTAAACTCACATTGACATTGGGGACGGCACCAAACCCATTCTTTGCAGTGCCTGGAATTGTTGTAAAGCAAACATCTGTTCCTGCAATGCTAACCGTTGCTGTTGTGTTGTCCCTTGCGTTGGTTGGAGTGGTTGAAACGGAGGCATTGTCATTGGCTGCTGTATCTCTTGCAACGAAAACGGCATGATTTGATGAATCGGCATTTGTTCCTGCGTCATTTGCTGCAAGAACGTTTGCTGCTGCTGGTGGTTCATTTGATTCAACGGTGCGTGCTGCGGTGTCATTTGCTGCAACGGCGTTTGCTGCTGCGTCATATGCTGCAACGTCATTTGCTGCGAAAGTCCATGCAATTGTTGCAGCAAAGTCATCTGTATCGGAGCCGCTTGCGCTATTGCCAATCGCAAAAGTATCACTGTCACTATATTCGAACTCATTGTACACGCTTCATTCACTGTTTACACTTTAGTTTGACCATACGCGTCACTATACAATAAGATCATACAGAGCATGATATTTTTAAATCCCGACAGAAGATCACATCTAGCTCTCTTATAATGAACCACTGACGTTTTAATAAAATCAAAGTGATTTATAAGTGCTAACGTATTAAGTCTACAGGATGTGTCCACGACACTGGCACGTCTGTCTCTGAACAATGCCTCTGCCCATAGCTACATTATTATTCTACCAGGGTGCCAGCTCACTGACCTACTGACTGCGCTCCTTGACCTTCCTCTTTCTTTCGGGTTTGCTTTTTAAGACATAAATGATAAAAATATATGCATAAAACCTGGGCAAGTGAGAGTTGGATCTCCTGACTAAGGATTCCGTACCACATCACTAGGCAACCTAATTATGTTTTTATTAACGGTTTTTTTTGGGTATGGGACTCCCTTGGTGAAAAAGTGCCTATTTATATTAAAATACATAAATAGGCACTTTTTAACTAAATTAACAAACCACCAAAATTTATGTGGGACCAATTTCGGAGTAACCTTTGCAATAATAAAAGAATTTTCAAAATCGAACCACTTTGTAAAAAGTTATGCGTTTCATACACATGCATACATAAAAAAAAACAGAGTATACCTACGCGTCGACTTGAGAAACGCCTTCGTTTTTTTGTTGGTTGAAATGGCTGGTGCTGTACGGACGACACTCTGGTTTTGGCACTCTTGCATATGGAACCCCAAATGACAATACCTAGCCTACATCTCAGAGGCTTAGTTTTCTTATCTCTTTAGATACGTATCTACCGTTTGGAAAATTGCCTACTGATTGGGCTGATTTTTATATCATTTCGTACTCACTGTTACCTCCCCTTCTTTTAAGTACTTGCCTACTATATTCGACTTACATTCAGGAATTAAAGATAATAGACAGTTGTTTTTTTATGGCCTCCACGGAAGACCAGCTCTCTGGCAGGACACATCTTGCTATAGCATTTGCTGAGTGTTGGTCATTTTTTGTAACCTTTATCTTGTATACCCATCTATTTTCCATGTCTTAATTATGTGTAATGGTTGCAAAATAAACGTCTTTTTACTTTTTTTAAATTTCGTATTCATAAGTATGTATAAAAATTGAGACATCCTTTACTAACATAAAATGGTCGTTTTCTTTTATGGATATGTCGATTAGGGTAATCTATTTCACGCACAAAGATACTCAAAATGAAGACAAAGTAATGTTTTAGGCACTATAATATTTTATTTGCTTTTTAATGGTAATGTTATTCAGACCAAGGCTAAGCTATGATAAGTCAGACAGACAGAACAGGCTCTGATAAGAATCTGGTGGATATCTACATACATAAGTGTAAACCAATCTATAGATGACTCTACCTTACATACCTACTTTCATTTTAGTCATCACTAGTTGCTGCCCGGGGCTCCATCCATCTGCCTGCTAAATTTCATTAATATCCATTGAGCCGTTTTGTCGCAAAAATATCAAACAGAGACAGTTATATTAATATTGTAATTACCTACTATCGTTAGATATTTTCTAGCAATCGTCTTTATAAGACGTTTTTTTTACTCTTGAATAAGTATTAAGGGTGAATAGTACATTGTTATCCAAGGGATAAAAGTAACTTATTTAGTCCCGAGACGGGGTTTGGCGCCCGAGCAGCGTAGCGAGGGCTCTAATAGTTCGAGGGACTAAGTTACTTTCACCCCAGGTAAACACTGTGCTTTTATTACGAATACAAGGAAACTAAAAAAAAAAGGATATGAATTAGCTAAAGAAAAATGAGTTAATTTTATTTCACATAAATCAACAACATAGTTGAGATGTTTAGGTAAAATTAGAGCAATTATTAGTTATAGATAGAGAAAGGTTACTACAGGTACCTTTCTTTTGATTAAGGTGGTAAAAGGTTTTCCACTACTGCCTTAGCCACATCTTTTATAAAATTGGGCGTTAAATCTATGTCTATATCAATGTCATTGTAAGAATCAAACAAAACTCTGCTTATTTTGATTTTTGTCGTTATAAAGGGAACGACAAAAATCAAAATAATTTCCAAAATATTTTAGGTACCTACCTACTTTTGTTTTTTTATACTTGGTATCTAATTTTTGCCTTTGACTGTACCATCCTTCACCATTTTCTCTTGTAATGTGAAATTGATGACATCCTATAAAGGTGGGTTTAGACCAAACGAACATACAGCTATTCTTTCATGATCTTTTAGTGTACACGAAAGCCGTTCGAAGCTAGTTTTCAGCATTTACATCAAAACCAACAAGCAATATCACACAAGAACGCTTTAAAGAGACCAATCCAAGGAGCGACCACGTCCAAACACGCAAGAACGCTCAAACGACTGAACGCGACGGCTTTCGCCGACTGCAGTCGACGTTTTGACGAAACATATTGAAGTTTTTCTCATTTCTTCGTAAAAGTTCTCTATTCACCAATATTTCTTGACCTACAGTAAACGTTTTTTTCTTTTTCGTTGTCTATAGCCGGTAACAGCCGTCGTCGCTTGCAGTCGACTTCAGTCAACTGCAGTCGACGAGTGTAGTAGGCAGCTTGCAGTCCGTCCATAAAGGCCCTTACTGACCGCTAGAAAAACTCTCCAAGTGCAGTAATCCACTAGCTGTTACACTCAAAGTAGAGTTTGTAAGTACTATGTTAGTTTACATCATTAACGTTTTTGCCGCCAGTTATAGGATTTCACATTACGCGGTACGATTATTGTAAGTTATACGATGGTGAAATGACGTTGTGTTGTTGGTAATGTGAAAGACTTTATAAACATTAAGTAGAAAAATTAAATCATCATGATCAGCCTGTATGAGTCCACTGCTAGAGATAAGACTGCACTAATGAGCGCCATAGCGCCCTGTCTTTAGCTTGACGCATCCAGCATATGCCTGCAGTCTTTTGCAGATTGTCATCCCAGAAAAATTTAAAGAAGAAACAAATTAGAACTAGTAAGTATTACTCAATTGAATTAATGTAGTACTTAATTGAAACAATCGAGCTACTGATTCTATAAATACCAGTCAGAAGCGTCTCCAAGACGCCAAACTTACAATAGAGACTGCAAAACAAAACACTACTTGAACAGCTAATGTATAACTATAAAATAACTCTGTTTTATGAGAGAAATAATTGCTAGAACGGCTGGAACTATTTCGCTATTTCCCGTGAAGCACGTCAAGAATCGTGAAGGCTGTTGTAAAATGGATCTAACGGGTCCGGAATGTTTGACATTCAATCTGCGGTTAAATTGCAGGCTTATGGTTAATGCTGGAAAAGTCGTGAGCAAAATACTGCATAGTTAGGTATCCTAGCATACTTAATAGGTACCTTTTTATAGAATGCGGGTGATAAAAGCCCCCATAACTCCTCATTTTTAGTTTTTCTATGAAATACGCATTGAGCGTAGGGGCCTGCCAGAAATTGATACCTAAAAACGCGTGATCGTCGTATTTATTTACAAAATCACCCGGGCTATGGTTAAAAGTGGAACAACTGTTGAATCTAATCAAATAATAGATAAACTCAATGAATTATAGTGAAATAGGGCAAAATTACAATTTATATAATTTAGGTCTATTTGTGATGATTTGTTTTAAGTCCTAATCACTATCCTCTGTCATATACCTAATTGGCATATTTTATGAATTTAAAAATCATTTCATTCGAAAAAAACAAAATATAAGTTTTGTAACTACCACTCGAGAGTGTTATTTTCATTTAAATGCAATAAAATTATGTAATTTCGCTTATATGAGAATCAACAAACCAGCTTTCAATGTTTTGTCAATGCTTTCACTTCCTTTCTGCATTTTATGGGTGTCATAAAATCTAAATAGGATTGTAAATGCAAGTTACTAGAGATACGCACGTTCTTAACAAGTCCTACTATGATTCTAATTTCTAATATCTTATGATAGAGAAATAATCATTACCGAGAAATTTAATTTATATTTCAATTATGGCAAGATTAAAAAAATAAATACACTTATCTTAAACTAATATTAGTAAATGCGGAACTGTTATTAGGTTATCACTTGAATCGTCACTGTTTCTTCTCGTCAGGTAGACCATCATCGACCAGCACGTTGATTTCAACTTCAAAGGTCCCAGGTTTGGTGCTCGAGGGCCGCACCACGACCCCGGGCGCGCGAGACTGAGGAAGGGAATCCACCTCATTCTCTGCAGCATTGGGTACTGCTGCGTCAGGGTTAGAGTATCCCACCTGCTGTTCTGGCGGCACTCTGACCGACATGAGACCTTGGAAGCGCTGCACCAAGTATTCAAGCAGCGGACCGAATCTCGAGACACCGTCCGTAGTCAGTAGAACTCGGTCTGTAGTCTCCTGCTTCGGCCGAAGCAAGAACATGTTGAAGTTTAGGGTCTTCTTGACCGGGCGAGACGCTGCTTGATGCAAACAAGCTATAGCGACAAACACGAGCAAAATTCTAGCCATGATGAGAGACCGCGTCCGCGTACGTTCGTGGGAGAGCCAGCACTGAGACGGACCGTTTTTGCCCCTACTAAGTTAACGGACCTCGGGTAAAAAGATCATAATTGCCTCACGTTACTCCGCGGGATAATTGCACGACACCTTTCGTTTGGAAAGCGATGCCATCTTTATTTGGGTGATTCGATATCCAGACTCTCTTGACCCTTTGCGCGTAAAGTTTCTTTAGAAACTATCGGTCGTTTGTTAATGGTTATTGGGTGATAATAAGGTGGGATGCATAGTGCAATTAAATGCGTCGGAGCTGTTCTTTGTGTAGTTAGAATAAATACCAGTTTCTAAGTTGAAGAGGTAGTTTTTGCGACTGAATGCAGATGAGGCTTTTGAGTAATTTGATCGGACATCAATCAGAAGGCGTTGATGAAGATTGATGTGAGAATAATGATATAGTTTATACCTACTAACAAGGCCACAGTAATGAAGGTCAGTAAAAACCAACAATATAATTGCTCAATAGCTTAATTTTGTAGTAACTTACTATTAACCTACTTCTAATGAGTCCAATTCTGGTCTGCTTTAAAACAAATCGGTGTATGTACTTTTTTACTATGTCTAGTTTGTACTGGCAATACAAGTAGACAGAGATTTGAATACTTTTTAAGAAATCAAAATAAGCCTCATCAATTTTAACTGACTTTAAAAAAGGAGGAGGTTCTCAATTCGACTGTAATTTGTTTGTGTTTATTCCCTCAGAACTTTTTCATTATTCATTTTTTATTTGAAAGCTGGTGCTTCCGGTGTGGTCCCATTTTCATTTGGTTCAGTTTTGACAGTGGCATCCATGAGAAAACCGTAACTGAAGTTGGTTTATAGTTTTTTAAAACAAACTATTACTGCACAGGCAATTAAAAAGGCATTTAAACTAAACAACCCATCACCGGGAACTGAATCATCAAGTTAAACGTCCTAATGCAATCTCCTGCAATTACCTTAACTTTATCACCAATCTGAAACTACGATCCAATCATAATTACACGCCGATTTTCCTGCCACATTACATCCAAGAAATCATTCCCCTTGACCCCAAATCTCTTCGACTTCCAACCCTATGACTGAAGAGATAGGAGCTTCAAGGACCTGGTCTAGGGGTCTGTTGGAGCTGGATGCTGTAGCCAGAAGGCTGAGGACAGGGTCCGTTACATTCGTGTTCCATTCCGGGTGGTAAAGTATAGTGTAAGTGGTAACGGTTGCGGTAAACGCACTAAGAAATGAGCAGGGTCATGTTGTTTATTACTCCGCGGTACTAAATGGGATAGCTGACTTTATTAGAAGAAATGTGGAAGAAAGTTTTATGGGCGCTTCAAGTAGAAAGCCGGTATGACCTAGCGGGACCACCCTGTGTATGGAAAAAACTTTGATTAAAAATATGAGCGTTTGTTATGTAAAACTGAATATATGGCTTTGGCTACCTAAATTGTTCTCTCCTCGTCTACGCTTCGTTTGAGATTTCGTTCTATCAGGTAGATAAATCTCCGGCGTTATAAAATCTTTGCTTACTCGATTCTAAAAAAGGTTTTCTGTTTTATTCGATTTTTTTATACCTGCTCAAAAGATAAACGAACCCGCAGTACTCACGTGACCTCAAATTTACTTTCTTGTTGACGATTTAAACATAATGAAAAGTACTTGCTGATTTGAGATATTTATCATCAACAAATATTGTTACAATTTGGTATATCTTATCCTTTATCTTGACTCTAAGCATCTAAATTATAATTTATATTATGGGGATCTGTTGACATAATTTGCAGCTAAATGACAAATAGATCATAGATATCTTTTATGTGGCCTATCTTTACTAATATATGAGAGGAAAGACTAGATTTTTTCTATTGAATAGGCTCCGAAACTACTGGACGAATTTAAAAAAATCTTTCATTATTAAAAAGCTTACTTTTCAGGGAGGTTATATTTTAACCCGGAATTCCCACGGAATGGGAACTACGCGGGTGAAACCGCGAGGCTCTGCTAGTACGGTATATTTTCGTTTTATGAGATAACTTTTGTTTTTTTATGCGATGTAGTGTCTAAGTATGAAAAACACAAACAAGGTTCGTAGTTTACCCGCTTACATTCATAATGGACATGATACTTGATTTTGTTTTATGAAGAGATAACTTCATTAATAATATATTTTGGAACATATTTTGTTTATCTTGATATAGAGTCTGTTCAAAAAGCGAAGAGTCATGGCGTAACGGTGAACTAACACTTTTAGTCGTACTGCAATGACAGAGCAGTGTTGACAACGCAACAAAAGTTGTCAATTGGCACACGCGCGCCCTCAATTCCCACGACTCTTCTCAATTGAACAGACTCTAGAGTAGGAACTTAGTTTTAGTAGAGCCATGGGTAAGTAATGAGGTAATCTACTGAGGATGTTAAATTATGCTTTAATCAGCCAAAACGAATATTAGGGGCACACCAAAGTAAAACTTTCCTTTACTCGATTAGTAGTACCAAGCGATAGTGCCTAAGAAAAGAAAGGGAAATAAAAGTAGGTACTCGTATCTATCGAGTTTCGAGTTGAAACTTACAGTAGGTAGGTACCGTCACTGCTTAAGGCTCGCACCTAGTGGATTTGTTAAAACAAACTAGGTCTATATGTCTATTTATGTCTCAGTAATCACGAGATCCTCATGGTAAAAACAAGAATTACATAAAATTCAACATAGTTTCTTCGGTTACTTGGTTGTGAAAACACGATTCATTAAAAAAAAAATATAAGTAAGTGCACTGTTTTGCACCTAATTTGGTGCAAAAACAAAAATAATTTTGTAATAATTTGGTCTAGATCTCAGGAACCCTGCGGGCTATAGAAAAGATTTTTGTTTTGATTCGTAGGTCATTACTAATTCTTTTGTTCCTCGGTAGGGTTTTTTCATAAGTTGTGTAGTTTTCTTGTTAATATACAAAAACATCATTTTTGCCTACGCTGTTCCAAAAACGTATGCTCTGTTCTTTTACAAAATGGCGCACAATGCGCCCTCTTAAACAAAATTATGTAAAATCTTACTGCAGATTGGAAAGCTGCTACAAGTGGTTCTACTAGAAGTGATATCGCCCCATAACTGTCACTTAACTTGTCAAACTCGTAGGGCATTTGTAGGTTTTGTTCCACTCCAGCCAGCTTGGCAACTCGAAAGGACCAGTTTCAACAAATTGTACAGTGGCGTTTCCAGTGGTAACCCCCCTGAATGGTTCTAAGATTCATAAATAAATAATGCTGGACAATCCCAGCATCATCTAGCCCCAAGTTAAGCAGAGCTTCCGTTATGGGTACTAGATGACTGATATCTATACTAATAATTATGAAGTGGAAAGATTTGATTTTTTGTATTGAATAGCCTCCGAAACTACTGGGACGATGAAAAATATTCTTTCATCATTAAAAAGCTTACTTTTCAGGCAGTAACATAGACTATATTTTATTCCGGAATTCCCAGAGGAACGGGAACTACGCGTGAAACCGCGAGGCGATGCTAGTACTTGTTGCAATACAATGCATAGATAGATATTTTTATCATAAATAGAAAATACCCGGAACAAATATTTGCAGATCGTACAAACATTGGCGACAAAGATAGTCCAAGGCGGGACAAATATATTCTTTTACCATGTTATTAAATAATATTAATTAGCAGTGGATTAATAATATTAAACCTTTTGGTGTTTTTACATCTAACAGCTTGCTATTTAAATTTTACCGAGAATATGGAATTTAATAATATTATATAGAAATGGACTCGAATTAAACAGGGGGTGTAGGACGCCCTCCGGCCAGGTGACAACCTGCGAAAGACTGCAGGCAGATGCTGGATGCGTCAAGCTGAAGACAGGGCGCTATGACGCTCATTAGGGAGGCCTATGTCCAGCAGTGGACTAATATAGGCTGATGATGATGATGATGATGATGAAATAGGGGGTTAACTAACGATGAACGTCACTATACTTTTAACAGATTTCAGTTTAAGTCAAATATAGTGAAACATTTTTTTTGTTGCTACTATGTAATTTTAATAAAAAAATTATGTCTCATACATATGTATATTATAGTTTTCTGCAATGGATGTAATACTATTTAGTTAATTGAAGAATATCTTGTGGTCATGTGTTTTGTAGGATATCTTTTTACTTTGCTTGTTCACACTTTTTATGTATCGAATATATTTCTTACCTATGTTTCCATCTTTTTAATTTTGAATTTGAATTTTTCAAAATGAACGCTTTAGTATATAGGTATAAAAACGTGTGTATTGTATTGGTGTTAGTTAGTAGGTAGGTTAAAGTAAAACAAATTAAGCTAAAAGTCATAAAACGATATTTGCCTCTATTTACCCAGTAAAAATAAGCAAAAGTTCTATTTTTCTTTCCGTTTATTAAGTTTTTACCTCCAATAATATCGAATAAGGAAGGTTGTGTGCATTTCAAATAACAATAAATATTAACTTAATTCAAGAAATACATAAATATCGGAAAAATATAACACTGAAATGAAAATAATGGAATACCTATACTTAAATGCTACGAGCAAATTAACTGACAGGACCGTTATTAAATTGATCAACAATCAAATTAAAAAGCAGATAAATCAATAATCGCGAAATGTATTGCAAAATTGAGCAAATAGGGTAGGCAATAAGAAACTTATCATATTACATTTTTTTTTTAAATATATTATCGATACTAGATTTAAACTTTGGGTCTACTTTGTGCGTGTGCGTTTGGTTGTTGTCTCTGCCCCGTGGCTTCCTTGGACTCAATAAGGGCTTGGCTCTTTATCTCTGAGAGAGCAGCTTCTGAAATATAAAATACTATATTATAATTAATGCTGGACAATTCACACAGCATTATCTAGCCCCAAGCTAAGCAGAGCTTGTGTTATGGGTACTAGACAACTGATATACATAATACAATACACTACCTACATAGATATATATTTTTTATTATACATAGAAAACATCCAGAACGCCCTGAACAAATATCTGCAGATCGTACCAATATTTGTCCCGAGGCGGGAATCGAACCCGCAACCTCCTGCGTCGCAGGCGGACCTTCGCCCACCGCGCCACAGAGGTCATCAATGATTGAATATTACAGGACATTTAGTAATACATGAGTATTACTCCCCAAGAGATAACAGTCAATAAGGCGTTTATCAGGTCGAGTCCTGCGTCTAGCAGTGGACCAATATAGGCTGTTGGAGGATTCCCATATAGCATCATTTACCCCAAAACGTAAGCACAGCTGTCCACAGCATACATATGTACAGATAAGAACAAAGGAATGAGTCTATTGATGTTAGTAAAGCGTGATCTTGACATTTCTTTCTTGTCTTTGCGTTCCCTGTCGACACTATGTAACAAAATGTATGAAAAAAGGTAACGTAACGATCTCGTCTGGCTACTAGAACTCAATGTCTTGGCTCTATAGAGCATACAGTAGCTTCGGAAATAAGTAAACAGGGCAGCATCATCTGGCCCCAATGTAATCAGAGCTGACCAGGCACAAATACCTACATATTAAACAAATATCTGTCCCAAGGTGTCGAACCCGCAACTTCGTGCATCCCCGACGGACGTAAGTCCGCGATATCATCATCTTCATCAACTTATACATATATATTAGTCCACAGCTGGATAGGCCTTCCATTCTCTGCTCCGAGGAGTCTCGTTTGTCGTAAAAAATATGTGATAATGTTGTGGGCAAGAAACATCACATAATGACAAACTAAAGTGCATTTGTACACAGAAAACAAAGGGTTGGATTGTTGCCCAAAGGTGGGAAAGTAAAGTCAAGAATAAGCTGACAGCCCCACTGGGCTCGGAGAAATTGCGCGTTTAAATCTTTTGTATCGGCTTTTAGACCAACTGACCGTGCGAAGAAAATTTTACACTAAAGCCATAAAATGTCTGTATTTACCCTCAACCTCAACCTCAACAGCCTGTATTGGTCCACTGCTGGACGCAGGCCTCCCACTTATAAACGCCTTATTGGCGTTTACCTCATGGGTGGTATTGCCCATAATCTCCACGCTGGGCATGCGAGTTGGGGATCACAGTTTGGTGGAAGATTTGTTCTGCAGGGGCCGCTGCTGCTCGTCCCCCGGTGGATATCCCTTAGTCGCCTCTTACCACACCCACGGGAAGAATTAGGGTGGTGTAAATTCTAAGCCAGCACAGCTATAATATCCCGAGATCATGGAAATGAGAATACAATACAATATAGTCTTTTGTAGGTCAACCTCACACCTGGGAAGGTGTCCTACACTACCTTTGCCGAGTTGCGGTCTCCACTCAAGAACTCGTTTACCCCAGCAGCGGTTGTCGGTTCTTCACAAGATATGATATAATGTAGTGTATGACGCCCTCTAGCCAAGTGGGAAGACAATCTACGAAAGACTGCAGGTAGATCTTGGCTGAAGACAGGGTGCTATGGTGCTCTTAGGGAGGATATATCAAGCAGTAGACACTAGTCCACTGCTCCAAAACGGTGTACGGAAAGGGTGTATTAAGCCAAAAGTGCGTGATTCTGGACACCGAGAGGGTCAACGTCTGTTCTATGATTTTAGAAAAGCAAACGAATTTCAAAAAATCTTATTTCACTAGTTAACCCATTCGGGGTCCAGAATCACCCCAGAGTCAGAGTTAAATCGTTTATTTCTTTAGACTTACAAAATCAGTACTTAGACAAGTCAGATTTTTACTATATAAACAGCTTGATAAGTAGTTATTACTATCAAACAAGAAATAAGGTGCAATTGACTCTAAATCACTTCAATTTTTTGTCCACTAGCGGAAGAAGTGAAAAAGAAACCACTAGCAAGTTTATCGCTTATCAACTACGAGTAATACAATCTTAGCATAACTTACTCTAAGGCCCGTATTATGAAAGCTTTCTCAGTCATCGATCTATGCTTCAGCAACGCTTTTCTACGGCATAAACGTCAATCAAGCATAGCTCTATGACTGAGCAAGCTTTCGTAATACGGGCCTAACTGTTCTTACATACCTACTATTGTCAGTGTGGAATTACGGCTTACCACAGAATGAGTTCTGTGACACCCTGTTTAAAGATACCTCTTACCATTGTTATCTGGTCCACCTTGTCCCAGTCCGACCAGCTGTGATAGGTGCACTGCTCTACTTTCGTTGTTTTTTTGATTTCTTACGTTGTTGTTTGCATTTCCGTATCCGTTTCCGTTTTCTGGTCTTGTCTTCGGCCTCACGAATTGCGCGTTCGTCTTCTCGTTGCTTTTCGTACTTTTTCTGAAAAAAAAAATATAATTAACAATCTTCACATCACATCTTCAAACTAATATTATAAATGTGAAAGAAGGATGGCAACACTCGCCCCTATACGAATAAAAATAAACAAGGCCTGTGCATACATGTAATAACTAATGACGGATAAATATATTTTTAAAGATTTTTCTAACCATCATTTACATTTTTAGCTGTTGGGAGTCAAATTATATTTTTATTTTTATTTTGTGCGACAAAGAAACGCTAGGTAGCCGACATAAAGCTTAGAACGTGACTTCTTTTGTGACTGTCAATGTCATCGTAAATCAAGTAACACAAATTGAAACAACGACATTGATGTCTATTCAGATATCGCCAAAACTAAACTAAACTAATTTGACAGTTCTAAAAATGTCGCTGTCTCTGTCATAACGATAAAAATAATAAGGATGGCATAATTTTTAATCCTGTCAGATAGTCCTAGTTTAGTCTAGTTTTGGCAACATCTGAATAGACACCATTGTCTCCTGGCGAGTAGATAGATTTGTTGTCTTTTTTTCGACGAAAATCTTACAAATTGATACCACGGCATTCTCCTGGATAAATTGATTAGATTACGTTACGATTGGACTGACTGAAGATCTGAAGATGTCTTTGCGATGTATTAATTGTCGGCTTCGGGTATCTCGTGTTAGAAGGCATTCTTTGGCGGATCAAAAGGCAGCATAACAGTCATGTAACCTTAAATAACTTTTTTCTCGTAACTTGTTAAAGGTTTATTCTATTGATTTCTGAATTCTTTAGGTACGTATTGTTTATTTTATAAGGCCGGGGTGATGCTCGTCGCCAAAAAAGTTGGGTCAGCAGATGTATGGAACCTTGCCATCATTCTTTGTATGGATTGGCAAACATTGGACTTGTCAAAGTGCTTATTTTGTAAGTCTTAAGAAATAAACGATTTGACTCTGACTCTGACTCTGGATGTATGGATGGATAGATGCATGGATGTTTGTTACCTATTCACGCCAAAACTACTGAACGGATCGTTTAATTATAATCCTGGAATCAAACATAGGCTACTTTTTATCCCATAAATCAATTCCCGTGGGATATAAATCACCTTTAAACATTTCCATAAGAACAACGCGTGCGAAGCCGCGGGGCGCAGCTAGTATATTATATATCATAAACGAATTTCTATATACCCCCGTTGGTTATATGACGTTGGTTATATTGGGGTTCAAACGAGATTGAAGGGTCTAAGTAAGTGTCTAAAATATCATTGTTATAATAAAAAGCACGAACGGTGAACATCAAAGTCGAACTTTAGTTAATTTTATCTTGTTTCAATAGTACAGCAACTTACTAAAGCGTTATGTTAGCGTTACTATTGTACACTACTGTACTTTTCCGCTCACTGAGATTTATAAGAATAATTCTCGTGTAGTACGGCGAAAGAAGACACTCGCAGATTTTTTCAGTTCATTATTTGTAGTATAATTCTCGCTGCTTATGACGTCACGGATCATCGAGTTCCATAATGTAAACTCAAAGTCAAAACTTCATGCCCATACAAAAATGTTCAAGTATGACGTCACGCTTCACGTGCCAATAGCGTTGCGTTTACACATTTTGCTGTTGTGATTGTGACTTAAAATATCGACTTTTTAATGATTAAATTTTACAATAAAAACACCATAAAAAACAAAAATAAATATACAGATATATTTTTATATCACTAGAGAATACGTAAGAAAAGCTTTTTTGAAGTCACATGCATGTACCCTAATTGGACACCCCGAAGGGGGAAATAATTTACTTTCAGCACAGGGCACAACACGAGGAGCAGTCCACAGACCATTGGATTTCCATACTTCTCTATCCGATGAAGATCTACATGAAAATTGCGCACATGGACAACCTACTAATCGTAATGTGCGGCAATCGGAAACAATGACGTTGGAGGTCAACAGACAGCCATTTTAGAGCAAGGAAAATTCAACCCTACAACAAGATGTTCTCAAATTGTCAGAGAAAATTAAGACCTTGCCATTTTATCATATGAAAACATGGCTTTACGAATATTCCAGACCACAAACCTTCGCTGGTACAGGTTGAATGGCCCTTTATAAATAGTTTTAATGATGATGATCAAAGACTTACTCATATGTTAGGTTAGGGTCTTGGTACAAGAGATTATAGGGGTGGTTCAGCGGAGTCCCCAGCAGCAGTCCATTGCGTTGCTGCACCACGCCGCGAGGGTATGCGAGCGGAGACACCACCTGCCCTGACACCGGGTCCAGGTATATCGTGTTCTGGTAGCCTGGGTTTTGGTAGCCTGGGTTTTGGTAACCTGGGTTTTGATAGCCTGGGTTTTGGTAGCCTGGATTTTGATAGCCTGGGTTTTGGTAACCTGGGTTTTGATAGCCTGGATTTTGGTAACCTGGGTTTGCATAACCTGAAAAGAAAAATAAATATTCGATTAAGAACTTTAAGAGAGTTTAAGAATGCTTATTAGATAATTTTAGAACCCTTCTACGATGATTTATTTGAAATAAAGCATTTAACTATACTAACTCGGACGATAAATTAGAGTTGAATAGAATTAAGCAATGGAATCTTTTTATCCCGGGCCATGGATTAGTGGAGGGAAATCTGACATTTTATCCATCGATGGATTCGTTCAGTGCATCAGAGTGGAACATGGTTACAACGTTCAATCTAGTTGTTGATATCGTGATGGTATTGAAAATTAATAATAAAAAGGATAGATTGAGTTTCTCACCATTACCAGGGAATCCAGAATTACCCTGCGCTCCTGCTCCTACTATGTAAACTGGCTGGTACCCCCCTATCGTACCTGGACTGAAAATACAATGAAAAATATTAATGATACGACTCCTGAAGATCGTTATAGCAATCGTTAAATGTTGCAGCCTTTAAAAGATCACAGGTGCAATAATAGTTAACCCGACAAACTTTGTTTTCTATTGTTTGTTGGCTAAATTCGACCACAAACAAACACCAGGTGGTTGCGTTGTGGTCGAGCAGGTAAGACTGCAGCCGCAAAACGAGGGACCATTTCGTTAAAATTTGCCGCAAAGTTAGAGAAGCTTTTTAAGGGGTTATTGAAAATAATGCATGGTAAATTACCTGTATCCAGGCACTGGCATGTGGACGATGAAGACTCTTTGTCCAGGAAGCAAACCAGGTATGTTTGGTGCCACTGGAGCCTGAAACAATGATCTTAGGCTGAACAACACGCTTTTTAAATGTTAACGACAGGTTTTATAGATGCTTTTTCTCGGTAACAGCGCTGGTGGCATCCTTCTGGTACGAAGTTTGTTCGTCATACAACTTAAATAAAGTTTTTAAGCGTTTTAACGCTTAAAAACTTTGAGATAATCTTTGGGATAATCTTCACAGGGACTGACAATGGAATAAAATCTTTTTATTAATTATTTATTTACAGTAAAAGATATCATTTCGGAAAACAAATTGAAACATTACTTGCTACTAAATATGCAAAGTGACCGCCAGTGGTGATTCGTGACCCACTGCCAAATAAAATCTACATTATAGGTAAATAAACGTGATAGAAACGCGTTAAATAATTCTTCTAAAAACTAAAACCTATTTGGCAACTCACCTCAACCTCAACAGCCTTTAATGGTACACTGCTGTACGCAGGCCTCACCCTGTTAAGCCTTATTGACTTTGTGGGGGGGAGGAGCAATACCGATAATCCCCACACTGGGCACATGGGTTTTGGATCGGGGTGTATGGAGGTAGAATTGCTCTGCAGGCGCTGCTGCCCGCCTTCGGTAGATATCCCTTAGTCGCCTTATACGCCTCCCACGGGAAGAGTTGAGGTGATGCAAATTCTAAGGCACCACGTGGCAATAAAATACCTATTTACCAGTGGGGCAGGAATAAGGTTGCTGGTGCATCAATCCGGCCTTTACTCTAGAGGTACTTAGTTCTAGTTAGTTGTTTTACACGCAAATAACACTTCAGCTTGCTGCATAGAATTTGCAGGCGTTAAATGTATACGGATATTTACACCTCGGCAATCTAGATATAATAGAGACCTTTATGCTTAGCTGCAAAGAGTTAAAAATTGCAAATCAAACGTATGGAATCGTCAAGAACGGTAAGGAATGAGTTTATTGCTGGTTAATTGTATAATCTTGCTATTAGTACTCAGAACTTCGTTTACTTAGAATAATGTTTTACTCAAGTATATCTTACTTGTATTTATTGTGTGTAGATCCTCATTTCTATTCACCTCATCTTGTAGGTAACCTCTACTTACGGTGTTTCTACATTTCTATGTAGGCTGTGTCACTGTTAATTTTAACCTCCTTGAATATTGCCGTGGCGGGTGCAGTTAACTCATTCACTGCCCAGCTCTGCGGTGCGACCCGCAGGGGCGCGCCGCAGCTACACGGGACTGGAGAGGAGCACCTGCGTCTTGTGCTATGAAGGAGTTAAAGAATCGACCACCCCGCGCTTGTCGTAACGGGAGATATTCGGCTCCTTTTGCGTGTTTTCCACATACCAAGCTACTGAATATGGCAATTCCCCCTCGATTGGAAGGCACGTTCAGGAGTGAATATATTAGTGCTGATGAGGTATATTACCCCCCACCTCTTTTCACGAGTGTCGTTACAACACGAGACATTCACCAGGGGGGCGGGCAGCAGCGCCTCCTGTAGAACAACGATCCCTAATTCGCAGGCCCAGCGGCGTGAGTATTCTGGGCAATACCCCCATGAGATGAAAGCCAATAAGGCGCTTATCAGGGGGAGGTCCGAGGCCAGATAAGCGTCTCGAGGCTATTGAGAAGTTATTTTACCTGCTGAGGAGGCTGCTGTGGCTGCTGCGCTCCCGGGATGAGCTCCACCTCGCTATCAGGCTCCAGGGTCTCCAGACGAGAAGGCTGGTTTGAGTCAGCTGCTTCGTTCTCTGGAATCAGATTTCATATATTATTGAATTTTTTAAACAAACACCTACCTCAATAATAACATGCCCTATGTTCAACTCGAGCCGTGAGATTAGCACAAATATTTAGTTATATAAATCTTTGATCAAAATATACCTTGCTTTGGTCAAAAGATTAGCACTATAAAGTGTTTATCCACTTAAACAATGAATAGAGAAAGAGGGCTACTGTACTCTGATAAACGCCAGATAAATCAAATACTGTTTATTTCTGCCCATCTATCATTGAGTACTACACACTTGCATTATGATGATTATTAGTATTACTATTAATGATTAGTTAGCATATGACCAAATGACAAAATGGCGTAATAGAGAGGAGACCTATACCTATCAGTGGATGCTCAGGGGCTGAGTAGATAGATGGTTGCCAAAAAAAAAATTTGGAGAGTCATTATAATACTGTAGATTTCTGCACTCTTGCAGTGGCAAAGATAACCCTGTGTCAGGATGTTCTACCTTGTTTTTGTTGCTGTTGGTTGTAGTAAGCATGCACCTCTGGGTTATCTAGGTAGTAGTCCAATCTGAAACAACATTTTGAGTTAAGTTAATTCTTGCTAACGTTCACTCAATCTTCTTTGCTCCGCCCGACCATTCAGAAATTATCTCTGACTTGAACTTCGCGTATCTGCAATTTCCAACCCAAACCGTTTAAGAACAAAAGAGCATCTCATTTCGAATGATCCAAACAAAGAAGAGAGAAGAACTCGGTTTAATCTCCAATCTCCGATTGCATACAGCGTTTATAAAAGCTATGCAATAATACAAGGAGATTGGAGTGGTGTGTATTGGAGTGGACTTGAAAATTGAAGTGATACAATTGCTCTATGGTAGGGTGAGTGTCTAATAGTAACCTGAGAAGCACAGACGATAGTAACTGCCTGTCTGTTCAATAAAGCTGTTCGAAAAAGGCACTTACTTTACTCCTGTGACTCAGGGACCCAACAGGGATCATGGCTTAACACATGCTTTTTGGCTCCGACTTGCCTCTCACCAGCATCGAGTTCCCTTCCGGGAGGTCTTCAACTAGGTCAATCCAGCGATACCTGGATCAGCCAACGGGTCTACGCACCGATGCTTTTCTCTCACACACCTTCTAGACAGCACTATCCTCCTCCACTCTCTCAATGGTCATGCACCAGATAAGGATAGGACTTACGAGTTGATCTGCTGTAGTGGTGCTTGCGTATGTTGCTGGTAGAGCCGCGGCGGCGCTGGCGGCGCAGCGCTAACCACGCACACGGCCGCGAACAACACCTGGAGATGAAACAACAATAATTAAAACTCACTGGACGTCGGAGTATCAGTCGCATGATCGCTGGAACGATAGAAAGGTGGGGAAATAAAAACACAAGGTACGAATATCCAGACCAAGAAACATCGATGTACAAGAAGAGGATATGAGGCACTGGGTTCTTGAAAGTGGCAGCTTCAAATCAGGTCCTATTGTGTCCTCCCTCAGTCATAGTCGGATCGCTACCGCTGCTGGTGTTGTGTTTCGCATGCTAATTTGTTGTCTCAGTCACACTTCGGTCTAGGTAGGTACGTCTTTTCAACTATGTAGTTCACAAGTAGGTAGGTATATTCCAAATGAATGGAAAAAGCGTGTCTTTGCATTTACACAACACACGCCATTCATTGAGTTAGCACTGAACGTACGTCACATATATACAGAATTTTACTTATATCTACTTATAACATAATACTTTCTTGACCTATGCCAAGGAAGTGTTATGAGTAGAAGAGTAAGAAGTATTATGTTTACTAAAGTATCCGGACCCAAGGGTGCAAGGAACAATAATGCAGGGAGCGCTTAATCGCAGTATATAACAATGCAGGGGTTCGTAATTCAGGTTTCCCTTGGGAAGATCGTAGATCCGGCACTGCTCTTTTTAACCGACTTCAAAAAGGAGGAGGTTCTCAATTCGTCTGTATTTTTTTTTTTTTTTTATATTTGTTACCTCAGAACTTTTGACTGGGTGGTCCGATCTTCATGATTTTTTTTTATATGAAAGCTGGTGCTTCCCATGTGGTCCCATTTTAATTTTGTTCAGTTCTGACAATGGGATCCATGAAAATTCATGAAAAAACCGTAAAAATTGAAGTCGGTTTATAGTTTTTTAAAAGAAAATTAATTATTCAATTGATAAAGTTATTTCTCGCCAAGCACCTAATTCTCTCCGCTTTAGATATAATATTCGCAAACAATGACATAATGTCGCAATCTTGTCGAACGTCCTCAGAACCCCAGCGAAGGTAAGAGATATAAACCGCGCTTTGAATTATAATGGGCTGCTCTCAATATATACAAATTTGAAGGGAAAATTATAAAGGGAAAATTAATGATTAAAATAAAATATCTGAAGAGCTTCATCAATAAATGATTAATTTACTTGCATAATCATATGAAGTTAAGAGTTCTTCTCATTGACGACGGTCAAGCGTTTGGCCACTAACTCACTTTAAGAAAGTTAAGATGTGGCCTAAAATGGTGTTTTTCCAGAAGGAACCATTTACCCTGGATTTTAAGACTCCAAGATAGTACTCTAATGGGAAAACAGACGCAGGAAGCTCATTTCTCTCTTTGGCTGTGGATATTATGAAAGTACAGCAGAAGTTTTAGTTCAACACTGTCGTAGTCAACCAGGTATGGTATGGTATGATTTTGTGCGTCTGCTGGTCCAATGGGAGAAGATGGGATTCACTTATTGCAATTATAGACTTCCTTATTGCATTGATTATTCGATCTATGATCATCATTATCACATGCCTTTAAACATCTGATAAATTCCTTTTTAATTGATTCCATAAAAGCTTTTTAACATTTACTAAAGTAAATAACATAAATCTATAAGCTAAATAATTATAAATAATTGTCAAGAACTGAAGATTCACGCATACCAGACTTATTTCCTAGATGAGTAATTGTGTTTACCTCACAATAATTAAAGTTAGTCTACGGACTTATCATTCATGAGTGCAAATATATTCGATTACGAGTGGTCGTCGATAGCCATCTGTCATAGACTACAAATAAAATAATGATGCAGAAAACTAATAAAGGCTCTTGAATGTCGAGGATTGCTCTTAAGCAAGTACAAAAAAATACTTCCGAATGAGCAAGGCCTCCAAATTATCTATAGTAATAATATAAAAAGGAAAGATTAGTTTGTTTATATTGAATAGGCTCCGAAACTACTGGACCGATTTAACAAATTCTTTCACCAATAAAAGGCTATAAAAGGCTATATTTTATCCCGGAATTCCGACGGGAACAGGAACTACGCGGGAGAAACCGCGAGGCGCTGCTAGTATATAATATACCTACTAGTTTATCCGTGCAGTAGTTTTTGCGTGAAGGAGCAACAAACATACATAGAGACATGTTTACAAACTTTCGCGTTTATAATATTAATAGAATACTAGGTTCCCGCGGCTACGCAGTCGATTTAATTATGTTTTGATTTTATATTCGATTTAATTATTGAAATCTGTCTCACGCGTTGTCTGTGGAAACGTTTTATGGTTATTTATCCCGAGGAAACAGATTTATGGGATAAAAATTATGTAAAAGCATGTGTTATTCCAGGCCTAGAACTACCTACCTGTTTGCCAAATTTCAGCCTGATCCGTGCAGAAGTTTTTGCGTGAAAGAGTAAAGACATCCATAAATCCATACCAACTTTCTCGTTTATAATATAAGTAGTATTACCTAGATTTAAGCTAAGCTGAAAACATAAACGCAGTTTTTTTTCGATAAATAATTTTTTTCGCCTTTTATAAATCTACGAGAGTTAGAGAAAAGTCGTGAAAGGAATCATGCGTTCGTTTTATAAGAAAACAATAACTGCATATTCCGTTTTATTAGACCTTTTACTTTTGACGGAAATAGACACGAATGATTTTTTAAAAATAGTACATACAGCCTGTATTTATTGAACCAACGGGTTTTGTTGCTTATAAGGAATAAATGAAAATCAATCTATGCAAAGAAATTTACTACCAAAAATGATTAGAAAGAGCATATTATTTTTATATTCACACATACTCCAAATATATCAAAATGAAGTCAACTTTTAGATAGATTCCCGACTGCGATTCACAGTTCGATGGTGGAATTGTTCCGCAGGAGTCGCTACTAGCCGTTCCGGTGGATGTCTTAGTTGCCACTTACGACACCCGCGGGAAAAGTTGGGGTGATGCAAATTCTAAGCTATTACACCTCACTCACGGCACTTTAACTGATACGGATAGCAAAGTGATTCTAGAGTTCCTTTTTTCTTTGGAAGTCCGCAACCCTAAAAAAGTCGATAACTCATCTTAATGGCCCCGAACACATAAATGAGTATAGGTACCTATGCCAAATTTTCCTTAATTATACTCAAAACAAAAACAAAACAATTAGTCAAGTGGTCCTAAGTAAATAACGCCGTTATCGTATTATCGTCAATAAACAGTGAAATGAGGTTTGTTTGCTGAGATTAAATGTAGTTAATTGATTTGTTCGTAGTTCATTCTTTGGTTAAGGAAGGTAGGTATTTAGGTAAAATATCGCATTTTTTTTATTTACGAATACATCCGACAGAGAACCTAAGTTATCGAAATAGCTCAAAGAACTAGCAAACTGAAGTGGCAGTGGGCCGGCCATATCTCGCGAAGAACCGACAACCACTGGGGTAAACGAGTTCTTGAGTGGAGGGAGACCACGACTCTGCAAATGTAGTGTAGGACGCCCTTCGGCCAGGTGGGAAGACAATCTGCGAAAGACTGCAGGCAGATGCTGGATGCTTTAAGCTGAGGACATGGCAATATGACGCTCATTAGGGGAGGCCTGTGTCGAGCAATAGACTTATATTATAGACTTATGATGATGATGATGATTAATCATGATGATGTAATCTATGATTTGTTTCTAGTCAAGACGCGAGAGAAGCCGTGTGCTAAAAGTATACTATCTGTCCATAGAACAAACTTACTGACATGAAACAGACTTTACACACAGGAAATTGTGACCATGTGTTGTCATCATCAAGTACGAGAAGAAAATAAAGGCCTACTCAGGCCCAACTGAGCACATATCCTGCCTCACAGTAGGAAGTGTGTTATTATATATGCTTGCTCGATGACTGTAATCAAAAATTGCATCCTTATGTCCCACAAATGAATGTCTTTAACTTAGAAAAATATAAACCACCTTCTTGCGCAGTCGGATAAAAACTTTGACGCGGTTACTAGTACGAACCTAAAACTTCAACAGCCTGTATTGGTCCACTGCTGGACGCAGGCCTCCCCCTGATAAGCGCCTTGTTGGCGTTTATCTCGTGGAGGGTAATGCCCATAATCCCCACGCTGTGCATGAATTTTGGGAATCGCAGTGTGGTGGTATAATTGATCTGCAGGGGGCGCTGCTGCCCGCTACCCGGTGGATATCCCTAAGTCGCCTTTTACGACTCTCGCGGGAAGAGTTGCGGTGGTGCAAATTCTGAGCCAGCACCACACAGCTAGTACTTATAGTATTATATACTATACGGGGTAAGCAACTAGTGCGTACCTACTGTATAGTCTGACAAACGTGAAAAAAAAGACGGTCCTTTTTAACAGACTTCAAAAAAGGAGAATGTTCTCTAAAAAATAGAATCATAAAAATCGGACCACCCAGTCATAAGTTCTGAGGTAACAAACAAAAAAAAGAATTCAGTCGAATTGTCAACTTCCTCCTTTTTTGAAGTCGGTTAAAAATGAAACGTCGTTCAGTGTCATAAATTGAAATCAAACGATATGATCGTTAAGTACGTTCCATTCTTTATATTAGTGGTAAAAGAAATCCCGAAAAAGTCGAGAAATAAGCCCCAAAATAAGACTCGGAGTTTTGAGTCATTCAAACCTTCCTATACTATAATCGTTGTGTCGCGTCATGCATGAGGTAAACCTTCACCCAGTTGTTGTCTCGTAAAGACACGTCACGTTATGTCATCGGTGAAGGAACTTAGATAGATTAGTGTGTTTAGATGATAGATTTTAGATCAATTTTCATATGCATTTGCAGGCTAAACGCCAAAAACTGCATATTTATTACGTCTGTATATTTATGACCTTATCCCGTCTTCTACCTTCCATTAGGACCAGCAGACGTACAAAATCATACCACCCATTCCATGGTCAAAATACCACAGTGCCGAAAACTACATCAGCTAAATCTTCGCTTTCTTAAAGTGAGTTGGTAGCCAAACTCTAATTCATCAGCAATAAAAAAAACGTACTAGATGCGCCCTGCGGCTTCGCCAGCCTATCTGAGAACTGATTTATGGCATAAAAAGTAAGCTTTTAGGTTATTTCAGGCCTAGAACTACCTGTATGCAAATTCCAGCCCGATCCGTTCAGTAGTTTTTGCGTAAAAGAGCAACAAACATACATACAATATGTTTTCTGTTTACAAGCTTTCGCGTTTATAATATTATATATAATAGTAATTTATACCCTTTAAAACATTTTGAGAGCTCGTCTTGCTTAGCTATTTTATATTCATTGACTTTCCATGTGGCGGTGGATAAATGTAAGTAATTTCACGTAGTCAAACAAACTCACAAACCAAATAAAATATGTATCTTTATAACACACTAGCAGCGCCTCGCGGTTTCACCCGCGTAGTTCCCGTTCCGGTGGGAATTCCGAGATAAAATATAACCTATGTCACTCCCTGAAAAGTAAGCTTTTTAATGTTGAAAGAATTTTATGAATCGGTCCAGTAGTTTCGGAACCTATTCAATACAAACAAACAAACAATCAAATCTTTCTTCTTCATAATGTTATAATTAGTTTAGTACATAAAATGCATAAGCAAAACCTGACACATCCAGTCGCTACTGATCTATGTAACCCGAGCCGCTTATTGTTCTAAACATGCTGTCGACTGTTGCATTGTGTCGGTCTCGTCAACATTTATTTAGAAACTACCCACTTTTAATTTTCTTTCTGTCTCTATAATTTTGTTTATTTGTATAGAGTGCTTTAGTACCTTTAGTGTATGTAGCACGCTCGTCACCCAAATTTAATAAACATAAATAGCAATACTAGCCTTAAGTTCTCATTTTAAGTGAATTTATAATTCTTATGAGAATAAAGTTTCTTAAACCATATTAGTATAAGGTTAGGCCTCTTATTCTAAGTGGGGGAACTAAGATCAGCACGGACGGAGTGTATTGTACATTATCCCCCTGCCTAAGCAGGCCCTAACCAGCCCAGATCCTTGAATTATCGGAGCAGGACTTTAGGGGACTGACAGCTTCGTGTCAGCTTTTCTGTAAGTGTGGTTCGTTCGAGTTGGTTCCTCAATGAGACACTTTAGTGACACTTTAGGTTAGGCTTTATAGATATAACTTAGTGCAGCTGACTTTAAATAAGTTCAAAACGCCCACCAAGATTACCAAGAATTTATGTAGACTATGTATCTATGAGTATGTAGAGTACTTGTTCTCAGTTATTTTCCTGGGAACAAAACCAGTTTTATATTTACATAAAATAATTTAAACATCTTTATGTAGAGCAATGCTAGAGTTTTATTACATCTAAATTCAGTATTATTATTTTAATGTGTCGTCTCACTGCAATCCCTGTCTATTTCTCTCATAAAGTATATACATAAAGTTGTCGTTACTCCCAAAATACTACCGACCTTAATAAAAAATAATTATATATACCTCTATAATGTATTGTATATGATGTAAATCAGTCATCAAGTACCCATTACACAAGGTCTGTAGATTGGGGCTAGATGATGCTGTGTGATTTGTCGAGCGCTATTATGTTATTTAGCTGTGTGGCTTAGAATTTGCTCCACCTCAACTCTTCCCGCGGGTGTCGTAGGAGGCGACTAAGGGATATCTACCGGGAGGCGGGCAGCAGCGATCCCTAACCTGCATGCTCAACGTGGCGAATATGGAAATCACCCTCCATACGAAAAACGCCAATGATGCGCTTATCAGGAAGAGGCGTCCAGCAGTGGACCAAAACAGGCTGATGAGGTTGAGATTGAGGTATTTGTTATTTTATTAATATAGGTAGGTATAACTAAGGTAAAGTTATACATTTACCGTTAAGATCTTTGCTTTATAAGCATGATTTTGTGTCCCATTGTCTAATGAGTGGAATAAACAAATGTATCGAAAAGGAGTTTGCCCATATCCATTGTTATTATCACGACTGTCGTTTGTAGAAACGTCAATGACCTTCATTTGTTTTCATTACTGATTTATGATCGACTAGCTGCGCCCCGCGGCTTCGCACGCCTATCCCATGGGAACTGATTTATGGAATAAAAAGTAGCCCGTGTGTTATTCCAGGCCCAGAATTAAAAATGTTAGGGTAAGTCTGATACTCTAATAAAAAAAAATGTGCTAGACCCTTAACAATTATTAGCAGATTACCTAAACATTTTGTCCTTCGTCAACTCAATACTATAAAGGAAAGTGGTACGTTGTACTGGATTATTTTTGAACATTGCGTGATTTTATGCATCAAAAATCAAGCTTAGTAGAACCGTAAAACCGATCTTTTGGGATTGACTAACCTATAAGCTATACTTAGCCAATCCAAAAAATGGTGTGTTAGTGGCAATGGTCCCCAAAGAACGCCATGCATGATTATCATGAGTAGCGGCCGATTTTGTTAAAAAGTTTCGTCCTTAAGATTGTCTTAGCTTAGGTTCTGACAAAATAGATTATCTTATACTTCTTTACAACTTTTGTGGGCATTATAACCTAGCAAACCATTTGGTGACCAAGTTCTAAGATTTTGGTAGCATGAGGTACCAACTTAGGTACCTTAAGGTTTGATGACCGTGCTACAATTGCAAAACAAAACAATGTGTGTGAGAACATCACAGTACGCGCTGTGCTAAGTATCCGTTTGCGACATGTCTATAGTGTAATTTTAAGGTAATTGTCGCTGGACGGTTGACCTGGATTGCCGTTGCAGAATATGGTATCAACCTAGCTGTCTAATCAGCTGGTGCAGTCAAGGGGTTATGTTATGGGGTAAACATAGGCCTGGCATCATTCATCAGTGATGAAATGTCTAGTATAGACAAACATTTGTATTCTATGACACTGCTAAGCCTGGATTATGGCAAAA
Organism: Eupithecia tripunctaria; assembly: GCA_955876795.1. NCBI lineage: Eukaryota > Metazoa > Arthropoda > Insecta > Lepidoptera > Geometridae > Eupithecia > Eupithecia tripunctaria. Next base: position 2,290,228 of record OY041604.1, read on the forward strand.
CTCTCCTTGTTTTGAATTTTCAGCAGTGTACGTACATATGAAGATTCAAAAAGGAGCTATATAATAATATATGATTTTTAAGAAAATTAAAATCAAATAAAATAAATAATTGTATTTGTAAGTGTAGCAAATAGCGACACTTATGTATTTGAGATACGTAAAGGGATAAGGGTAGTAAGTAACCCTAGTCAACTATAATTTAAAAAACACAGTAAGTATTTGTCTGCTTTGCTAAGGGAAAGGTACTATAATGATTTTAAGAAGTAAAATTGAGTTTCTAAAGAAGAAGAAAATATAATTAAATATAAGTAAATGAATTTCTTAGAAATTACCCAAAGTGTAATTACGCACTATAATAACAAAAACCTTATAATAATTTTCTTCTGAATTCGTCCTTAACGGAATCGAAAGCTTGAGTTAACATTAAGTGAATGAGTCATTGAGTCGAGTCTCTTGAAATAAAAAAAAATTAGTAGCTCGATAGTTTCAGTTTAGATTGACTTAGATTGACAGAATGACCAGGATCTATGGAAAGTGCCAAACAAATAAAACCGTTTTACAGATGAAAACTTTATGATGGTTCTAGGAAAATTAAAACAATATAGAGTTACATATCCATCTGCATTCTGTTGCACCTACTATAACATTGCGTGACACCTTTAGTTAAATGGCGAAAATTGTTATACGTAGGAGCTTTAAATAATAGCGTCGACATAATTATTGTACACTATATATAATTATATATACATAATTATATACAACAATCACCTTTGGGGCCCTTATTCCAATTTTCTCTGTCTAAGGGCGTTGTCGAGTTTTGAGCTCATAATTAAATGATTACTTATACAGGGTGCCACAGAAAGTGTTCTAAAATCAAGGGGGCCACAACGTTGTGCTACGAATTTTGCAATATGTCGGTCTTCACAAGTTGATCCCCTCGGGATTCCCAGAATCACCCCTTATCGGTGCACCCTGTATTCTTGTCTTCAAAGATATATATTTTTATGTAAAGGGGTTATTCAGGAGCTGTCTAACGATTAAAATGCTTATAGCCAAAAGAATATACTGACTAACTATTTAATATTTTTTCTTATTAATATTTATTCATTAAAAATATAAAAAAAAAAACATGTGACTCACAATAAAAACAGCCATCTCGTCAGTAGATGAGCACACACTAGTGGCCGATGAGGAAATGCGATGAGCGACGCGCCACCTTCCTTATATCAACAGTGCGGCGCAGGGTTGCGCTTGCGCAGGCCCCATAGCGTCACACCACATGTATTATGGAGAATTTGGACTGGGAAACTAAAAAACACTTACTTACTTTGTAAGCTAGACTTAGGTAGTTGTCCTACCGCGCCGGCGAGTGACTAACTATCGGCTATTTTCTCGCTCAAGAAACTTACAATAGACATACCTACTACATTCCGTGTAAATAAGAGAGAAGCTTATTTTTAACCGACTTCAAAAAAAGAGGAGGATCTCAATTCGACTGTATTTTTTTTATATGTTTGATACCTCGGAACTTTTGACTCGTTGGTCCGATTTTATGGGGATAAAAGTATCTTAAGTTTTATTCCAGGCCTACAACTTCCTGTATGACAAATTTCAGCCAGATACGCCCAGTAGTTGTATCGTGAAGAGGTAACAAACATCCATACATCTAAACATCTAAACTTCTTGCATATACAATACTAGCTGCGCCCCGCGGCTTCGCACGCGTTGTTACCATGAAAACATTAAAAGGTGATTTTCATCCCACGGGAACAGAATATGGGATAAAAAGTAGCCTATGTTTTATTCCAGTATTAGAATTACCTGTATGCAAAATTTCAGGCAGATCCGTTCAGTAGTTTTGGCGTGAAGAGGTAACAAACATCCATACATCCATACATCCATCCAAACTTTCTTTATATAGTGTGACAATACAATTATTCTTTATTGCACACCAGTTATAAAAAAAAATAGTGTGATACGTCATTCTATCTATGTACACGATCATGCTCTCAAGGTAAGTACAGCTGGTGTTATGGTTATGTACTAGATGTCTTTGATGTGAATCGCGTAAGACAGAGAAATGAACGAAGAAAGCCAAAAAATTGCATCATTTCGCTCAAAAGTCGTCTTCTTCTAAAGATCGTCATATTGACCGGTCCTGCGCTAAAGTACAAAGAAAAATAAACCAGAAGACTCACGTTTACATAAATGAATCATGCCATAAAATGTCTTAGAAAATGATAAAAATTATCATCGCAAACTAATAAACTTACCACAAATCGTCTGGAATATCTTCTGTCGGAAGAACAAGCATCCATTATTATTGTCTGTAACAGGACTCCTCATTGTTTGTCATTTACCTGGCTTTTGGCCAACTTTGCATAAATTACTCATTTATTTCCGGAAAAATCATGTAAGTACATAAGTATGTACTAAATACAACGGGGTATTTACCACGATTTGAGTTTTGAGCGTTCCAATATTTCGGCACAGATTCATGCTCATGAAATTGCGCCGAAATATCGGAAAACTCAAAAATCAAATCATGGTAATTATACATACACTTATTTTTTCCTTTCCAGAGAAATTACGAACTTTAGTCCCTTAGGCAATTCTTAAAAGCTTCTAGCTCGCAGTGCTGCAATGCCTGCAATTTGTTCAAAGATTTTCCCATGTTAGCGATTTATATCGCTAACTGTACCAAACAAAGTTCCTTCCTAATTGGTTCATCATCATAAATTAGCAAAGAAAAGTGTATCAGATGAATTATTTTGCATACAAATTGTAAAGCCACACGTGGTTTTAAGTAAACGAGAATTGTAAGTAAACAGCGCACCCACACCTAGTACCTACTACGCATTCGTAATATTTTACTACCTTTAAGGTTGTCGCACATCTGGTAAGCACCGCTGCAGAACAGAACTAAATGTGCCTCCAACGGCTTCAAAACTGAACGCGCACATGTGCGCGCCGCACGCAGTCATCGCATTTTCAAATATTTGTATGAAATAGTACACAGCCCCGCGCGAGATGCGCGCGCCGCATTTTACTAAAATCCTCTAGGCCTGGATTTCAACGAATGCCGCGGAGACGTGCGGGTGCGTTTCATTGAAAGCATCAGATGAAAGACGGGTCGGGAGCCATTTTGAAGACTGTGGGAAGCGATTTTGTCACTGTAAAATGTGTCTAAATACAAATAGTTTAAGCCCTTATTTCAATGCACATTTTAGTACTTTGCGGTAGCGGCCTTGAATGAATGTGCGCTGAGCTTAAGCGGACCGCTGAATTTATTTCTGGTAAAATGTAGACTCAACCACAATTTGCGTCAAACAACTTATTCATCCGTGATTCCCGATTTGGCCGACGATTTGTGTAAACTCTAGGTAGGTATATTCCTTGTGGAATGATTTCATAAGTAATGAGTGGCGGTCGCAACGTAAGAATTGACCCCTGCCCCTCCCCCCGAATCAGGTCGTAGATGTTGTAAAAGCTGAATAAGGAAACCTACCAGTGGAAGAACAGCGGTTTCCTCCTATGGGTTTTTACACCTTTACTGCAATAAATCAATATGCTTTTCAAACAAAGTGATTATGGCAAACCTTTGTTAGGCGGAGGAATGCAGTCGACATCCCATCTTCTTCTTACCACCATAGGAGTAGCAGACGAACAACATCATACCACCTATAACTGGTCGACATACCACAGTGTTGAACCAAAACTTTCTGCTCATAACATCCACAGCCAAAGTGTGAAATGAGCTTTCTGCGTTTGTGTTCCCATTGGAGTACAATCTTGGAGTCTTCAAATCTAGGGTTAATAGGTTCCTTCTGGAAATGCGTTTTTATTTTAGGCCACATTTTAGCTTTTTTTAAGTGAGTTGGTGGCCAAACGCTTGACCATCATCAATAAAACAACATAAGTATGCTGATAAGTCAAGTACGTAGGTGACAATTTCAAGATATCTGGTTAGGTACCAAAGTAGGTATGTTTTTTCCTGTACCTACTCCACAGGTTTCCTTCTCATTTTATTACTTTGCCACACATAAGTTAAACCACACTTTTAGTCATATCATTCCTTCAAGGAACGAGATGACTAAGGTGTTGTTTAAATATTTCTTCAGACCTGCGATTGATTTATGTATTTGGAAAAACCATTCATCGATAGGCTCTTTAATTATTTTCAAATTATCTTAATTTATGAAACTAGTCACCGTCGCCTCGCTGAGATGGTAGATTTTTATGTAGTGTGTGTGATATACATCCAACTTTATTTGTTTATTTTATAATTAATATATTATTATCATAATACTATATAACTAATGCCTTTCAAAATTACAAGGCGCTATTAAAAATGGCACCTACGCTGCTTGGGACCGAAATAACCATTAGTACCTACTTTTATAAGCGACTGTACAGAATTAAGAATTGTAACCTACTATGAAACAAATTAGGATTCGGATGAGTTGACGTACTAAAATTGTCCGATTATTAATTTATTTCAAAGCATGCGAAGTGGATAAGATAACCTACTTACTCCATGTTACATTTTATTATAGAAACTTTCGTAGTTTGACGAATTCATTATAATGTAAGCAGGTTAACTATGAACCTTGTTTGTGTTGGAAGAACACCAACGTTTCATCCCTTATCGAGGGACATTTTCAGGGCGAGTGCGGTTCTAGACGCGCGTGTACCGCATCCCTTCGAGCACTAATGAACACTGATAATGAATCCATGTCACATGTTTAGTTTAGGACCACCCTGATAATATTGATAACCCCTCATGAAATGTCCGCTTGGCTCATACAATATTATCTATTATAGTCTCTTTGCTGAGGTAAAGTAGGATATACGTCAGCTTCGTATAGAATGACCACGTTTTGGCTTCCTGGAGCATATAGGCATGGAATAAGTGAATAAAAGTAACTGTATCTTTATTTATTATGTGTGTGAGCACGTCGTCAGTATAGCCGTTTTAGTGCCAGATAAAATCTGGCGACAAAGTGCTTGCATAATAAACCATAAAATTAAATAGAACTGGAAATAAGGCAATTGAATCTTAGCTTGATGTGAACGTTGTGGCTTCCTGCTTAGAGTTTCGTACACACTCGTTGGGATAAACACCTTCTTAAGTTGAGACTGAAACTCGCCAAGCTCAGTGTAGGGTGCCTCTGGATGCCTATGAAAGGCTGCAGGCATGGCTGCAGACTGCTGGATGATGCGGCAAGGTAAAGACAAGGCGCTATGGTATAGTACTACTCCAGACGGTCGTGAACTAACAAGCCTATGGCCTTCACTGAAACCAGCGCTGGGTGGACATACTAGTGTTCATCCAGCACAACGCTGAGTGGAGGCCATATTTGCCTTAGAAAGTTTATAGATTTAGCATAAGTTTTTTTCTTTTTGTGTGTATTTTTTCTTTATAAGGTGAATAAAAATATTTTTCTTTCTTTCTTTTCTTTCTTTCTTTCTATGGCGCTCATTATGGGAGGCCTATTTCCTGCAGTGGACTAATATAGGTTGATGACGATGATGATGTCACACTAGTTTAGTCTTCATCCTTACCACTTATTTTATGTTATTTAAATTTTTTTGGAGAAACTTTTTGGAGGTTACAAAACTTTTGATGAAGATGTAAAACATGCCTGGATAGACCGAGGGCCAGTTATCTGTTTTCATCCGTAGTTCTATTCGACCAGTTCTGAGTACGCAAACTCCATCCCTACTCCAATATACTTAAGCCTCTCCAAATGTGAGAAGGTGGTTCCATAAAATCTAACCAACAACGCATAGTTTTTTATATTTCGTAAAATTCCACTGAAGTCATATAAGCAAATACATAAATCTATTATGGGATTGGGTAGTATGTGAGAAATTTTGTATATTAACTTTTCGATATATCCTAGATAACAAATTCAGTAGGTATTCAAAGTATCCTAAAAGAAAAACTTGTCCAAAATATTATTTTGTGTAAGTAGGTAGAGACCATTGCCGAAGCACTATTATCATAAGGCTGGATGTATGTATCACACTAATATTATAAATGCGAAAGTTTGTATGGATGTATAGATGGATGGATGGATGTTTGTTACTTTTTCACGCCAAAACTACTGTGTGGATCTGGCTGAAATTTTGCATAAAGGTAATTATAATCCTGGAATCAAACATAGGCTACTTTTTATCCCATAAATCAGTTCCGTGGAATGAAAATAACCTTTTGACGTTTGCATAGGAACAACGCGTGCGAAGCCGCGGGGCAGCTAGTATACAAATAAAACAAGTGAATAATTATAGTTAACTATAAATTAAATAAATACAATTTTTTGTCTTTTAAAGAACATATCACATTTTTTTCATTCACATTGTTTCGTAATATTTTTGTTTTGATTAAACCATAAATTGATGATATTTACGAAGGATTATCTGTTGGTAGTTTTTTTTGTAGGGTACATTACATCTAGTTTTATAAATCTTTCTCAACTAAGTTCCTAGTATGGCTCCTAAATAAGTAGATCTTATAAAGGAATTCATTTATCTGCTCTTACAAATAAAAGGCTCTAGAAATATAAATTATGTCTAGCTTGGCACTAAAGTTATTTATCTCTTCCAGATCGAAATTTCTGTACCCCTTATTTTGTCTTTTACGGGAGAAAATCTTGTAATATTTTGCTTTCTTCGGTGATACATATTGCCTCTACTGTAGTGTCCTCTCTTGGTCCTAATGCTTATTATTATAAAGCTCTAGTTTCTATAATGGTTGATCTGAAAGTTGATGCCCAAGGCTGCAGGATCTAGACCAGCAATTGCGGTGGCTATCGGTCTAGCGATCGCAACGCCCTTCTTGCCTACAGCGGTACCGATAGGACGGGAAGCTGCTATTCCATGTTCGCCTATGACTGCCAGACCTGAAATCATGAGACACATCTTTAGATTTACACATTCAAATCAACAAATGACATGCTGGGTTTTACTTTTGGCAATTAATTATCATTGCCATCCAAAATAAGGTATCAATTAATATGATTTGATTTTAATTAAGAAGACTGCTCGAATTTTATGAATAATAACATTGACAAGTTACAAAAGGGTTTTGTCTTGATTAACTTTTCTCTAATAAATACATTGACGCACCTATGGGTTTAGCATCAGCAATCGTGCCGTCCTCGAGATCTAATCCATCGTAGTCTGAACTCAGTGGCATATCTGTATCATCAGCATCAATGCCCACCCCTTCTTCGCCAACCTGAAACGACATTACATCAATTATAGATTCCGATTTGACTCAAAAATTGTTTATAGATTTTTTATCAAGATTAAAATGTACTTTAACATAACTGCAAATACGCATGAAAGCTGTATTGCTTGCTATCTTTAAAATATCAGTTATTCCTAGGGAGAGCCGAGTGACTCATTAGAAACCCTAGCGCATGAAAAATGTGAGATCATTTTTATTTCCTGCTGGGAATCCTGGAACCTAATTTAAATATCTCTTACTTCACTTACATCATCTTCTTCATCCTCAACGCTAGATCGTCTCTGCAATGTTGTATTTTTGATGAACAGCGAATCAACATTCTCTCCAATCTCTTCTACCAGTTTGATTGTATTCGAAGCAGCTTCTCCTAACGCTGCTAGTTGACTTTTGAATCTATTCTTCTCAGTGTTTCCTAGTCGGCCGGTTTTTCTCCCGATTGTATGTAACTTCAATATGTTATTTGATATGGTCCTAAGCATTTGTAAATTCGCTGCTAGGACTTTGGATAAGAGATTTTCATCGCTGTTTTTAACAATGTTTTCACTGCTTATTTTGTCTTCTGATACTATTTTCTCGCTGGTTACTGATCCAGATGTGTCTTTCTTTATTTCCAGGTATTGTCCCTTCGCGCCTCCATAGAATGGTAAATATTGTACTGTAGCCCTGAAAAAATAAGAAAATCATGGTAAATTTTGTTTTTCTAATAATTATTATTTTTAAAATTGTATAATAAGAATTATAAAGATTTAAATTACCATTTTATCCAGAAAAAAGAGTTTGTAACGCAAACACATATTAGCTTATGGTCCTACAAAAACTATTGACAACATGATTTAATCATTATTGTTTTTACGAATTTGGGATGGTCTGTGTGGGAGAGGACCTCATGACAATGTGTGTTAAGTTTTTGTTATGAAGCTATGTTGTCCACAATGTTTTAGTATTTTTGTCTGTTATGAATTTGTATAAGATGCCAATTTAAAATAAAATTTGTGATACATTATAAAAAATATATTTTATATTCAAACACTTAAGACAAGTTTGTACAAACAACAATACATCCTCATTACAAATCTAAAAACAATTTCAAGATTCAAGTCGAAATTATTTTACGAAAATAGAATTCGTTTTCCATGACAATCTTAGCTATAATTATTGTACTATGCTTTAACATATTCATAGAGGTTTAGTTCTGAAAGAGCATGAGCAATGCCTCCAGGACCAGCCACGGCAGTTGCCTGTGGTTGATGGACTATAGATCCGGTATGATTACGAGCTATGACCAAATTTGATACTGGATTAGCTATAGCTATCCCTTTCACTGTCTCAGCATACGCCCTAGGCTTCAGAAGTATCACGAAATCAGGCAATCCCATCTTCAAAGCACCTCTTCCAAATTTGGTTCTGTCGTAGTGGTACTCTTCTGGTTTTCCTGTATACCCTCTCTCTGCCTCTGGTATGCCGTGGAATCTAATCGAGAAAGAGATACAGAAAGTTAAGACAACATTTCGAGAATGTTAGTGTTTGGTTAGGGTTAGGAGCGTTTCAGGGGTTAGGATGGTAGTAAATAACAGGACCGATAGCAACAACTTTTCCTTCAGGTATAGCTTGTAATGAACGTGAAACAGAACCGTGTTGTTCTTGGAGGCGAGAGACGACTGAGAGCAAGTCTGCATCGTGTGACAGGGCGACCACTCGAGCGTTCGGTCCGGCTACGGCCAAGCCTCCAGGCTGCGTGTATGCTAGGCCTCCTGGCCCTACTATAGCGGTACCACCTCTCCCAGCAGTAGCTACTCCTCCCGGTCCAGCAATAGCTACGCCGCCTCGTCGTACTTTCATTTTATTTATGTAAAACCCTGGTCCTGGTATTGTGGGCTTGGGAAAAAGAAACCCGAACCGAAGATTCTCTTCATCAGAATCAACCGTTTTTGTATCTTTTGTAGGTTGCACCCGTCTAATTGGTGCTCTGGGAGTTGTTTTTGTAATTTTCGGTTTCTTTTCCCTTTTGTTTGCGGCCTCTACAGATATTGTTTTAATTTGTGTATTATCTTTCACTTCTTGGATGTCCGCTTGATGTGACACAGTTCTTTTCTGGATTGCTCTTCCTTGACGTGTTTTGGAATGTTTGTTTTGATCTTGGAATAAATCATTGTCAATTTTATTTTCATGTGATAATTTGTATTGACTTATGGCATCTTCAACTTCGTTAGATTTTTGCCTTCTGCAAACGTCAGCGTCTTGTCCAGTTTGAAAAAAGCTATTCCAACCACCACCACCCAACATGCTTACAAGTGGATCTCTTATTAAAATTGGGAACCACGACGCAAAAGGCCATGGTATTTGTCCGCCAAATAATGACGGCGGGGATTGAGGACTTTGTCTTGTGAATGAATTTAATTGCTGCTGACTGGGCATGTTGTTGTATCCTATTAGATTTGCATCCATTGGCATTACAAGCATTGGCATATTAATCAGGTATGGACCTGGCATCATAGGGAAGCCTTGACTCCCTTGCATCATTGGAGAAATTTGTCGCGAATTTCTCAAATCAGTACTGTAATATTCCGAGTTATGAAGTTGATGATTCGGATTATTTGAATGTAGCTTTCCTGATGCTATAATTTGTTGTAGCTTTTCTAAAACATCTTTATCCATGATATATCCACCTCCAGTTTGTGGTTGAGTATTCCAGTTTAACTGAGGTCTTTTATTAGGTTTGTTTCTACTTATAGCATCGTTGATTGCCCTTATTCGGTCGACTATTTCTCTGGTGTTCCCTTGAGGTCCTTCTTCATACATTAACGATCTTTGGTCTTTGTGTTCATTGATTAGTTGGGTTTCAGTTACAAGATCTGTTTCTGTAGTTTCCCTGAAATAAATATCATCCAGTTTGAGGTAGAACTTTGAAACATCTAATAAATTACTCAAAGCAATAACAGCATGTTACAAGAAGCGGTATTAAAGCTTATTAAGAAATGTAAAGGTCATACCTGAACCAGCAGAGCGGTGCGATCTCCCAAAGCTTCACTAAGTATAATTTGAACTACTTTGTTAGTTTTTGGTGCGTTATTTGTACACGTGACCGTATTTTTTTTACCGAACTCTGTACTAAGACTATGTTTTGGTTGTTTTAATCCAGAATTGTTAATTTTTTGTGCTTTGTGAGATGAAAATGACATCACGGTTTGATTTTAACAACAATTTCGTCTGTTTTGTTATTCTCCGAAGTATGGTCAAGCGAGGAGGATAAAACCCAGAATGGCTTCGTGATATCAGTTTCATATTCAAGTTAATATCAAAAGAAGAATTATTATCAAAATAGAGTAGTAAGTTGTACACTTACTCATTATTTGATGGTCGCGGTAGAGCCTCAAGGAGGCAGCAGGAAACCAGTATCTGAAAACAATTATATTTGTTTAAATTTTCGTCCATCATCATTATAAAGCAGTCTAAGACCACCGGATGGATATAGATCTCCAAGTTCTTGTGCCACTACCTCGATCATGGAGCTTTGTGGAATTAATAAAACTTAGTAAGCGATCATCATAAAAATGTCAACTCTACAAAATGAAATCCCTATTTTAAGCATATTTGCATTACAAGTTTTTTCACAAATTATAAGGTTGGTACTTATAAAAGATCATTTTTAATGCAAGTTGCAGTAAAGCCAGTTTTTATGCGACATTGACATTGGCAGTGAATATGTTTTCAATATTACATTCACACTAGGGGCACCCTCTCAGAAGTAAATTAAGTAGATGGACCTACTAATATAAGAAAAACAAAGAATATTTACAACCCTGATTCACACATCCTTTATCTTATCTCTCCCACAAAATTAGAAAACAAAGAAGGCAAATACGAAAGTGAAATGTTCAACACACCTTTGTTCTTAAAACTGGGCTATGTTGGCTCTGCTGGCAAACTGACCAACTGTGGTGTTTATTTTGTTCTTTGGAGGCTAAATTGTGGGTCATCAACGTATATTTAGGTATCGACGGATGAAAGTTCCCCGTTATGTGTGCACTTATTTGGCGAACACCATTTTGTTTTCTGTTGATAGCACACGTATTAGGCGATTTGGCTAGATTCTATTTATGTCGTTTTTTATGGCGCCCACTTTACTGTTATACCTGAATCATTCTCTGTGTATTATATTGATTGATATTTATATGAATATTAAGCGAATCGCTTTCTGTGGAGATAATATTTAATTTCAGTTGCCAGTCGCGAATAAAAGCAGTAATAACATCAAATTTGATCTTTTTAACAGTTATTTAATAATAATGAGTCATTAGTACTCGTATAACGAGTCATAGGAAAATTAGGCATAGATATTGATAATTATGTCAAAGTTATATCTATAACGGTGCAATCATAGCGAATAAACTAAACTGTTCATTTTCTAAGAAGCGTTTAGATGAAAAAAAATATTAACATTTTATTTTATTTATCCCAATACAAAACAAATGAACGCGTTAACTCTACCTTACCCAGAAAACCGTAATCACTAGGGATGTGAGCGGGTTAACTATAAACCTTATTCGTGTTGTACCTCGTTAAGGGTTGAAACGTTGGTGTTCTTCCAAAGCAAATGAGTTTCATATTAATCCAATTACAACCGCAATGAACTCAAACTACGATAGTTTTTATAACTTAAATCAAGTTCGTAGTTTAAATCCGGTTACCTAATTAATCAAGCTTACATTCTCTTTTGTAATTGTCATAATAGCATAGACAATTTAGATGACATAGAAACTTGTTAATACGTTCATCAACCTCAGGAAACAACTCAAAGATTATTATCAAGACCACATGATCAAAAGATGATTAGCATTCAACCCGACGACGCCGGGTTTATTGTTTTGCTTCATCTAGCAAGATAATCTTCTAAGAAAGCGGGTCATGTCACTTGTTATAAGAAAGTATTATATGTACTTTTGTAGAGCTGTTTATGTGGGTAAGGTACTTGTCGGGTCATATAATGTGATTTGGTTTGACGATAAACATGGCCTCAATTGTTGTTACATTCTTTATGTCCACTGGACCTTAGAAACTGGAATCTTAGGGGCTTAGTAGATCAGTTTCTTTATAATCTAGTTGCTTACAATCTCAAATTTAATAAAAAATAAATTATGAAAACCAGTTGGAAAGCTGCCCAGAAAATTGTCTACAAACCACCCACAATAAGGCTTTGCTTGTCTCAAACCACGAAGTTATGAGAAGGGCATTTTCAACCTACTCATGTTTTGACACGATTATTGAACTTGCTAATAGGTAGGTACTTGCTTTTTTAACGTCTTATGCTATTTGTTACACCTTTACATTTCTGTTGAATAATTTCAGCAACAAATACGTGGAAAAATATAAATATTTACTGAAATTTATTTATAACAACACTACAAACAATAAAAAACAATAGCAGAATATAACAATTACAATTAGTATTTCCACTTGTAACTATTTCTTTAAAATGTAAGCCCAAGTGTTGCCTTAAAATGCAAGTCCGAATTACCGAATTTGAGAATCTATGAGGGGAATGACCTGAAATCTTACGTCATCAACATAAAATAAATTAAAAGCTGTCAAACATTTGCATGAACCTCAATGTTTTTGGCATAGCCTAAACACTTTACAAAGTTAATATTAGCTCAAAGGCCTTTGAATAATTGGATTTGGTTGGTAAGTATTTATTGTTATTATGATTTTATAATAGAATAACTAAATTGACAGTAAAAATATAAAAATAGAAATACACGTTAAGATGTTGGTCCTGTGCCTGACTTCTCCCCGGTCGTGTCAGTCTGTCGTTCCACCGGATGTTTAGAATAAGGGAATAGGGAGTACATCTATTTTAGCGCACACACTTGTAAGACTGACTTTGGAGGACACCATCATCATAAATTTTCATGAGCCCTTCAGGTCTATTTCAGAAATGTTTAGAAATGTTATTTCCTTATCTCTCATAATCATTGTTGGAGTTCACAATATCCCAGTTCTGGGCTATAGTTCTTTTGATAATTTTCTTGCCAGCCTTTAAACATATAGCGACAATAACGTCTTATTTATTAACATGAAATAAAAATAAAAACAAACATTATGCATTTCTAATTCGATCTTGGAGTTGTTTTGAAATGTCAGTGCAGTGCCTAAAATTTGCGATTTTACAAACATTATTGTTGATACGTATTAAAGTTTTAAAGATCTAACTTGTTAACAGTGATTCTAAGATAAGATATTTTAATACAGAACTTCTCTTCTCATCTCTATAAGCCTACCTCCACCAACTCTTTGCTGTTGCATATCCATGTAGATGTAACTAGGTTGTGACCTACCTACTTTTATCTGTTGTACCTATGTAGTCACCTGTTTTGGCGAAATAAATGTATCTTTATCTCTATCTTTATCTTCTAGACTAGAATAACCTGAGCATTTATTAAGATTTCAATGATTAACAATTCATAATTTCTTCAAAAATTCAATCAAAAATCGACTCAAATATATTGATGTCAATTGAAATATTGTTAGTAGTGAAAAAAAAGCAGAGTATATTGGTGAAAACTTACCAAAAGTCCAATGAAATAGTGACGCGCCATCGTTCCGTTTTCCTACGATATCGATGATTCTTCCTAAAGGAAGTAAAGGTCACACACGTCCGACGCAGACCGCGTCTCACTGCCGAATGAAGTTTGGACATCTCTGTAACTTTTTCGCTGATCGAGTTTACGCCCTTACTATTGGAAATTTTCTCGAATCATCTGAAAATACTAAATTAAACACTCGTAACAAGCAAACATTGAGCCCTACGCACAACTTTATTTAACTGGCTTACTTATGGTTAGTGAGTTGTTAAACCATACAAATATGCACGTCAAACTAAATCAAAATTAGACTTAATCGCTATGAAAGTGAGACTTAGTTTACGTACCTGCATGCACTGTAATATTTTAACAAGCTTTAAAACACAAACAACACAAACCCATTAGTGACCTTGTTTAGGTGACGTAATTAAATAGTTTTCTCATCCACATTAGGTATTTCATTAAAACGAGCTCAGTTTGAGGTACGAGTTGCCTTCGAGTTTCTGAAGTTTATTATCGAAGACGTGAAATGTGAAAGCCAAGTTCATTGCCAATTTGAAAAGCTAAGCTCTTAAAAGTAAAACAATATTTACAATCAAATTCATAAATTATTAATTAGTTCACAGGCTTTATAGCGATGGAATAGCAAATCAGCTTGAAACTGTTGTTTTATTATCCTGCAACGAAATGTCAATTTGTGATGTTTCTAAAAACACGTAAAACTGGTAGTCAGGTTTGAATATCAAGTGAAAAGTTTGTGAGAGTTTTATTAATTCATGAGTCAATTCTTTCTGGTACTTAGGTATTTGGTAGTTGTTATGTTGTTTTAAAAGTATTTTTATTGAGATATTATTGGACAAAAAAGTAACTAGTTGAAATTAAAGTCACTAACAGTTCGCACAGTAGTTTACAACAAAAAATTATGATTAGCTAAAAACTAATATTTTTATCGATCATAGAGTCCCTATTAAAAACCTCAATTACCTATCGATACATATATAGGAAACGTATATCGATGAAGCTTATCGAAAATTTACAACACTCGAAAATCGCGGCTCGTTAAAATAAATTGGTTGACAATCACCTGTTCACTTGAACTTGACCATGGACTTTACGAAGGTGGCCTAAATATCAAGACAAATAGTTTGTTTATGAACGACAGCAGGAATTTATAACCCACTGACACATACATACGCTTTTAAGCACTGTTTGTGTGTAATGCAAATGTTATGTAAGAAAATCATTTAACATTGTAAACCTCTCTTGTTTATGCGTATGAGCAATGACTATGCAGGGGCTTTTACTCGAATTCTGACTTAATGTTAACAGAAGCGACTCTTAATAATTAGTTTTCGCGCGGTACCGAAACCGATAAAAAATCAAAATTAAAAACTATTTGTACTGGGATCAGAATAGGCCAATGTCGCAAAATTAAAAACTGTGTATCAGCTGTAAGTCCTCTGTCAAATGATTTTGTATACGTAGTAAAAGCTACTTCTCGAGATTTTTAGAAACGAGAATGATAGTACATACTTACCTAATGAAACATTTTTGTCATTACTTATTAATTTCAGGCGTTGCTTTGCGGAAATCGATTGTAAATTTATGGATGAAACTTTTAGTAGGAATTCCGCGAAAAACTTTTTTGGTTTTTACGGCTAAATGTTTTCATCCTGAGTATTATTTATGTCGTGTCACAGAACACAGTACTAACGGTCGTAAGCAAAAAACCATCACAATAAAAAAAACCTATTCTTGAATAATTTGTTTATGCCTGTTCAATAATAATACACCCAATTTGGTTACTGAATGTTAGATGGAAAAAGACATCCAATTTCTGCAGACCAATCTGAGATACAACCTGATTTATCTCAGATATATATAGAGTATGTTCAAAAAGAGAAGAGTCGTTGGAATTGAGGGCGCGCGTGTGCTAATTGACAACTTTTGTTGCGTTGACTACACTGCTCTGTCATTACAGTACGACTAAAAGTGTTAGTTGACCGTAATGCCACGACTAAGACAGACTCTAGTGTAATAGTATGAGACTCTAGTTTAAAGTATGAAATACCTTTTAACAAAAGGGATGGGATGTATTTATGACTTGCTACAGCGAGGCCATTATAATCACAATGATGATGACTGTACCGTTGCTCTCGGTAAGTAATGGAGTTTAAAGTTTTTGATTCTTTAGTCAGTAACAATATACTATATATATTTTTCATTTATTTGTGCTACATAATATAATTGTCTTATTTTATTTAAAGCTGACATAAATACACACGACATATTAACGTTGATATATCGATTATAGAGAAGTAAAACTAATGCGAATAAAAAGACGTACTATGAATAATTATTTATTATCATATTAAAAAAACAAAACGACACTGATGGTGGACTTTATGGTGACAACGTTAAGACACATTGGTACTTACAATATGTTATACCCGTGATGACTAAAGCCGAAAACAGAGCTAGTATATTTTGATAGTTCTAGGAAATGATTGCCCAAGTTTTTATAGCACTCTGTCGTGGACTATTTTTACTGATTTACACTTTGAGTACTGTATTTTTAAAGAGTTAATTATTTGAGTCGTCATCACTTGTGTTAAGTCATTACATTACTATGATTAGCATGAAGGGTATTTGTATCAAGTGTTGAATCTTTTGGAACTCATTGGAATTGAATCATTTTTAACCGACTTCAAAAAAAGGAGCAGGTTCTCAATTCAACGGCATTTTTTTTAATGTTTGTAACCTCAGCACTTTTGACTGGGTGGTCCGATTTTATGATTCTTTTTTATATGAAAGCTGGTGCTTCTCGTGTGGGATCCATGAAAATATATGAAAAAGCTATATAATTGAAGACGGTTTATAGTTTTTTCAAAACAAATCAATTATGTTTATCTTGACCACGATTCAAAACCCGATGATCTCTACTGTATTCTGTACCAAGTTCCAAAACAAAAAGTGCTAAGGCTTAAATGCTCGGGTGCAGAATAATTAATCTAAAATGAGATTTTAATACTTGATTAATAGGAACATCAATCAACCCATCATTATTTTTTAGGCTAAGTAACTGTTTCATTAAATTGCATGGAAGGTGTAAAACATAAATTACCCAAGTAGACATGTAGGTACATAGTTATACCTTCATCAAACTAGAATTTAATTTTAATTGTAGCAAAAAGTTCACTTTGATGATCAAACTTTTTGCTAGCAAGCAGACTTGTTTAAGCTTTATAAGCTCATGTACTTATTATAATTCGAGGAAGTAGGATCATAAGTTTTATTCGGTGATCTCTTTGTTGAGGAGCGACCTTGAAAAGAGATTGTCTAATGTTGGTACAGATCAGCGCAAGATGACATTTGATAGTGTATATCGATCCTTTGTCATGAACATAGATGACTCATGACTCATGTCTCATGCCGACCCGTGCCGGGTCCGATCCGAATGGCCGTGGCATGGTCAACAAATATTACATACATATTCTTTGTATGGACACACACAACACTATATCGAGCGGGTACGGGCACCGAGTGACGCACGAGCAACGGACATCGCTCAAAAATCAAAGTTCAAAAGTTCAAAATCATAAGACCTTCGTGTTACATCGTCAGCCGCATCTTCGCTTTCCATCAGGTGAGATTGCGGTCAAACGAAAGCCTATATATTTCAGATAAAAAAAAAATATATTTTATTGCAATTATGTACTTTTTTTCTAGTTCTAGTTACAAAAAGTTGGTACATACACCATGTTAGATTGGTATAGCAATTTGTTATCTTACACTATAGCTTAAAGTATAGCAATTTATGTTTTCTAAGTAGAAGATTTACAGTTTTAGAGATAATCAGTCGTTGTAAATACTTATTCTAATTTATTTTCAGTCTTTAACTGTAATTTCCTTTATGTATTATATAAAAAGAGGTTAGCTAGTTATTCAAAATTATAAATAATCAATTCTTTAGATAATTAATCCAACAATTTACTTTATAAGTTTATTTATTTAAATATTGTTTGCTTTGTAGCCAGAGTAACTTTTTGGTAAATTTTGTCAGCAGAAGGCTTTTTATAGTTTTAGGTAATGCATTAATATTATTCCACACACTTAAAAACAGTTTTTCTCTCGGAAACAAATCGGTCCCGCCTCGACTCGGCAATGGCCCGTTGCATAAATGCAGTGCCGCTAAGCTACGCCCGAGTCCGAGCGTCGCGTCGTCACGGCGCAACAGTAATATTAGCGTATTATGCATGTGTCTTCAAAAAAGCTATTATTAATTTTTAAGCTATTGCATAGCTTCTATCGCGGGCCTTGAGCGTGGAATTCCGTTACGAAAATAACCTAACACTTGATAAGCAGTCGACGGTAGAAAACCAGAAAATAATTACAAAACTGCATGAACTATTATTATTTTCATTAGAAAGTAGTTTTCAAGTTATTATTCGACCTTTTTAGTCGTCAACTACTATATTCTTAATAACTTCCGGTACTGATTTAAGGAAAATGCGAAGTCAAGAAACTCGAAATATTGTCAAGTTATTTTTATAATCATAACTGAAATTTTAAAGTATTTAAATAGTTTTGTGAGACAGTTCTGCAATTTTTCTATCGAAGCTTGGAATTTTCCGTTGTTTACGCTAGCCGACCGTATAAAAGCAGGAATGGTTCGTTGCTTCGGGCACTTTGTGTTCGGCGTTCGAGTTGGCAGGACCTAAAAGATAAGTAGTAACCATGATAATAAGTGCTTGTGTTCGTAACAGTTATCAGTTTTATATTTTGAGTAATTATAATTATATATAGATTGTGACGCTGCTGTGGTAACCTCAATAAATACGATAAAACCGGCACAATACCGGTTGTAGAAAACGACAGTTGTTGATATTAAAAATAAAATATTTTGTTAATATTTGATGTTGGAAGAAAGAAAATAAACTGTTATTTTAATGCTGTGATGTGTTTCTATGTTTTCCTTAAATATTAAGTGCATATCTAAAACCTAGTCTTAACAATTTCAGAAGTGGGATAATTTTAATTCCTTTTCTGATTTATATTGTTATCTCTATTTATTATTATATTTTTGCACATTAAAGCCTGTCAGCTGGTATGTCACTGCACGAGACATTTTAAAATTAGTCTGCAAATAAAAGATTTTACCTTGATTTGGTTTCTATTTTAACTGTACCTACCCTTTGTTACTGCAAAACCAACCCAAATTTACCTATAGTTACGTCAAACTATTACAATAACATTAGCTTTTACAAAAGCGCAACATTTTTATAGTAAAATGATTGGATCTTGCCTGCATTTTCCGGAATGGCACATACTGTACTCGTAGTAGCATCCTCTGCACTCTTGCTGTTCTGCTCCCCGGATGGAACTGATGGTGCTGAAGTCACGGAAATTCACAGTTTTGCATCTTTCTCCTCTCAAAGCGCATCCACTTCGAATGACTCAGACGGGGCGGCGGCACGTGGTCGTTTTCGTTTGATAAGCAGTCAACGGTGGAAAACCAGAAAATAATTACAAAACTGCGTGAACCACAATTATTTACATTAGAAAGTAGTTTTCAATTTATTATTCAACCTTTTTAGTCATTAACTGCCATATTCTTAATAACTTCCGGTACTGATTTAAAGAAAATACGAAGTTAAGAAACTCGAAATATTGTCAAGTCATTTTAATAATCATAACTGTAATTTAAAAGTATTTTAATGGTTTTATGAGACAGTTCTACAATTTTTGTATCGAAGCTTGGAAATTTCCGTTGTTTACGCTAGCCGACCGTATAAAAGCAGAAATGGTTCGTTGCTTCGGCCACTTTGTGTTCGGCGTTCGAGTTGGCAGGACCTAAAAGATAAGTAGTAACCATGATAATAAGTGCTTATGTTCGTAAAATTTATCAGTTTTATATTTTGAGTAATTATAATTATATATAGATTGTAAAGCTGCTGTGGTAACCTCAATAAATATAAAATAAATACGATACAACCGGCACAATACCGGTTGTAGAAAACGACAGTTATTGATGTTAAAAATAAATTATTTTGTTACTATTTGATGTTGGAAGAAAGAAAATAAACTGTTATTTTAATGCTGTGATGTGTTTCTATGTTTTCCCTAAATATTAAGTGCATATCTAAAACCTAGTCTTAACAATTTCAGAAGTGGGATCTCGAAACGACCACGTGCCGCCGCCCCGTCTGAGTCATTCGAAGTGGATGCGCTTTGAGAGGAGAAAGATGCAAAACTGTGAATTTCCGTGACTTCAGCACCATCAGTTCCATCCGGGGAGCAGAACAGCAACAGTGCAGAGGATGCTACTACGAGTACAGTATGTGCCATTCCGGAAAATGCAGGCAAGATCCAACCATTTTACTGTAAAAATGTTGCGTTTTTGTAAAAGCTAATGTTATTGTAATAGTTTGACGTAACTATAGGTAAATTTGGGTTGGTTTTGCAATAACAAAGGGTAGGTACAGTTAAAATACAAACCAAATCAAGGTAAAATCTTTTATTTGCAGACTAATTTTAAAATGTCTCGTGCAATGACATACCAGCTGACAGGCTTTAATGTGCAAAAATATAATAATAAATAGAGTTAACAATATGAATCAGAAAAGGAATTAAAATTATCCCGACTCGTTCAAACTAAAAGTACAATACAACTTAAATAAACATTATTCTAAATAAATAACAAACAATGATCAAATTTTGGTTGGGCATACAACAGTCGATAAACAAAAAAATGGTATGATATAGTTTAGCTTGAAAACCCACTAGGCTTAACTAGAGTAATATCTTTTTCAATAATTTGAGGGTACGCCGTAATTTTATTTTAAGATGTGAAACTATGTGTCCCTCAATTGAGCATAGGCGACTTACGTTACGCCTGCTCCGCGTATAACTAGGTTTCTGTAAGAGCCTGTCTTAGTTAGTCGGCTATTAAAAAAAAGTGATGGTACAGTACAATATTTTGAAAAAAAAACAGAAGTTTTAAGTTTTTAATGCTTGTTCAACCTTGTAGTAAAATATCAAATGCTCTATTTCCTTTAGACCTTACAGGACGCTTAAACGCGTAACTTTTTTACTGTTCTGATGTACGTTTTTGCGCTCTAAACATTATCTCGTTATCCTTGCAGTTGCCCTGAGAAAAGGTTTAAAATCTTTATTTATTTCTCAAAAGATGAGTAATCACTGGTGAGAAACAAAATAGGCTTATAATCCATTATTAGTAGTTCGATATGAGCAAATTTTTAATACAATGTTGGTAGATAACAAAAATACTGTACAGAGCAAAACAAAGACAAAGTAGGGGCGCGCGCACACTGATACAAATTGTGGATTATAAAATGTGCAATACTATATGGACAACTTTTATTTTTAGGGGATACTTTGAAAAATGTGGCATTTAAGGCGAGTTTTAAATTGAGTTGAGTTTTTGGTCTTTAATATTTTTAGGTTGGCTATTATATAAACGTACTCCTTCAAACATTATATTTTTCATGCCATAGTTTGTCCTAGCTTTCTGTAGGTGTATATTACGTGCTTTTCTTAGGTTTCGTTTGTGAATGTGTACATTTTTTGTAAACAAAGATGTAACGTAATTTTGATTATATATTACACAAAATGCCTAAGAACTTTAAACAGCGTGCATGTAAACTTGAAATATATATTATTTACAACGGGATATTTATCATGATTTAATTTTTGAACTATAACTGTAGCCTTGATAACTATGATGGATTTAAAAGTTTTATTGGGTATATAGAGCCTATTTAAAGTAAACTTGAAAACTCCTATTCGTCGAATTTTCGTATAAAGTTGTACATAACAAAGTTGTGAAAAGTGCATTATTTTGGTTCACTTTAAATTTACAAACAAGAAGGTATCCAGGCAATTAATCGCTTGATTGTGGGCGTCATTAATTTTGCTTTCGTAAGTCAGAACATTTATACACAAAATTAGAGGAGTTCTATTAATTGATGTAAATAGTATAAAGGTATTCTATAGTTAATAGAAGATCGTTAATATATTATGTCGGTGAAGAAGTTGAGGTAGGCATGGCAAACTGATCTTTGTAAACCGTTGCGAATTGGTAAGGTATGATTTTATAGAGCGACAGTTAAGTTAAATTGAAACGAGCCATGCAATAACAGTGTGTATCTTAACACAAACCATTGAGATTAAATGCCTAGTATGATCTATAAATGCAGTAAGTAAATAAAATCAAAGGTTCTTAGCGATTAAGGTTCGGAAAGTGCCGTTTTTAAATTCAAAGTTGAATAACGGAGCTAATCGTGATTTCTGTAGTATTGCTTGTAAATATCTTATTAGGTTTTACCTAATGTATTAAATTATATACAGAAAAAGTTTTTATAGCAAAAAGCTTAACATTGAGAAGGTTATCATAGCGTAATAAAAATAAAAAAATAGTTTAGAATTATGGTTGAGAATGAGTGAGCGATGAACTAACTGGGTCTCATCTCAATGAATCGTTGAATTAGTCGTTCCATTTTATGAAAATAATGTCGCTATAGAAATAGAAAAGTTTGTTGAGCACAATTTAGTGATCCACATAGTCAAACGTCTTCGTCATTTCCATACAGACAACTAAGCAAATGGGCGTTCTCGCGTTGAGGGTTGTGACAACTTGGTGCAAATAAATCAAACATAATTAGGAATTTGTTCTAAATTTACACATTTTGTTATTAAGAAAGTACGTTACTCTTTTTTATAAGAGCGTTAAGATTGTTTTTAAAATGTTTGCAAAAATAAAAAATATTTGTAAATATTGACAATAGGTCCGATGCGATGGTAGTTTCGAATGTAATCATTTTTCCTTTTGTTCTTGAAAGCAGGCTTAAAATATTACAGGCTTAAGGCTATCGAGGTAAATGCAATAAAGTGCTGATCTATAATAAGTACATATAAAAGAAAGTCGTGTTAGTTACACTATTTATAACTCGAGAACGGCTGAACCGATTTGGCTGAAAATTGGTGAGGTTAAAACGAGGAAACGGACATAGGATACTTTTTATCCCGTTCCCGACTTAACGAATCTTGATGAAATTTGGCAGGGAAGTAAACGGTATCCCGGGCACGTACATAGGCTACTTGGATAGAGCGTGCGAAGCCGCGACAAAAAAAAGCTAGTTTATAATATCACTAAAGATAATTTGAATCTTAATTGTGGACCAGTTCAATAAACTGTGTTGAAATTTCGATACTTTAAAGTCTTAATATTTTTCCACCTCTGGGCGAACTTGGTTGAGGGTACACGAATCGATTGCGCAAATGGAAAAGTAAGTTAAGAGGACTAAGCAGTAAGCACTGCTCGGAATAATTTTGAAATATTTTCCCGTTATGTTTTCTATTACAGTAGTTTGAGTAAGACTAAAGTTAACGACTGGCTATTATGTGAATATTGTGTTTTTATAGTCTCCTGATAGCAGATGGTAGGTATTGAATACATATTTGTAAAGTTAGTTTTACTACGGACACTTGTATCGCCTGTGGAGGTACAGGCGTTCTTGAGTAACATGGCGTATATGTTAGGAAAGGAGCCAGTAAGAGAAACCAGTTGTGTACAAAGTATGAAATTAAGTATCAGAATTCAGAAGCCGAATTAAAAGGGTTTGAGAGTTTAAGGTCACCATAGAGAAAGGGTTTGAGACGCAATTCAACGAAAAATCAGTACTGCTTATGAAATAATGGCATATCTAGGAGATGTTGAATGTTTAAACGTCAGGGTACTTTATGTTGTCTGTTGGGCCGCCAATAATATGATGCCTGTTGGGGTGCAGATTAATTGGTGTCTGTTGGGTCACCATAGATAAAATGGTATCTGTTGGGCCGCCGAAAACTTAGTGTCACTGTTGCGCCACCATAGATGTGGTGTCTGTTAGGGTACCAAAAATTTGATGTCTGTGTATTTTATTGCGGGCGAACAATGACGAGATAAACTAATACCATTAGTTTATTTATTTATAAAAAAATGTCCTACCCACAACATTGTCCAAGGGGTAAACATTTGTACTAGATACATGTGCAGTGCAAGTACGATATTACACTGTTGAGATTAATTTTAATATTAAATATAGTCATTTATGGGTACATCTTGAACCCATTTCAAAGGTAATTGGAATTGTATTGAATGTCTAAATATTACACTGTGTGGATGGATATACTGCTGGGTATTATATATATGTGAGTAAATGTTATACAAACAAGCATCGTAGAAATTTTGCTAAAATAGAGGTATTTGAAAGATTCCTTATGACATCACCTTCAAATTTAGCAGCAGTTGTTATGTTACAAAGATTTCTAAGTTAAAAATATGTTTGATAATCATTTAAGGCCACCATAGCTTCAGTGTCTATAGAGCCATTAAAGATGATGTATCTGTTGGTCGCCAATGATTTGGCGTTTAAGAGTGAAGTCACTAATAAATTAAGTGTTTGCGAAAATAAATTTGTCAATTTTTACTTGTGAACTAACCGTAAACTAATCCATCAAGAGTTTGGTGTCGTGTCAATAGTTAAAAATTGTCAGCTTTTTCAGATTCTATAAATTATGACTGATGGTAATAAGGTACAATATAACTACCTATATTTTCTTTATTTATTTGCAGGGACGCAAATAATGGTCAGGATGGGCGAACTGATAAGCAGTCGACGGTAGAAAACCAGAAAATAATTACAAAACTGCATGAACTATTATTATTTTCATTAGAAAGTAGTTTTCAAGTTATTATTCGACCTTTTTAGTCGTCAACTACTATATTCTTAACAACTTCCGGTACTGATTTAAGGAAAATGCGAAGTCAAGAAACTCGAAATATTGTCAAGTTATTTTTATAATCATAACTGTAATTTTAAAGTATTTAAATAGTTTTGTGAGACAGTTCTGCAATTTTTCTATCGAAGCTTGGAATTTTCCGTTGTTTACGCTAGCCGACCGTATAAAAGCAGGAATGGTTCGTTGCTTCGGGCACTTTGTGTTCGGCGTTCGAGTTGGCAGGACCTAAAAGATAAGTAGTAACCATGATAATAAGTGCTTGTGTTCGTAACAGTTATCAGTTTTATATTTTGAGTAATTATAATTATATATAGATTGTGACGCTGCTGTGGTAACCTCAATAAATACGATAAAACCGGCACAATACCGGTTGTAGAAAACGACAGTTGTTGATATTAAAAATAAAATATTTTGTTAATATTTGATGTTGGAAGAAAGAAAATAAACTGTTATTTTAATGCTGTGATGTGTTTCTATGTTTTCCTTAAATATTAAGTGCATATCTAAAACCTAGTCTTAACACACTATGCAATAGCTTTACCGCGGCAGTCCCCGAGTGCCACACGTCTTTTTTTACCTATTCTCTATTGATATAGAAATGTATCTGTATATTTATTTTTGTATTATGTGGTGTTTTTATTGTGAAATTTAATAATTGAAAAGTAGATGGTGAGATTCCAAATCTGCGTGACGTCATACTTGAACATTTTTGTATGGGCATGAAGTTTTGACTTTGAGTTGATTATAGGACTCTATGATCCGTGACGTCACAAAATGCAAGGACTAACATGGCAGCGTTTACTTTGTATCACCCGAAACTGAGTGTAGTTTAACATTTTGTTTATTACTTGACTGTTATTTTTTTTCGTTTATGTATTAACCTGAATAATCGATAAAAAAAATCGATGCATGTACCCCATTGCTCGGTCGAGGTCCGTAGGTGACCGTGCTACGGCCGACACTGGGCTCGGATCCGGTACGTTGTAGCGTAAATGATCCATGTCGTGTATTGTCCTGCCTAAAATAATAACAAAGGTTTTGTAAATTTGGGCTAAAATACACTCAAGTGTAGGAGCGGTGAAGGGATATTTTATTTAAGACTTTATATAATTTTACTTTTTACATTTATTTTACATTTACATTTTATATTACATAATAAGGTAAAGAAGAGACAGAAAGTAAACTCGAACGGTTCCAGTAATATCAGTATGGAATTGATCTCGTGAAAGTCAAAAGTACCTTCTACATTTGAACGATACCTATGGAATCAGGTAACTGTAATTTTCCCAAAATGATATAGCTAAATTTGAAAGGAAATTATTGCGTAGGTTTATTCGAACGATAACGGTATTATACCAATATGGGTATGTACCAAATAAAAAAAATGTGTTGTGTCTATTTAAAATTAATTTGCAATATGGTAGTTATTAATCAAACACATAGAATCTAAAGAATTCGTTTAATATTTTCATGAAATATTACCACTTATTACACTTCTTTCTAACTAAGTACAACTACGTTTTGATATACCTATCACTGTTGACCAAAATATATTCGTTCTTCTGATTTATATGTATAGATTATGCAAAAAATCTGCCACTAATGTTACATTTATTTAATTTAACCAATATGCTTCTTATTTCTAAATGGAAAACAAAATTTGCAGAACATTATCAAACTTTCGAGCACCTTCTATTTTGTTTTCAGATTTATAAGATGCTGTTTCACACATCATCATGTCTTCTTCGGTTTTAGATCTCTCCTTTTCTTTCAAAACTTTAACTTCTTGCTTTACTTTATTAGCTTCTTTCTTAGGCGTTGTTCTATCGAGGTTGATTTCTTGGTTGATATTGAAAATATTACGAGGAATATTGTCTATAGTTTGATTATTGCCTTTTCGTTCGAGCTTTATATCGCTGTCTGTATGACTGACAGTGCCTCGTAGGTTGACGATTACCGTTGGTTTGATTACAGTCTGCGTTTCACGGTTCCCAATTTGACTCTGACCAGCCATCGTATTAGTTAATTGCATGTAGTCTTCTGTAGACACGACTTGTGGTTCTTGCGATTCTTGTTCGTCATTTTCCTTGTTCTTATTTGGTTTATTTTTGTTTTGTTGCGGACGCTGCTTTGGTCTCTGTGTTGGTTTGGATGGCCTATGGGTGTCGATAAAAACGACTACTTCTTTTGGAGCTTCTACATTATTCTCTTTGGATTTTTCAACTGTATCTTTCACTTCATATTTTTCAACTGTATCTTTCACTTCATATTTTTCACCATTCGTGACTTCCAAGCTTTTCGGGAAGCGGTATTTTAGTCTTGGCATTTCTATCCTATCATTTCTTCTGGGGATGAAATCTGCATCGCTTGGAAGTTGTAGTGGTTCACGTTCGTAACCATATCGTTCGTAGTTTTGTGATAGTTCGTTGTCATCGTGGCTCTCGTGTGGGCGCGATCGGATTCTCAAGGACTCTATGACGTCACGGAATAGTGATCTTTGTTCTGGTTTTGCGGTTGGTTCCCGAGCGATCCAGGGTTTTGCGCTCGTCAGAATGATCATGTACGTGACACATATGAAGCAGTGCATCTGTAGAAGGAATGAAAACCGGTCTTAGTAGAACTCTATCTTATGTATCGTTTTAACTTATGTATGATGAGTTCGTTCAATTATATTTGAGCTATTGACCTAGAAGGAGATGGGTTCAACGACTTCATTATAATTTGATTTGGTTTTTATTCGAATTATGAAGGTAAAAAACAACTCTGGTCGGGTTTATTAATGTAACCGCAGACCGATTATAACAATACTGTAAAGTTTGGTTAAGAACCTCAAACTAACACATTGAATCTGTGGTTTGTGTGTATGGCGGTGGGACTTGAATCAGTGCTTTACCGACTAGGTAATTAAACAATCAACAATATTAAATAAAATTAGATGCCATTGATATGACAAACCACAAGCTCTGCTTAGCTTCGGGCTAGATGTTGCTGTGTGGATTGTCCAGCATTATTTATTTATTTATTGTGCTTTGTAATAATAATAATGCTTTCCATGATTCTTAAAAAAACTATAAACTGAATCGGTCATGGAAATAAAAGTGAAGTACAACTCTTGAAATTTTTAGAAATAGGTTCTGTAGGTAAATAGTTACCTAGTTCCGAAAAATTCATGAGTTGTACTTTTCAACTGTAATGTAAACGACATAGTTGGTAACGACAAATCCGATACAAAAAGTCAAATGTCCCACTGTTGGATAAAAACCAGTCCTTATCCAAAATGTATTACAAGAAGTAAATCCATACAAACATTGTGTTGATAAATATGAAATTTTATTTAATTTTGTTACGGGGAATTTATGGAACTGCAGCAGGCTCACTTCGAAAAAAAATTGTGTTTTTTTATCCCGAAATCAAACATATAGACTACTATCATCCCATAAATCAGTTCCCGTGTTATAGAAATCACCTTTAATCGTTTCCATAACCAACAACGCGTGCGAAGCATGGGGCCCAGCTAGTTTGTTTATATTATTTAACTGTATTTTTCTTTATGAATAAAGATATTATGTACCTACTAGCAGAGCCTCGTGGTTTCACCCGCGTAGTTCCCGTTCCCGGGGGAATTCCGGGATAAAATATAGCCTATGTCACTCCCTGCAAAGTAAGCTTTTTAATGATGAAAGAATTTTATAAATCTGTCCAGTAGTTTAGGAGCCTATTCAATACAAACAAACTAACAATCAAATCTTTCCTCTTTATAAACCGACTTCAAAAAAGGAGGAGATTCTCAATTCGACTGTATTTTTTTATGTTTGTTACCTCAGAAATTTTCACTAAGTGACCTGATTTTCATGATTCTTTTTTTATTTAAAAGCTGGTGCTTCCCGTGTGTTCCCATTGTAATTTGGTCCAGTTCTACTAATGAGATCCATGAAAAAACTATATAATTGAAGTTGGTTTATAGAGGTAGGTACTTAAGTGCTAAAGAAGGTTGTTCACCTGTTACCACAAGTTCTTAGTGAGCAAGTATTTAGTGAGCAAACATAATATTTGATTTTTTTATTCCTGCACAAAAGTTAAACAAACCCGTAGCATGTAGATACCGACTTAATGGTTTTTAACTGACTTCAAAAAAAGGATAAGGTTCTTAATTCGACTGTATTTTCAGAACTTTTGACTGGGTGATTCGATTATCATGATTCTTTTTTTATATGAAAGCTGGTACTTCCCGTGTGGTCCCATTTAATGGTCCCACATAATTTGGTTTAGTTCTGACAATGGGATCCATGAAAATCCATAAAAAAACTCTAAAAATTTAAAAAACGATAAGAGTTTTTTAAAACAAAATTAATTATAAAATAGTGTTCGCGAGGTCTACTATTCGGAGAACTTTTAACAATTTGCATGAATACTGGATAGTAATGGGACAAACACAAAATGAAATGGTAAAGAGTTTCCTACCTTCTTGCTGTCTGGAGCCTGGTGCACGTAAGACTGCTAGCTGGCCGGCAAACTCAGGACGCCGGGGTTGACTGAACTCTCCTGAACTGCAGCTTTGCTCAACGTTTTATTCTAGGTTTTAATAGGCCACCTATTTTATTTCTTAAGTCTGTGTCGATCAACATAGGTTTGTTCAAAGTTTTGATCATCGTTGCCCAACATGGCGGTAACTCAACCTCAACCAACAGCCTATATTGGTCCACTGCTGGACGCAAGCCTCTGCTGAAGAGCGCTTGATTGGCGTATCTCATGGGGGGTAATGCCCGTAAACTCCACGATGGGCATGCGGTTGGGGATCGCAGTTCGGTGGGAGAATTGTTCTGCAGGGGGCGCTGCTGCCCGGTGAATATCCCTTAGTTGCCTCTTACGTCACCCACGGGAAGAGATGGGCTGGTGCGAATTCTAATCCAGCACCACTCAGCAAAAAATTCACATGGCGGTAGGTGGACTCTAATACCTTGGTCAGGTTGGTGTCAAAAGTCTTGGTTTGCAGAAATACCTGTGATATATAAAGCTTTAGCATAAAGCTTTCAGCTTTTTATTTATATGTATAGGGTTTTTACAAATGTTAACCCATATTTAACCTTATAGAAAACATATGTATGTTAAAGTTTGAAAAAAAATCAGCTAAGTAGCTACGGTATGTTTGTGAAAATTCTTTATATTTTTTGCATATATGTAGGTACGTACCGATTTTTACATAAGCCATAAGTCACACTAATATAATAAATGGGAAAGTTTGTATGGATGTATGAAAACTTTGCATACAGGTAATTCAAATTCTGGAATAAAACATTAAATAGGCTATTTTTTGCCCCATAAATCATTCATTTCCCATGGGATAGCAATCGCTATTAAATGTTTCCATAGAATCAAAGCGTGTGAAGCCGAAAAAAGCGACAATTACTTATTTCATTACTTTGGTGTGAGTATGTACTTTATTGAAAACTAACATATCTTTTAACAAAATGTTATAAGAAGATAGGTAAAACATTGACGAGGGCTTCATACCTAACAGAAATTCTCCATCATCCTCCCTAGAAATCCTAGCTTTTCTGTGATCTGTGTAAAATGTTGCCCATCCCTGCGATATTAGCAGCAACTTGTCTAGTCGGGAACTACTCCCCATGTCCGGAAACACTGAGCAACCACTGTGCAAATTCAAGTCCTACTGCTTATAACATAGAGCATAAAATGACTTGCAATAGCTAAGTTATCTTTTTGCAATTTTTTTTATTCCAGTTTGTTTATGATCGCATCTTATGAATTGATCAAAACATAAGCAATTTTCTTGGAAATCCGTAATACGCTTTTTGTAAATTACAGTAATCGAGCTCGATGGATTGAATTACCTACCACTAAAGGTTGGGAAGAAAACACGTTTCTGGGAAAAAAGTTGTTACACCTAAGTTATTTTAATTCAATGCCTGTTAGGTTCTTGTTATCTTGCCTGAGCTGGCTTAGAATTTGCACCACCTTAACTCGAAACGGCTGAACGGATCTTAATCAAATTTGGCAGGCGTGTAGGCGGTATCTCAGGAACGATCATAGGCATACTTAAAATCCGAAAAGTGTGTGCTAAGCTAAATGCAGAAACTAGTTCATTACGAAATGCGATAATGGTGTCAAGTCTTTCAGTTCTGTCTATAAAATAATTATATTTTAGTCTTCTTCTTCTTCTTCTTCTAATTCAGATGTCACCAAAACTAAACTAAACTAATTTAACAGTATTAAAAAAGTCGTGTGGCACTCGGGGACTGCCACGGTAAAGCTATTGCAATGCCACCTAGAGGCGAGTTGCTGAACTAAAGAGACAAGCGTGATTTTCAAAAAGTCATTAAAAGTTCTGCTTTTCATCGATAGATGGCAAAACTAAAAATTATCACCGCTGTGCCGGTCGGAGTGGGGAGCGTGAGGTTTATTCGTTACGGAATTTCTGGATTCGGTCCCCGCGCTCAAGGCCCGCGATAGAAGTTATGCAATAGCTTAAAAATTTAATGTCGCTGTCCCTGTCATAACAATCAAAACAATAAGGATAGATTAACGATTTTTAGTCCTGTCAGACTAGTTTAGTCTTTTTTTGGCAACATCTGAGGGCCTAGACCTAGACAATGTGACAATCGATGTCGAAAGCGATGGTAGAAAAATACAAAAAAAGTATGGGTTTGACATATGCCTTAGATATGTCACGTGATCTGTTTCGATTTTTTCCCTATGAATCTTTCAATTATTTTCGATCTGAATAGACACCATTGTTGATAGACAAAATAAACAAAAGAGTAACTTTCATCCTTTATTCGAAGATTTCACATGTTTCGTCCAAAGCTTCACAGCCAAATATTGTCAATATCCATAGCCACAGTCTTCTGATATCTCTACAACCTCGGAACTAGTTGTACAATGAAATTGTCTACATCCCTCATCATGACATCCATCTGTGTTCTCAAGGGTGCCTGTTCTGCCTTCGGGTCGTCATTCGCTGGTAGAACTCGGTACTGCCGGATCAGCGTCGATAGAGAGGTTTTAAGGGACATCATAGCGTATTGCGCACCTGTACATATTGAACACTTTGAGGGTCACTCATATCAAGTAGGTACTTACTTACCACATTAAGCAATTTAACGTTAGTAATACATTTTTGAAGAGAAAAATGATTTACGGAGTTTTTTGTGTTATGGGCTTAATTCTTAATTCTAAATTCTTTATTGTACAAAGTAAAACATTATGGTAAAACATGTAAAAGAAAAATAATGGCAAAGGCGAGCTTAACCCTAATGAGAGTTCTCTTCCAGCAAACCTTATTGGGATAGAGAGACAAAGATATAAAAGATATAATAGTGGGTACATGTGCTTAAACAGATAAGATTTAATTTTAATGTACATATTAAAAATACTACTATATATAAATATATATAATAAAATATACATTTCATAAAATACTAGCTTCGTAGCTGGGCTTCTTAGTTTTTCATCTAACATATGTACATTATTGTTCCTAGCATCTGGAAAACTATCATCAACTTTGAGTGTTTTTCTTTGGAGCTTTAAGGCTTTGTTTACGGAAACGTGAAGCGTGCAGCGGCGCGGTCCGCACAGAATTCAAACATATGGCGTTGGTAGACTGTGTTTACGGAGAAGCGATTTTACACGCGTTTGTTTTTTGACGCATCGCACGCAGCGTCGCACGCGGCGTGCACCGCCACTCATCACGCCCCGCCTATCCATAAACATGAACGCACATTGCGTTATGTTTCTGTTTACGCAGGCGACGCGCCGGCCAACGACACTCTGCTCGCCCCGCCTCTCCATAAACATCACCGTACATAGCGATACGTTTGTTTGTTGCGTTGCAAGTAGAGCTGGAAACTAGAAACGAGTTTGGCAGCAGCGGGAAGCGAGTGTGTTCCGATAGTTTTGTCGCTCGGCTATCAGCGAGCATAGCTGAGCGAGTAGCGCCGAGCGACTGAGTGATATTTCATAGATTTTATCATTAAACAAATCCTCGCTGATGGCGTCGTCGTCGGTGTGAACAGTCAGCGATCAACTATTAATATATATCCATCTGTATAAACAAAAGATTTTATTGTAGGTACGTTTCTCGACCGAAAAAATAGCCGATAGTTAGTCGCTTACTCGCCAGAGCGGTGAGACAACTACTATAGTAGAGCCAATCTTAGCTTGACCGTTCAAAGCATTGATTTAAAAAGGGAAGATAGGTTACGTTATCCCAGCGCTTACTCAAAAATTGGCATGTGTTACAACTAAACGCAAACACATACGCTCACAGTTATATTTCCAGTCCTGTGCAATACAAAGAAGAACAAAGACGGAAAGACGTATCTAGGACCGAAGTGAGACTGAGACAACAATATTTCACGCGAATCACGACCGCCCGTGCCGCCGGTCAGACGGTGACTGATGTGGGAGAACACAATTTTACACAATTTGAGGTTGCCACAGCAACCAGTACCTCATCTTCGTTTTTAATAATACATCAATGGTTCCAAGTGATTTGTTTATTTAATTGGAAGACTAGATAATTGGAAGACGAGATTCCTTAGACCAATAAAATCTCCACTACAAACAAATTTACATATAAAAAACTAGTAGCAAACTAATAATAGTGGATATTACCTGACTAACATACGAGTACCTCTACATAATGAATTTGGTTTTAATCACTTTCAAACCCACGTTCCAGTATGCGCTTGATGGTTTTGGTCTGCTAACTCTTATAAATATTTATTACTTATATTAAGTATTGAGCAGTATTGAGTACTGAACGAACACATGTCCATATGTATATAAGACTTATATTATAAGTAGTTTATGTAGGTATATAGAAGTAATGTTATGTATGTAGTATATATTTACATATTTTCATGAGCACAGTCTATCCAATGATCCTATCCATCCACGGTTGTCTGGTAGAGATCGATCTTGAGCGATAAGACTTGTCTCTTAGTTTTTAAGTCTTTCTATTGTATTGTTTCTTTCAATAAGTCAGCAATAAAGAATTTTCTATCTCTCTGTTAAGCTTGACTTTTTAGTGTAGAGTCTGTCTTACCAATACAGTTCCTGACACCGTAGCTGAAAGCCAGGAAAGCTGCGGGGTGCTTAGGCTTGGCATCGAAGAACCTCTCAGGTCGGAACTGCTCCGGTTCGTCCCAGTACTTCGGGTTGTGATGGACTGCCCAGATGTTGATCATGACGCCTGTGCCAGCTACTAGGTATTTACCTGAAGCTGTCAAGAGAATATCGAAGTCAGAAATATATAGGGTGTAGAGTAGAGTGGTAGAGACAGAAGAAGTAAAGATTTTGATTGAAAAGTCTCAAACCTACGAAACATTTTAGTTTGGTAACTTGGAGACGTACAAACAAATATACTGTCTACCTTTGTCTACATATCTTTCTTGTACAAGTATTTGACAAACTTATTTCTAATACAGTCATACCAGTGACTCTCAGTCCTAGAAATAATGAAATGCGAAATTAATGAAAAAATTATAATAGCAAACTTATGCAAATGCCTCTATTATATTGCAGGCGCTTTATGTGATTTTAGATAGGAACTCCTTTTACCTATTTAACTGAATCCTTAAATGACCATAACTTTTAAATATTATACTCGTAGAAGGTTATATACAATAATAATTTATTTAGAATAAGGTATATAAAAGATAATTTACGAATTAACGATGAAACAGAAAAAGTTTAGAACTGTGAAGTTGCCGCATCGTTGGCCTCCTTGGCACAACATAAAATAAATTAAAGGATTATATTATTTAGTGATCATGGAGTTAAGTAGGTATAAAAAGTTAAATATCCCTAAAATTGATGTCGATTCTGTTGTTTTACAATTAGATAAAATTATCTAAAATTAGGATTAAGGATTTGTTAGGAATCCTAAATAAGGATTAATATAAAAAAAGGATTAAGGAATCGAAATTTATCGTTTGTCACGCTTAAATCCTAATTTTAGCATATTCTAAAACGATCGAATCGATA
Organism: Eupithecia tripunctaria; assembly: GCA_955876795.1. NCBI lineage: Eukaryota > Metazoa > Arthropoda > Insecta > Lepidoptera > Geometridae > Eupithecia > Eupithecia tripunctaria. The sequence continues at coordinate 2,324,875 of OY041604.1, forward strand.
CCAATGAGTGAAGTCCTAAAAGAAATCTACCAAAGTAACTTTATTTTACCAACTTAGCTGCAACTTACTGTTATTTTCGATACAAAAGTTAAAAAAAGCCTCGTTTTCTTAGAAATTTACTTTGAGTCTTACTTGCTTGATCAAAAACTTACGCAGGGTGATGTCTCTGTCTACTTTTCTCAGCATCAGCGGTGCTGGTGGGTACATCCTCAGAGTTTCCTTGATGACCGCCTCTGTGTATTTCAGTTGGGGCAAATCATCAGCTTCCACAGGTTTCGTCGCGTTTCCCATCACTTCCATGATTCTGGAAAGAAACGTAAGGACATATTTATTTACGTTTGTAATTTTTCATTCGTTATCTACGTTTTTATCCAGATTAGTTGTTTATAGTTCCTAGTACCGTTACGTGAAGGCAGACAGAAAACTTACCGCGTTTTTTTTGAGTTTGCAACGTGCAAACTATTTTGCTCTAAGATTATGTAGGGCACTATAACTTTTTCTAGGCTTTTTCACCGGGTATAATTCCCCAACGAATTTTCGCAACCTTTTCTGTTCATTGGAGATATAGGTACGTATAAAATAAAGACCCCTTGTACGTCAGAACATTCAACGGGTTTTCGAATCCTCTTGTACCTCAATCATCAAGTTGCTGGCAATTTTGTCAAGAAGTTGAACTTACTCCTGATAAACCTTCTCCTGGACATCAGGATGCCTTGCCAGCATCGCGAATATGAACGACAAGCCAACAGATGTGGTGTCGGTGCCTGCGAATGTCACCACGAAGGTTTCTTCTCGAAGATACTCATCGCTCAGCGTCTCGTTGGCATTGGATGAGGTTTCTATCATGAGCTGTAGCATTGACTTTGACACGTTCTTTGGTTTACCTGAAACACATAATCATTATCATTTTAAGCTCTTGGGAATTTGGTATTGTTTCGTAAACTTAAAGCTCATTATTGATTACGACGTTAGCAAACCTAACGCGACGGAAAAATATAAAGTTACAACTCACGGGTATTATAAACGATCGTCATGAATGTTGCAATAAAGCCTTATCCATATCATGTAGCAATCATGCGCCAGATGCCTACTTCTATAAAAATATTACTTCGGAGATTACAAACTTAGGAAAAAACAACAAGAGTACAGTACCCAGTGCTTATTGGCTCTATTTAATTCTTACCCGATAACACATCCTCAGTTGTAGAATCACCATTAGACCGGAACTCTTTGCATTTCTTGACGATTTTCTGGAAAACGGAAAAATATTTTTTGATTGCTTGGAAAGTGTTTCAGGTCTCTAATCTATCTTTTTTTTCGGCAGTTCTACTTATTACTAAATAATTCTTTTAAGAGCTTTAGGATTCGTAAGCTTTTGGGAAAATCTTTTTCCACAAACCCACTTCTGAGTAGGTATATTAATAATCAAAGGTTAAAAAAAAAAGATTCTTCTTTAAAATCTGACTCTGACATTCAGAAAATTAAAGATCGTCAACATTCGTATCATGAGGAAAGTACCTACAAGGGAAATTGTGAGTAGGGGGCTCTTAGGGGGTTAAATAGTGTCCGAGTTGCTTGAAAGTACTTAGTTCGATATGATTTGTATAAAAAACTCACTTGCATTGAAAATGCGTTACATTTTATTTTTAACTCAGTAGATTAGATACACAAATGAAATGGAATTTTATGATAAATTGTAGGAAGATAAAGTATTAAGGTATAAAAGGTATAAAAAGTAGAAAAGTGCGTGGATGGAGACAAGATTATGCAGATATAAGGGCTAATCGCCGCAGTGATGATATACACTCATAAACGGATATATAATAATTATTTACGGTATCAAAATGACTGTAACTTTTGGAAGCGAGTTCTTATTTTTGATAATTCTTCGATAGGATTTTAGTAATATTTATAGGAGCCGCAGTAAGGGACGTAGATATCCTTACTGCGGCGTCTACTTTACACTATACAGGGCGTTCCACGGCAATGATACCTACATGGAGAGAAAGTATCTTAATTATTGTGGATAGAAAATTGGTTGACAAGGTCATCTTTTTATTTTTTATTTAATATTTGGAAAAAATAAAACGTGTGATTGTGCCTTTTGATCGATTCCCGGTTCAGGAAGACGATTCCCTTTGATTGCAGTTTAAATTATTGTTTTTATAATCGAAATGAGACTTCATTTTGATTACTACTTTCCTGGAGGAAAGTAGTAATCAAATGAAATCTCATTGTCTTATTGTCGGTATTTTTATACTGAGCGGCCATACATGCCACATCCATGTGGCATGGCCGCTCAGTATAAAAATACCGTATTATATTATATTTCTCTCGAATAACTTGACCTATATTCTCACCTCATCAATAAACTCAAAGATCAGCTCTGCGTTCTTCTTCAGTGTCGCACACTGTGACGTCATCTCATAGACCACCTGGTTATGCAGCCAGGGTAAGCAGAGCCGGTTGGAGACCAGCTCACAGCAGACTGAGAGGGCTTGCATCACTGGATGTTGGGGGTTCTTCTGAGCACCGATCTCGAAGGCATAGATGGATTCTGAAATTTAAGCATAAGTATATGAAATGGATCAGTTGTGTTACTTCTAGATTATTTGCAACAGTCTGCAGGTTGCTCAATTGTTTCAATTGTAAATACTTGTCATAATTTACTTCTATTAATTTACCTTGCTTTAATAAGGATATTATAAACCGAAAGGCAGTTCCGCACTCCGGACCTCGGTAACTATTTTTATTCGAAGGTTTTTCTGATCGTAATTCATATATTTTTTTTGTAAATACATTTGTTTTTTGCATTCGTTTGTTTTCAGAAAGATTCTGAGTGGGGTCTTTAGTCGTTTCGCACCGCGAGCGGTTCGAACCGCGGTGCGAAAACCCCAAGCACTGTTTCTGAATAGGGCCATTCGCACCGCAGTGGTTACGGCGGGGCGGCGGCGGTGCGAATCGCCCAAATTTTATTTTAAATGGGTCGTATCGAACCACGGGAAAAACGACTGTGTTGTATCAAAGATCCCTCTAGAAGACTATGATTTATATAATGTCGTTTGAACGACATTATGGCTGGTAGAGTTATCATAGCATAAGCTTTTTGGGGCTGGAACAATCGGTAGGTACTCGTATATTTAGGGGTTAGAACATCACACTACACTAATATTATAAATGCGAACGTATAGATGTATGGATATATGGATGGATGGATGTATGTTTGTTACCTCTTCACGCCAAAACTACTCAACAGTTTGGGCTGAAATTTTACATACAGATAATTCTAATCCTGGAATCAAACACAGGCTACTTTTTATCCCATAAATCAGTTCCCGTGGGCTAAAAATCACCTTTAAACGTTTCCATAGGAACAACGCGTGCGAAGCCGCGGGGCGCAGCTAGTTGTGTGTACTTTGGGCGTCAATATTATATTTATTCTCTGATTTGGGGCTGAATACTGTGTGAAAGGTCAGACATACAACTTATAAGTATTGTTATAGGTATATCACCGAGCTTAATATTAGTATATGGCATTTATTGCCCAGCTTTGCAATACGGGGCTCGAGGCGGTCAAGCGCCTTGAAAGTGTTAAATGATAAGTCGTAAACAATACACATCATGTGATGACGACCTCTGTGGAGGAGGAGGTTGCGGGTTCGATTCCCGCCTCATGGCAAACGTTTGTACGGTCTGCAGATATTTTTTCAGGGCGTTTTAGATTTTTTCTATGTATAATAAAAATTTACTATTTATGTAGTATATTGTATTAAGTATATAAGTTTTTATAGTACCTCCCCATAACACAAGCTCTGCTTAGCTTGGGGCTAGATAATGCTGTGTGAATTGTCGAGCATTATTTATTGTTATTTATTTATTTATTGAATATCATATCGTCTTACCAAAAACAGAGTCCAATGCATACGGAGTTATGTAATTGTAGATTGAAAATGGGCCAGTTTTGGAAATATGTTTTAACTTGTCAGCCAGAATTGAGCTGTTCCTCTGAAATATATTAACGTTCTGATTCAGGTACTTCTGGGTGAATGCTGGGTTCAGAGTTTTACGACGGAGTCGCCATTCTGGAACTGAAAGAAAAAATATTTTAGGTATTACAGGGTGAGGCAAATTTTTGGCCCTGAGAGTCGATTAAGACCAACTTCTTTTTTTTGACAAATGTCATTTTTTGGGCGAACCGTACATTTTATCAAAAAACTAAAAATGGCAATAGTTTTTTCTTCAAAATAAAACAGAATGTTTCTCAGAACAAAACCTTCTAACTACAAAAGAAACGGTAGCTACCCTTAAGGGGCCAAAAATTTGCTACACCCTGTATATCTATTTTTATATTTTTAGGTAAATATATAGTATATAATATATAGTATATAAATATGAAATCAAATAATACCCCAAAAATTTTCGACTTCAACGGGACTTAGTAATAGTCTTTGAACATCAACCGCAACAGCCAGAATTATATCACTTTATTTCCGTGTCAGTGTTTTTTTAATATGATTTGACCTTTTCTAAGTGTACATTTATTATATTCACGGAAATAAGGCATTTTGCTCTGTGGGAAGTCCCAGAGATTTCTGATTCCTCAACTTCGTGGTGTAATAGTTGCTGAGCACATTCCTGTACTGACTGAGGGAAAGATGCGGGTTCAAGTCCCGTCGAAATCAAAAATCTTTGGTATATTACTTGTAGATATTTGATTTCTTAAAAATCACTGAGGATTTACGCACTACAATAACAAAAACCTTATGTGATCCTTATATGTTTGCAAGAGTGTTAAAGGAAGTCTCGTTATATATATATATATAAGATTGTAAGATATTTTAGAACTGTACATTTTTTAAACATTACTAATTATTCTACTCGTCTCCTCTTTACTGACTTTCGTCTTAAACGCATTATAGCGTACGACCTTCAAGAACGGAGTAATTAACAAATAAAAATACATTTATTTCAGAAAAATATTAAAATCTTCAATGTAGATTACGCGCAGTCTAATCAAGTTATTCTTAGTTTATGTTGTGATTAGCGTTGATCTTCGTTGAAGCTCCGATTAAGAGAGAAGGGACAAACATAACCTTAGTTTCTGAATTGAATTAAAGTGTAGGCTTTTTACTTTTTTATTACCGTACCGTCTGAAACCAATAATCCATTTCCAAATATAGATTTCAAAGTTTTCATGGAGTCGTCTTTTTCTAAGCAGTTTCTTAGAATCGCTTCAGCTACTTCTGCATCGGCTACCACTGAAAAATAAATAAGACAGGTACATGAATGAAAGGTAAACCAGGAAGGCTTTTCTCATGGCCTATGCCTAAGTTTCATCATTATGTATGTAGGTTGTAAAAGGAATGTTAGATATTGTAGTACCTAATGTAGTGTAGGTACCTATATAAATAATGCTTTATATTTCTTAACTTTTTTAAATCCTCAAACCTCAACCTCAACAGCCTGTATTGGTCCACTGCTTGACACTGGCCTTCCTGATACGCACCTTATTGGCGTTTATCTAATGGAGGGTAATGTCCATAATCCCCACGCTAGGCATTCGGGTTGGGGATCGCAGTTCGGTGGTAAAATAAGAACATTAAATACTACAGTAATTCAATTACTTACAAAACTTTATTAAAGAGTATGCGCCAATGCGTTACATTAGGTAGGACATCTACTTGCTAGTGAAAATAAAATTACGTAGATATCTATTAAAGAAAACTATTTACAGAACACGCCTACGAAAATAATGATAAAAAAACACCAGCAAATAAAAAAAGACATCGGTGTGAAAGTAAAAATATGAGCAAATAAAATACCACTAAGTAGGTACAGTGAGTAAGTTACAATCTTGGAGTCTTCAAATCCAGGGTAAATAAGTTCCTTCTGGAAAAGCGTGTTCCATCTTAGACGACATCTTCGAGTTGGTGGCCAAATAAAAAAGTACATTGTTAATGTTACCTATTGTAAATTTTCTAAAGCATTTTTCAAATTATTCACAATCCGTTATTTTCACCGTTGTGAAAATGCAAACAGCAAACAGCCTGTCCAAACTTTAGCCTCTATTGTTAGGTTGTTTAAATGAATTATTTATTTGCCACTTATTTGCATATAATTAAGGTTTAAAATGATACGTACTTGCATAAAATGCATCTAGCAGCCATGACTGCATGACCGTCACGCCTCCTTGCTTGATGGCTTCGCGGCCCAGTGCCTGGATCCCTTTCATTTTTGCTGAAAAAAGTTTTCATATTTAAATAAAAAAATAAAACTGAGCAAAGTCGAGTCGGACTCGAACACGAAGGGTTGCATACATTACATTACACTAATATTATAAATGCGAAAGTTTGGATTATGGATGGATGTTTCTACTTTTTACCTCTTCACACCAAAACTTCAACTACTAAAGGGATCGGGCCGAAATTTTGCATACAGGAAAGTCTCATCCTGGAATCATAGGTTAGGTACTTTTTATACCATAAATCAGTTCCCGTGGGAACTGAAATATAGTATATATACTTGACATATATGTCACTCCCTAAAAGTAAGCTTTTTAATGATAAAATATATTTTTTAATCGGTTTAGCAGTTGAGGAGCCTATTCCATACAAACAAGCAATCAAATCATTCCTTTTTTATTATATTAGTATAGATATGTGTATTATGTGTGACAGTGTGTTAATTAATAAATAAATAAAATACTTATATAATGCTGTGTGGATTACACAGCATTATCTAACCCCAAGTTAAGCAAAGCTTGAGCTATGGGTACTAGATGACTGAATTAATATGACTTTATTTGTTTTGTAAATAAATAATATTAAACCGTATTTGTTCCTTCTAAAACTAATGTTAATTATTAAATTCGGTTATCATTCACCTCTTTTCATCTACAATACGAGCGGAGTCGCGAGCTTAAGCTAATCACACTATCAACACATCATCAGCATCACACTCATATTATAAATGCGAAAGTATGGATGTATGGATGTTAGTTACCTCTTCACGCCAAAACTACTGAACGGATCGGGCTAAAATTTTACATACAAGTAATTCTAATCTTAGGATCAAACATATATATGGATAGCTATAAATCAGTTCCCGTGGGACATAAATCACCTTTAAACATTTCCACAGGAACAACATATGCGAAGCCGCGGGGCGCAGCTAGTCAAAAATAATGAAGAACACAAACCTTCTCCAGTACCCGTGAAGAGGTAAGCATGTCCAATGACAGGAAGTGAAGGGACCTCATTCCTGAACTGTTGGAAACACTGGATCTTCTTCCGTCGAGTCCATCGCAGAAACGCCACCCAAACAACAATAGAAATTAATATCAACTGTATCAACATTATTAAAAATATAATATTAAATATTTCGTGTGTATCTCTTCGCGGATATAATACGAATGCAAATTATCTATATGTTCAAGGGCACCTTTTATTTCTGGGGTTTCCGTCAAGTTTTGGTCCTAGCATGAATGTAGGAGGTCGAAAGTTTCGATAACGTTTCGTTTAGTTACGTTTTCGCATAGCGTTTATTGATGCGTTTATGGTCAACGAAATGAAGAAAGTTAGAGGTATGGTGGGTGTGTATTTTTTACAATAGTTTGCATTATCTTTATTTTCTATGAAAATGTGAAAGTTCTGTAAACTTCCCACTTGAAGCGCTGTTACATTTCCATCACATCACACTAATATTATAAAGGCGAAAGTTTGTATGGATGGATGGATGGATGTTTGTTACTTCTTCACGCCAAAACTTCTAGACGGATCTGGTTGAAATTTCGCATACAGGTAATTCTAATCCTGAAATAAAACATAGGCTACTTTTTGCCCATAAATCTGTTCCCGTGGGATGAAAATCACCTTATAATGTTTCCATAGGAACAACGCGTACGAAGCCGCGGGGCGCAGCTAGTATAAAATAAAGTAACGCCAACTTTGTAGTTATCAGTTTGCACTCAGTATACCTACAGAAAAAAAGAAATAAAATATAAATCTGTATTCATAGCATAAACACTAACGTTAGTTATTTGCTTAAAATAACCTATACCAACTCCATAAAAACTAGGTATGCACATAAAAAACAACTAACAAATATTGTTATAGGATGAAGTTTTCGCTAACGTCGTTTACGTATGCTAACAAACAACTCTTTCGCACAACCATTTTTTGCTTTGTTTATACTATAGCAAAGTCAAATGGAGAATCAAAGGTCTTTCAGGCCAATGACCTTGTAAAAATCTGCCTTTATAAAAGGTTACAAACGTTTATTTTGGATATACTATCATAAACTGTTTGCATAAGGCCGAGGTACAAAACTACTAGGTGCTAGAAGTTTCAAACGTACAATTACAAATATAATACAAATACTCCTTAAAGCACACCAAATAAAAACGGAAACACAGGACAGTAATAGACAAATACAGATTACGTTCTACAATGGGCGGCCGGTAGAGGATGATATTAATTTGGTCCCATAAAAAATATTCTAGGAGAATTATATAAACCAAAAAAACAAAAAAAACATCGTTTAGTAAAGTTCGAAATAGATTTTTAGTATCGTCAAAACAATCACGTATTTTATGTATCGAGTCGATCACGTTACGTATGCACCATAGTAGCTTAGCTTTATGATAGGCTTATTATCTCACCAAAAACGAGTTCTTTTAAACGAAACTTGTTTTGAGGTAACTTATTATTATGCATTCTGACCTTAGAATGTTAATTTTATAACAATGTTAATAGGTAACCGAACATCGAATAACTAAGTTTAAGGATAATGTTAGAAACTACAAAACGTCAAACTTACACCTGCGACTCGAAGACATCTGCGTATATTTCTGTGCAACCTTCAGTAAACTAGAATAAAATGCTCTCTCAAAGGTAAACAATCTCGACCATTCCCTCCGTATTGTAGGGTTCTCGAAAAATGGTGAGGTGTCTGGAATTCTCTGGAATGACGCAGGATACCTTTGTACTTACTTCAGCGGCAATTCAACAGATGGCGTTGGAACCAGTTTGTATAATGGAACAAGGGCACAATGTTCTGTAACCTAACAGGACAATGAATAAATATTCCAACATAAAAATTCTATTGATTTGAGAATACTAAACTTTACCTATCATTCCTTATATGAACTTGTTTGCTACAAGAAACGCTCGGTAAAATTTATATAACTTTTATAGAAACTGGTTACTTGCTTAAATAAATGCCTATATAGGTAGCAAAACTACTTCATCCCGTCTTTTTAGTTGTTCATATTGAAGCTTTACCTTGAAGAGTAAATAGTAAAAGTTACCATTTTAGACCTGACTCACCATTTGTTTGACACCGAGTTTAAATTTATCTCAGGTACTTTCAGGGCTTTATAGAAAATATCTATAAAAAGTAACTATGATATGAAAATGTTCACCTATCGCCTTAAAACATTTCGATAGATTTTAGTATCATATATTTTTGACTTATAAATGCACGTATTTACAAACCGTAAATACGTGTTTTTATTCATGCTTTTAACCACTACCTTACGGTACAGGTAGATCATTTATCTATAGCCTCTATAGGCTATTGAAAGGGTAACCCGACGAAAGGTAGAGGGCCAGAATAAAAGGTAATGAATTCGCAACGAGCCCCTTGCCAGGGATAGCCTTCTAGCACTCTTTCACGACTTATTTATGGGGGCCAATATTTATCGTTTGGCTTTACGATTTTTAAAGAAACCAATCTTTAAATTTTGATCTTTTGGCCGGCGAAAAATATGCAAACAAAGAAGTGATAGCCAATATATTAGTATTTATGCGTACGTCTCAACCGCTCACAAAAAGGCTTACGGAAAACAAACCTATTTTTGATGCTTACGTGACGTAAGGACTAAATTTCAAAACACCTTTTCGATACACCTGAAACCCAAAAACCTTTGCCCCAAATGCCTAAAAGCCAACATGACTGAATACTGTTAAGTCTCCAAAGTTGAATGAAAGATGTACAGTCTCTTTGATTTCTTCAAAGAGACTGTACATCTTTCATTCAACTTTGGAGACATGCTCGAGAGGATCGAATCACCCCATTCTGTTTTATTAGGTTATTCTGTGGCACCCTGTATAAAAATACAGAAAACCTAATTATGTAGAAGTCTCCAAGTTTATAGGTCTCCTCTATTATCTCTTTTCTTTATTCAGATGTAATCTACCATTCGGACTTAATTCAGATTCTTCTCAGCTTTTGGTAGGGTCCTAACTTTTTAGTATCCCCAGAACCGTACTAAAAGGAATTAATTTACGAGTCTGAATTAGATTTGGGGAATTTAGTAAGAGCTTGGGGCTTGTTGGTTTTATAATGATTATTAGGGGTTAAATATTGAATTATATGCAAACTAGAATATGCAACGCGAAACGGTGTTGGCTCATAGACTGACGCCATTTTAGCGATTGCAGGGACTCGATGGATGGAGGCGGCTCTAAATCGCTATTGGTGACGTCGTATGTGCTGGCACACGGCAGCACATACGACCATCACCAGCTTAGAATTTGAACCACCCAAACTCTTGCCGCGGGTGTCGTAAGAGACGACTTAAGGTCGGGCATCAGCGCCTCCTGCAAATAATTCTACCATCGAACTGCAATCCCTAGCCCTCATGCCCAGCCATGTATTTTATCTCATCCCCATGAGATAAAGAAGCCAAAAAGACAAGAGAAAAGATAAGAGGGGGGTTATTTCCAGCAGTGGATGGAGCCTCAAGCTCAACAGCTTGATGGCAATACAAGCTGGTGAAGTTGAGGTTATAATGACCTATGTCCTATGTAGGCGTTTATGATGATGATGCAAACCAGATAATGACGAACTCTGAACATTAGGGATCCTTCTATTTGAGATGAAGTTTTGTACTATTTTATGATCTGAAAATGTAAAGGCTTTTTGCCCATTCATGGGATGTAGTTATTTCAGGGCTCATATACAAGAAGGCAAGTTACCGACTGCAGGCGACGGCTGCAGATCACTGCAGTCCGACTGCATTCAGGATCAACTGCAGTCAACTGCCGACACTGCCGACAGGTGCAGTTGCCTTCAGTGGGCAACTTACAGTCCGTGTTTAAGAACCCTTACATACTAGCTGATAAGTAAGACAACATGTCAATCAAGAAGAATTTAGTAAACAAGCCAATTTCATTAAATTTGTAAGCTTTTGTAAGCAGGGGATTTTACACCATATAGCAACCGGAAAATAATGGATATATCACAAGTTCTTATCATTTAAAATGCTCTGTTGAAAAACTGTATTGAAGTAGAATTATCCAATAATAAGTAGATTGCGAACTTCGCAGTTTCTGTGACGTAAATAATAATATTACTAAAGTTATTTACAACGGGATATTCACCATGATTTGAGTTTTTAGCTTTTAAATATTTCGGCACAGTTTCATGCGCCATGATCACGGAATAACTGAATGTCTTGCGAGTGAGTTATTATGGGCAGATATATCCATCTACCCTCTTTTTCAGTCTTTTGCTATGAATGTTACCACTACCACCGGTTTCATTATCGAACGCAACTCGATCACGACACACGAAGCTGACGGTATCACAACGCAGTTCGGTTAGTACATCACTTGTTCGTTTTTTATTTTTAAACATTCTCACAACAGGGTTCCAGGTTCCGGATAGTTGGAAACCTTCTTCTCGGTTGAAGTTCCTGTGTTTGGTAATCTCAATGGCCTCCTCCAATCTTGGTATGTAATGTAATGTCGCTCTGTTGAGATTACTTGTAAGCTGATCATGGCGCATGAAACTGTGCCGAAATATTGGAAAGCTCAAAACTCAAATCATGGTAAATATCCCGTTGTAAATAACTTTAGTATTAATAACCATGATGGATTTTAAAGTTTTATAATAATAATATTGAAGAGTAGAATAGAAAAAAAAATCATTTATTTGGACACAGGTACAAAAACAACAGGCAACGGCTGCTGGGGAAACGAGTTCCTGAGTGGAGACCGTAACTCGGAAAACTTAGTGTAGGACGCCCTCCGGCCAGGTGGAATGACGATCTATGAAAGACTGCTTGCAGATGCTGGATGCTGAAGATCAAGCTGAAGACAGGGCGCTATGGCGCTCATTAGGGGAGGCCTAATCAGCTAGGTCACAATCAGCAATAGGCTGATCATGATCTTGAAAAGTATAAAAATAAACAAAAGAAAAACATGAATATTATACACAGCTTAGCCAGGTGGATATTTTCAAATCGTAGTTCTATTTTCGTGGATGCGAACCTTCTTGGAAGTTGCTGAAAGTTTTCATGTTCACTGTAAACAATCCATCCCAAACCAATATTTTCTATTCAATAAAATACTTCGATAAAATAATCAGGGGAAATTTGACTTGCCTATAAGCTTATTTTGTAACCTTAAATAATAAAAGTTATTAATTGTTTTGATTTTAGATCAGCCGTGCTTCGTTTGTTATGTTTTGTCTTTTACCAACGTCCTTGAAGTGAAGCTTTTACTATTTTTCTTTCATTATTTTTTCCCCGGTATCCAACGAGTTTAAAACACCCTCTGATAATTGAAAGCTGAAAACTGCACCGTTTGTGATAAAAAGTTAAGATTGTGTAAGCTGCTCGAAGCGTTAACTTTAAATGAAGTTCTACTTCTTTTCATTAAGACGACCAGGTAAAAGGGGAGCCTTTTACCTGGTTGTCATCGCAAGCGTTTGAACCACAGTTTATATTACTAAATCACAATGTACTGTCGCAAGTTTCAGTGATTGGGGCTAAAGACTCCTAGCCGAATTTCGACCACGGCGGCCAGTCTCATCGGAGACTAACCTGATGCGCAGGACATATTTTAGTGCACAAGTGTGCGCGCAAACCTAGGTGCACTCTCTATTCCCTTACTCTCATAATCCGATGGGAGGACAGATCGACACGACCGGGGGAGAGGTCAGGCGCAGGACCAACGGCTTAACGTACCTGCCAACTTCCTGACTCCGGGCAGTGACTATGAATTTTTCCTAGAAAAACCACAATATCAACTATTTGCCCGACCCGGGATTCAAACCCAGGATCTTAAAATCAACCGTTGAACAAGCTGACCGCTAGACGGACGAGGCAGTTTCGAATGATGAGAGTAAAGGAATAGATAGTGCACATGTGTTTGTTCACACACTTGGGGACTTTAATATGTCCTGCGCACCTGGCTCTGTTGAGATTGGCCGCCATAGCCGAGGATTCGGGAAGGGGAACATCAACATCATCACTGTAAATAAGGAAACTAACTTCGGCTACGAACAGTGTGTAACTGTGTGTAACTGTGCGTAGCTGTGTGGTACTGGCTTAGAATTTGCACCACCCCAACTCATCCCGTGGGTGTCGTAAGAGGCATCTAAGGGATACCCATTAGGGGGCGGGCAGCAGCGCCCCCTACAGAACAATTCTACCACCGAACTGCGACCCCCAACCCAGAAGCCCAGCGTGGGTATTATGGGTATTACCCCCCATGCGATAAACGGCAATAAGGCGTTTATCAGGGGGAGGCTTGCGTCCAGCAGTGGTAATACAGGCTGTAGAGGTTCAGTTTAAGGTGTGTAACTACCTTCCTCTAAAAATTGTGTGTATCTTCCCCTAAAAGTAGTGCACCTTCCATTATAAATAGTCCACTCTCGCTTTCAACTATATTTTATTGGTTACTAATCCGGAACGTTGGCTTTCCATAACACAACAAACAGATTTGTGTAGGAAAAAACTTGATATTCTTGTTAGCTTTAGCTATAGAGGTACTTAAGTTATTGGTATGATAGTATGAGGCACCAAATCATACATCTACTAACGTTTTATTTTAAAACATGAGTCACTCCCGTATCAAGTTTCGAGTTAGAACTCGATGTTCGCTACATGTATCAGTTTTTAACCAACTTCAAAAAAGGAGGAGATCCTCAATTCAACAGTTTTTTGTTTGTTTGTTACCTCAAAACTTTTGACTGGGTAGTCCGATTTTCATGATTCTTTTTTTCTTGTGCTTCCCGTGTGGTCGCATTTTAATTTGGTCCAGTTCTGACGATGAGATCCATATAATTGAAGTCGGTTCATAGTTTTTTTACAACAAAAACACATCAAATTCAGTTTACAACTTAAACCAGTCTAGAAAATAATTTACGCGACTTTGAAAGTAGCAAAAGGGTAAAGCTTGAAAGTTGTACCTTGTTTTGTTAATGTACAGGTGCCCTGACTTACTTAGAGACAGAATATTTTCATTTAACATTATTTACTTGCCTAGCAGAACCATTGATAGTAACACTTACAGACGTTGCCCTTGACAAGGCGTTGAAAGTGCTTTTTGACGTTTCGAAGCTCCATTAAATAAATGATTATTGCTGGCGGCTTCAAACTTGCTTGTTGCAATTTCCAGATAACTACGTATAAGTAAAATAACAATAAAACTCGAAAAAAATGAAGAATCCAGTGGCTGCATCATGTTATTGACTTTATTTTAGTATCAATGTTTGTATAATTATGTTGACAATCGTGTTATTAAAAAAAAAAATGACGTGTGGCACTCGGGGACTGCCGCGGTAAAGCTATTGCAATGCCATCTAGAGGCGAGTTGCTGAACTAAAGAGACAAACGTCATATTTCAAAAAGTCATTAAAAGTTCTACTATTCATCGATAGATGGCAAAACTAAAAAGTATCACCGCTGTTCCGGTCGGAGTGGGGAGCGTGAGGTTTTTTCGTTACGGAATTTCTGGATTCGGTCCCCGCGCTCAAGGCCCGCGATAGAAGCTATGCAATAGCTTAAAACATATCTTTAACAAAAACCGATAAGAACTAACCCTCTTATTCATAACGGTCTGCTTATATAAAACAGCTGTTAAGTAGTATTATTTCTCAGTCTTACATATTCAATAGAAAAAGACAAAGCGAGATGCAGTGTGCTAAGTTAGCAGACTATTATGAATAAGGGGGTAAGTTATTCACAACGGGATATTTATCATGATTAGAATTTTGAGTTTTCCAATATTTCGGCACAGTTTCAAATCATGGTAAATATGCCGTTGTAAATAACTTTAGTATTGATAACCATGATGGATTTAAAAGTTTTAAGGGGGTTAGTATTTATAATTGAAACAATAATTCTAAATGCTGATGGTAATATTGTGGATATTAATATTGCTGTATTGCCCTGCCATGGTTGACAATGGTGAGGCGCTGCGCCAAATACCCACGCTTTCGGGGCACGGAACACTACGACCAGACGCTTTGATTACGCGGACTTTGGACTTTTGAGAACGCGGAAAGCTTGAAAACCTCGCGGACCTATACACTCCCGTCTCTGGGAGCTAATGCGTAAACTCTTGTGACCTTAAAAATTGTAAAAGCACAGTTCCGCATACAGTCTCTTTATATTTTTAGATGAACTAGTGAATATCTTGTACTATATTTAAGGTTTCCGGGGTTTTGTAGCTATATAGTGCTAACGAGAATCTATTAGTAAGACTACGCTGTCTGTCCGTTTGTCACAAGGCTTTGGGTACGTAAGTTTTCAGAGTGTGTATTATAATATACTGTGCGTGATTGCTATAGCAAATAATAATAATAATAATAATAGCCAGACATTAGAGACTGCCACAAAGTTTACTACATTTTATTCTGGTTTATAATATATGCATCAATATGTATGCTGTGTGAATTACAACATTATTAAATAATAAAGAATGTAATACTTACCCCGTACCTACCCAGAAAAAAAAAACTGAACTAATGAATTAAATCTGGAATCTCAAAAAACGTGTTACTTACTTAATTATAAACTGAATACGATAGGGTTATACAATACTTTATAGTACGGTGATACGGAACCCGTAGTGTGAGAGTTAAACTAGTACATGGCTGGTTTTTCTAAAACTGTTCACATTTTTTTTCCGGTTGGTGAATACGTAAGGCTGGAGGCGCTCACTCAAGGCTTTTATTAGTGATTTCCCTGAAGAATTACTCATGTTACCCATGGGATCTGGTCTTTGTACCACGCTTCCTATAATGAATAATGTAGGCTCCAAGGGAAATTGAATAAGGTTAGTTTTTCTGTTTACGTTGAATTTGTTTTTTTCAGAGGCCTTACGGCTATTTTTTATTATTTTGAAATTTTATTGAATTTGTATTTAAATAATGTAAATAGGAGGTCTCATTATATTTCTATACTTTTTTTTTGTTTTTTAATAACGTAATGATGTATTGAATGATAAAGAAAAATGTATCTTTATCTTTATCTCTGAAGGATAGGAAGACATTCACTGAAGTGGCAGTGGGACAGCCATATCTCGCGAAGAATCAACAAACGATGGGGTAGACGAGTTCTTGAGTGGAGATCGTGACTCGACAAATGTAGTGTAGGGCGCCATCCAGCCAGGTGAGATGAAGATCTGTAATAGACTGTAGGCAGATGATGAATGCGTCAAGCTGAAGACAGGGTGTTATGGCGTTCATTGGGCTCCCCTAATGCACGCCATAACACCCTGTCTTCAGCTTGACGAATCCAACATCTGGCCTATATTAGTCAGGCCTATGTCCAGCTGTGACCAACGTAGACGAGGTCGACCAACAACGAGGTGATGCGATGACATCAGAGTAGTAGCAAGAAGCACCTGGACAAGGGCAGCAAGGGACAGAAGGAAATGGAAAAGCTTGGAGGAGGCTTTCACCGCCAAAGGCGGCCCTTACCGGACAAAAATTGCTCCGGAAATGTTAATATTTATTTTAGTTTTAGTTTATTTTAAGTTATAAATTCAATGGAACTAGCTGGTACGGAAATAAAAGCTCTTTTTATTTTATTATGTCCAGCTGTGGACTAATAATGACAGAAATAAAGACAATATAGGCGGATGATAGTGAATTAATGTTGTGTTGCCTTTAATTTTAGACAAAGCAAATCGTTCCGGATTTATGGTTATTAACGTAGATAATATGGTATCTATTCAGATGTCGCCAAAACTAGACTAAAATCATTTGACAGGACGGGACTAAAATGATGATATCCTTATTATTTGGATCGTTCGTTATGAAAGAGACGGTGATATTTTTAGTTGACAGGACTTAGTTTTTTTATTATTAAACAAGCTCACAATAGGTGTTCAGGAAGTTCTTATAGAATAATTAATTCTGTTTTAAAAAACTATAAACCGACTTCAATTTTTACAGTTTTTTCATGAATTTTCATGGATCCCATTATCAGATCTGAACAAAATTATTAAAATATTATTACTTACTAGTTAATAATAATTTTAATAATTTTATTCAGAATCAGAGAATAAATATAATACTGACGCCCAAAGTACACACAACTAGCTGCGCCCCGCGGCTTCGCACGCGTTGCTCCTATGGAAACATTAAACGGTGATTTTCATCCCACGGGAACAGATTTATGGGATAAAAAATAGCCTATGTTTTATTCCAGGATTAGAATTACCTGTATGCAAAATTTCATATCCGTCCAGTAGTTTTGGCGTGAAGAAGTAACAAACATCCATACATCCATACAAACTTTCACCTTTATAATATTAGTGTGATGTGATAGTGTGATGTGATGGGACTACACGGGAAGCACCAACTTTAATATAAAAAAAGAACCATGCAAATCGGACCACCCAGTCAAAAGTTCTGAGATAACAAACATAAAAAAACAAACGAATTGAGAACCTCCTCCTTTTTTTGAAGTCGGTTAAAAAGAAAAACCTAACTACTGTATCCTGCAATTGGTGGTCTTATCCCTTGCAGAGATATCTACCCGACAAGTTTAATTTGGTTTGGGCGCTGAATTGAAATCATTGTTTTCCATTTAACTTTACGTTAAGGGCTAAACGTAGGATGCCCTCCACTCAGGAGGAATAACGACCTGCGAAAGCTTGTGTATAGATTCGGGATGCGACATGCATGATACAAACAGAGCGACTATTACGGGAGGTCCAGCAGAGGACTATTTCTGGCTGATGATGATGATGATGATGATTAAAAACCCCTTGTGTTGCCTACAGGATGAAATTCTGCATTAAAACCTCTTTGGATGCAATGGATTTGAAATTTACTTTTGGGGTAAATGTTCCAACTATTATTTTACGTAGGTAGGTATTGTGAAACCGAAATACCTAATGATCTCCATAATGTTAAATCGTAAAATATAACCTTGGTGTGCTTATACAGGGTGCCCAATCCTAATAGACTGAACCTATTCTACGAAATATTAGAGGAACTACTAAGGACAATTTGTAATACAAAAAATAATGTAATTTTATGTGGCGACTTTAATATTGACATTCTAAAAAATAATCGTATGTCCTTAGAGTTTGAAAATTTATTACTCTGTTATAACCTTAAGTAAAAAATTAGAGAACCTACTCGGCTATCAAGTGGTAGCTGCATTGATAACTTTGCTATTAGTACTAAACGTAATCATTGTAAGGGCCAGGTGTTAGATATCGGTCTATCAGACCATACAGCTCAATTACTGACGTACCCGGTCTGTAGAGTCTGCAAAATCAACAGCTGGACCGTGTTTAGAAGAGATATTTGCTGTGAAAATTTGGCAAAATTTAAAGATTGCATGGAAAACCTTTCTTTCTCCGAAGTCTACCAAATTGAAAACGCGAACGATGCCTATAATTTGTTTTTTGAGACGTTTAGGCTTTTCTACGACCTATGTTTTCCAATAATAAAAGCCAAAATAACAGTCAAAAGAAAACCAAAATGGCTATCTAAAGGAATAAAACTCTGTAGTAAGAAACAAAGAGAACTCCTTTGGGTGTTTCGACGACGCTCAAGTATATCAAACAAATTGAATCTAAAAAAATACTCAACAAGACTCAAAAAAATCATAAAACTTACTCAGTTGTCGCAAAATAATCACACTGTAAAAAATTCTATAAACAAATCTAAAACTATCTGGCATCGAATAAATAGTACAAAACAAAACTTACCTCGCGAAAACATTACAAATATCACCTATAACAATAATAATTATAATCACCCATATCGCTGGTTAAATTCCAAACGGCCACAAGGCGAAAAAGGTAAATTTCACAGGAGAGCCCATCAAACTTTTCATCGTGGTATTTTTACTTTTTTTACAAATGTATAAATGCTACATTTATGAATTATATATCATTCGATGCGTATTTTAAAACTTTATTTATTTATAAATAAGGAATTGCCGCAGCTGTTATCTACGAAATATAAATATCACATGAGTCTCTTTTGCATATAAAAATTACTGTTGAATCTGTCTACTCTACTAAATAAAACGCCACGTATCGAAAAATAATTAATGTTTATTGAATGTTTTTCTTGAAAAAACTATGACAATCAACCTTAATTAAACACAAAAAGCATATTATGATATTGGGATATAAATAAAGATAACAGAAAATGATCCTTTCAATAAATGCTACATAAAATAACGTGTTGATAAACTACTACATACTCGTAACTAATAAACAAGCAACAAAATACTTCAAAAGTTAAAACTCTAAACCTTATTACGGATCGTTATAATTAAATATCTGTCTTACAGATAAGGCAACATCACAATTATAATATTTTTAGCAATCAAAGGCTAATTTATTTAAAAGAAACACCATTTTCATAACCTACAAGGGTTATACTTGAAAGACTCGACTCAATTAACCAAGACAGTGAGAAATTCAATACTTCAACCACACTAAGCCACTAGCTAATAGGGGTTGCCTATGTCCAGCAGTGAACCAATGTAGGCTGATGATAATGAACCTTTTACCATAACCACCAAGTTCTTTCATTTTTACCATCACCATGTACTTTCGTACATTTTTACCAAAACATTTTTACCTTTGCTGTTTGGGGACCAACCAGCTTTATCATTACCATGAACTTTCGTACATTTTTACCAAAACATCCTTACCTTTTCTTTTTGGGGACCAACCAGCATTACCAAACAAAAATCTCTCAAAGGTCTGTTTGGGTCCAACTAGCTGCAGCAAATAAATATCTGTCGAAGAGCTGCTTGGGCCTAACCAGCACCATCACCATCAGTTACCAAAATACCTCCAGATGGGCTCTTCGGTTCAAAAGAGCACCATCGATTATCAAAATACCTTTCGATGAGCTCTTCGGTTCAAATAAGCACCATCGATTACCATGATACCTTTCAATGGGCTGTTCGGGTCAAACAAGCACCATCGATTACCAAAATATCAAACACGATACCAAATACCTCTGGTAATCAACCAGCACCATCAGCTGCTGTAACCCGTGACAAAAATGTCATGAGATATTTATACGCGTTAGTCGTTAGTGTGTTATGTTTCAAAATGTACTACTCCTAGTACACAAACATACAACGTAAATATTCTAGTACTTTCTAAACAAAAATTCATCGTTGAATCTCAAAGTATAAAGACAACATATTCAGCTGCATAACAACCACAACCATAGCCAACGTGCTAAATAAAGCACACTGCGAACTTACGGTACACAGCGACTGATCGGTTTGCAAAGCCGACCAGCATCCAGGGCCACAGACACGTTGCACCTCAAGGGCCATCGTGTCATACCACAAGGGCCAACAGCACCACACCTCAAGGGCCAACTGCGCTACACCTCAAGGGTCAACTGCACCACACATTAAGGGCCACACGCACCAGGGACACGTCGTCGACGAGGCAGGACCACCAGCAGTGCGCAGGCCACAGTTCGAACATGTTTACAAAAATCCACACATGAGGAGACATTCTACGCGCTGGTACTACGCGCTAGTACACGCTAGCAAGCGCAAACCGCGTAAGACATGCCAGACAGCACGCAAGCCACGGTGGGAAGCGCAGGCTGCGTAGACAGAATACAAGCCACGAAAGAGCGCGTAGTTCTCGCCAGAGAGCGTGCAGGCCGCTCTGAACAACGCACAAGGCGTGCCGGAGAGCGTGCAAGCCGCGCTGCGAGGCACCAGCCGCGCCAACACGCGAAGGTCGTGCAGAGAGCGCGCAGGTTGCGCTGCGAGGCACCAGCCGCGCCACCACGCGCAGGCCGCGCTGAGAGCCCGCTGGTCGCGCTGATATGCGCCGGCCGCTTCGCATCAGTTTGTTCTTTTTCAAAACTCTGGATGGGCTCTTCTTTTTCAAGACTTTCTTGGCAATTCAATACCGGAAGCTTCAAAATTAGGTGGCTCTGTTACAACGCTAGGTGGATCTATATCTTCATCAGAGTAAGCTTCGGGTTCGTCGATTTTAAAATCGGGATCTTTAACGCTATCATGAGCAGAAAAATCTGAGCATGTTGATGAGACATGGCTAGAGCTAGAGTCACTATCTGAGTCACCGTCGGCGGAGGTACTTTCGTTAACGATGAAATTCGGTCTTGTTTTAGGACTTTCAAAATCAGATAAAGAAAGATCAAGGTTCAGTTGGCTGTCTCGTATGGAATTCTTATCAAAAGAGTCGTTCATTGATTGATTATCTTGTTCGCTATCCAGCTTGTTTGTAGTGCTCAGTTGGAAATCATTAGACACACTAATGACGGTGAGCAAAATTCTTGATCAGCAATGTTTGGAGTTGAGTTAATGCTAGATGTACTATTATGTGTTGAAGTTGTTTGAAGATTTTCATTTTTGGTTATTACCATACTTAATTTTTTTTGTGCCTAGCTATCCATTCTATAAACAAAGGAGATTCGTCTTTTTTTATGTTAACATAAAAAAAGACGTGTGGCACTCGGGGACTGCCGCGGTAAAGCTATTGCAATGCCATCTAGAGGCGAGTTGCTGAACTAAAGAGACAAACGTCAAGGTTTTTTCGTTACGGAATTTCTGGATTCGGTCCCCGCGCTCAAGGCCCGCGATAGAAGCTATGCAATAGCTTAAAAAGACATTAAAAAACTTAGGCACTCCTGATTACTTCACCAGGCAGCACAGCCTTAGGTACCGCCTAATTTGTTATTAAATTTTTTTTTTAACGAAGACCTACAGCTTATATAAATACAAAATAACTTATAAGAATCTAGCAACAAAAAGCCAATGAATGAATGGACTTCACGGCTAAATAACAATGTTAGTATCGACAATGTAAATTTCACAATGTAAGTATTAGTTTGGTACTCATGCGGAGCGCGCGAGTAAAGCATGTTGTGTGCTTTCGTATTTATTTTCATGCCTACAGGCCAACCTTTACAAACATAAATAAAGACATAAAAGAAACGAGTCTGATTTGTTTTATAAAATACCATCGTATTCACCTTTTTCTTGTATAAAAAACAGAAGCAAAACAAGAATTGCACTTTTGTCTTAAAAAATATATCATAATCTCATAGTATTCAAATGCAAAGTGGACACATTCTTTATTGTGACACTTTAGCATACAAAATAATGTTGTACTTATGTGATATTTATATTCCACACAGCCGCATTCCAAAATATGGTACTTTAGTCTATAAAATTTTACTGCAACTCAGACTTATTCCGCAATATGGCCCTTTTTCACATAAATTAAGTGCACTTACGCTGACGACAAGGACTCAACTGACAAGATGGCCCTTTTGCCCTGAAGTTGGTCACCAAAGTGTCAGAATGCGAAAGGGGCGGTTGTCTGATTGGTCCATTTTTAACGCTATAATCATGGGTGTCTTTTTCGAATATGAAAATTTAGACGATTTAGATACAATTTTTGGAATAAAAAGGATTTTGTTTTTTTTTGCATTGTGGCCCTTTGGAATTTAATCAGCGATATGACATAGCTACAGTATTTAACGACCACTTCATTGACCAAATAAACCCATGTACAAAAAAATCTTTACAAAATAATAAATTAATAAACTCAACACTTAACTCTATCTACATCCCCCCCACTGTCCCTCTTGATGTAGAAAAGATTATAAGATCGCTTAAGAACAAAAAGAGTACTGGGTACGATGACATTTCCATTCAGACTATTAAACTGACTAGCAGGTCTTTATCTCCTCACCTTAATTATATTTTCAACCTTGGCATTACTGACGGTGTTTTCCCAGAAGCCTTGAAACCCGTAGTTGTGAAACCTCTATATAAAAATAGGGGAGAAAAAAATGATGTTAGAAACTACCGCCCAATAGCACTCACCTCAGCGTTTTCAAAAATATTTGAGAAAATTATATACAACTCAATCAATTCATTCATGGAAAAGAATGACATACTTGCTAACGAACAGAATGGTTTCAGAAAAGGAAAATCTATAAATGTAGCAATATATAATCTGTTGACTAGAATCATTAGAGGAGTAGATGAACGAACGCCTATATGTGCTATATTTATGGATATGACAAAGGCTTTTGACTATGTTGATCATGCGATACTCCTAGACAAACTATATCGGTACGGAGTCAGAGGGAACGTTTATAATCTCCTAAAATCATATCTTGACAACAGAATGCAATTCACAGAGATAAGAAGAATATCCACGAAAACTAAAGAAGAAGTCAAATATATGTCTCAAGGCAGAATAGTTAAATACGGTGTACCACAGGGAAGTGTCTTAGGCCCTCTGTTATTCTTATGCTATATTAACGACCTACCCTCAGTCACCAAACATCCTATGATACTTTTCGCAGATGACAGCACTGCAATAATCAAATGTACATCCCTTGAGACGTATGCAATTGAAATAAACGATACTCTACATGAAATTATCAATTGGCTCAATACTAATAATTTAAGCATCAATCTTGACAAAACCAAAATAATCCATTTTGCACAACGCACCCCCATGCCTCAAATTACTACCACATACCAGAACCAGATAGTTGAGAACACAACTAATACAAAATTTCTAGGTCTTGCAATCGATAGGCAATTAAGCTGGAATATCCAGGTCGAAGAAGTATGTAAGGCTCTTAGTAAATTTTCATATATGCTCTACAAACTTCGAAAAGTTGTTGGTCGAGATGCACTGAAGACGGTTTATCACAGTTATGTTTCTTCTAAATTACGTTACGGCATTATGTTTTGGGGAAACTGCACGGATAGAGAAAAAATCTTTAAGTCGCAAAAACGATGTATACGAGCAATGTATGGCCTGAAGACATCCGATATTTGTAAGTCCTATTTTAAATCAACGAATGTTTTAACAGTTCCAGCTCTCTACATTTACGAAATGGCTGTTTTTGTAAAAACCAACACTAACCTCTTTGACAAGCCAATAAATACACGCAGTAGACGTGACCAGTATCACCTGTGCCTTACTAGTGCTAAAACAGCATTGCTTAAAAAAAGCTGCTATGGAATGGCACCAAAACTTTATAATAAATTGCCTAACAACTTAAAGGTGCTACCATTGACAATGTTTAAGAACAAACTTAATAAACTTTTGATAGTGAAATGTTATTATCATATAAATGAATTTTTGTTAGACCGCGACATCAAAATTGACTAAACAATGTTTTAATAATAATATTTGTAGCGGGGTCCTGTGTTGTGGTGGTTGATAAATGAAGGCAATCCAGTTCACAGGCAGGTTTATTGTTCACTACAGTTATAGATAGAAGGAGCGGAAGGTACAATAGAATAGTTCAAAGTTCACAGTAGGAGATAGAATAGCGATAAGAAGGAATTACAGCGAGAGCGATGCGAAACAATAGATTATCGATACAGTTCCAAAGCAAGGTAGTGCGCGCGGTAAGTAGGTTCCGTACGACTGGCTGGCGTCACCGGCGGTGGAAAGAGGTACGAGGCGCGGGGGGTCCCGCGCGCTGGTACAATACCGGTCGGCCGATGCAAGCGGCCGAATATCGGGTAGAAAATATTTGAGGGTAGAGGTAAGAAATGTGAAGTTAAACTTGTAGGATTAGTAGAGTAGAGAGTGTGAACAGGGTGTATGAGTACGAACATTAAGAAAGTATGAACATGAGATTGTATGGACAGGGTATGAACATAGTATGAACAGATGTGTGAACGTGTAAATATATAATGTAGAAATAATATAATGAATGAATAAATAAATAATATACTTAAATAAAACATATGAACTGAATATTGTGGGGAGATCCCCACATCACTCCCTTCCGAAGACCGTCACTACGGGCGATAGAAATCCGGGAACCGGACTCTTCTACCGGAACGTGTAGTGCGCTCGGGTGGGGCAGGGTCGGGAACTGGGATTGGTTCGGGATTCGAGTTAGACTCGGGATTCGAGGTAGGCTCGGGATTCGGGATGAGCTCGGGGTGCGAGGAGTTCGACAAGATGAAAGCCGGCTTTAGGCGATCTATCGACACATTCAACGATTTGCCCTTAAATAAAATTTTGAAGACTTTGTCTCCACGCTGAAGGACTTCGTGTGGGCCAGAGTACGCAGGCTGGAAGGCTCCTCGCAGCGTTTCTTCCCGAAGGAATACGTGCGACGAGGAAGCTAGTTCTTTGAAGACGAAACTTTTGTTATCTCTGTGGCGAGATGCAGGAGCAGGTTGCATTTTACCTGCAATGGAGCGCAGCCTAGCGGTAAAGTCTGTAATGTCGGTCGTGCCGGTGCTGGCGCTGTGAAAGAACTCACCGGGGAGCCGTAAGGGCTCACCATACACCAATTCGGCCGACGATGACTTAAGGTCCTCCTTAACTGCGCTACGTATGCCTAGTAGGACTAGTGGGAGAGATTCTGTCCAATTACTATCAGCGTGGCAAGTGATTGCTGCCTTTAGCTGGCGGTGAAATCTCTCTACAAGTCCGTTGCAGGCAGGATGGTATGCAGTCGTCTTACGATGCTTGAATCCGACTAGCTTAGACAGGAATCCGAATAGCTCGG
This sequence comes from Eupithecia tripunctaria, assembly GCA_955876795.1. Lineage (NCBI taxonomy): Eukaryota > Metazoa > Arthropoda > Insecta > Lepidoptera > Geometridae > Eupithecia > Eupithecia tripunctaria. The sequence continues at coordinate 2,350,654 of OY041604.1, forward strand.
ATTCAAACTGTCGGCCACGGTCAGTTACAATGTCCGTTGGACTTCCGAATCGGGCGATCCACCCGGATAGTAGAGCCTTGGCTACCGTTTCTGCCGTGATGTCCGCTATAGGTATGGCCTCCGGCCATCTGGTAAAGCGGTCTACAGCAGTAAGACAATAGCGGAAGCCATTGGAGATTGGCATAGGGCCAATGAGGTCTATATGAATATAGGCGAATCGAGCTTTTGGCAAGTCGAACGAGCCTAGTGGAGCAGAGACGTGACGGTTGATCTTGGAACGCTGGCAATCCAAGCACGCTCGTGACCAATCTCGACAGTCTCTCCTGATTCCTGGCCAAACGTAACGCTGTGCTATCAATTTAGTGGTAGCGTTTGCGCCAGGGTGACTCAAGCAGTGGAGGCTGTCAAAGACTTGCTTTCGCAGGGGTTTGGTGACGAAAGGTCTTGGAATGCCAGTGCTCGTGTCACAGTAAATTTCCACTTTATTACAGGGATCACTAATCTTCTCTAAGCGAAGTGACGTTGGTTCGTCGTAGAGAAAAGAAGATAGCTCGGCATCAGCGGTTTGGGACTTGGCAAGGACTTCCAGGTCAACTGGACTTTGGAGCTCGTCAATTCGCGAAAGCGTATCGGCAACGACATTATCCTTACCGGATATGTGCCGAATGTCACTTGTGAATTGCGAGATGAAATCCAGATGCCTAAATTGTCGCGGCGAACAAGTGTTCTTCCGCTCGCTGAAGGCGTGGCAAAGAGGCTTGTGGTCCGTGTAGACCGTAAAGTCTCGTGCTTCCAGCATGTGCCGGAAGTACTTAATACCTTCATAGATGGCGAGTAGTTCGCGGTCATAAGGAGAGTACTTCTGCTGGGACGGGCTGAGTTTCCGCGAGAAGAATGCCAGCGGTTGCCATTCCTCATACTTAAGCTGCTGGAGTACCGCTCCTAATGCGAGGTCGCTAGCGTCAGTTACTAACGCTAGTTCGGCTTGGCAATCAGGGTGGGCTAGCAGGGCAGCTTTGCAGAGACTCTCTTTCGTTTGTTCGAAGGCTGCGAGAGATTCACCTACCAGGTTCACGGGGTCATTAGGCTTTACCGAGCCGGCAAGTAGGGCGTTAAGAGGGGTTTGAATTTTTGCAGCATTCGGGATGAAACGCCTGTAAAAATTCATCATTCCCAAAAATCGCCTCAACTGCCGGATCGTTGTCGGTGCTGGGAAATCCTTAATTGCCTGAACCTTGGAATCCAGTGGTTTTGTTCCGGCGGCAGAGATATTGTAACCTAAAAAGTTTACCTCTGGAACGCCGAAAACGCATTTCGTGGTGTTCACGACAATGCCGTACTTCTGCATACGCTCAAACAGCTGCCTGAGATGACTTTCATGCTCTTCCTCCGATCGGCTAAAGACCAAGAAGTCATCGAGGTAGCAATAACAAAATTCCAGACCACGTGTTACCTCATCCACGAACCTCTGGAACGTTTGTCCCGCATTCCTAAGTCCGAAACTCATGTACGGGAACTCGAAGAGGCCAAACGGGGTCGTTATGGCGGCCTTTGGGATGTCCTCCACGTACACGGGGATCTGGTTGTAGGCTTTGACCAAGTCAATGGTGGAGAAAATCTTACAACCGGAGATGCTGTGGGCAAAGTCGTGAATGTGCCTGATAGGGTACCTGTCGGCGATGGTCCGGGCGTTCAAAAGTCTGTAGTCTCCGCATGGGCGCCAGCCGTTGTCCTTTTTGGGGGCCAAATGCAAAGGGGACGACCATGGACTCTCGGACGGACGCGCTGTACCGCTGCTCAGCATCAAATCGAACTCCTGCTTCGCTAACTTGAGCTTATCAGGAGCTAGCCTGCGAGGGGAACAAGAGATAGGGGGGCCGGGTGTGGTGCGTATGTGGTGTACGGTGGTGTGTTTGTGAGTGTGAGGAGTGCCAGCTGGTTTAGTGATATCAACAAATTCTGACAAAAGCTTATGAAAACGCGAGTCGCCGGATGGAACCTTTACAGAAAAAATATTGGGAACGTTATCAAAATAGGCTTCAGTAGATAAAGAAGTGACATTATCGATTATGCGTCCTATGCGTTTGTTGCGGATGTCAACAATAAGGCCATAATGACTCATAAAGTCGACTCCGATTATGGCTTTAGTGACATCCGCAACAATGAAGTTCCATGGAAAATCGCGCCTAAGACCTAAGTCTAAGTTAAGCTGGGTCGGGCCGTAGGTGTAGATGACGCTACCGTTGGCGGCTCTCAACTCGTATCCGGTCTTGACTCGACGTTCTTGAAGCGCAGACCGAGGGAAGACGCAGACGTCGCTTCCGGTGTCCACTAGGAAGGAGACTTTCGATCGGCGGTCAGTGACGAAGAGGCGACCAGGTGAAGTAGGGCAGTCGTCTGTCGCCATTACCGACTGCCTTGGGCGTTTCCCGACTTCTCGTAGTCGCAGGGCTTGACGCAGTGGTTTGCCTTGCTGCCGTGTCGGTCGTGGTACCAGCAGATCGGAAACCGTTGGTAGTTTGACTGAGATCTTGATCTCGGGCGCCTACGCTGGTCGTTGTTCTGCCGGCGATTGTTCGAGCGAGAACGATGTCCTGACTGCGACTGTTGATTGAGCTGCGTGGTGAGGCTCCTGAAGGCTGCTTTCAGCTCTGCGATGTCGTTGGCCATCGACTCCACGGATCCTGGGACGGCTGCTGTAGAAGTCGAAGCTACGTGTGCGACGGGTGTGACGATGTCGTGAACTCGATCTGCCAGGTCAGCAGAGGCTTCTAGTGAAGATGCTGGCTGCGATGCAATAAGTGTCTGCAGGTTACCGGGGAGACGGCTGCACCAGATGCTGCGCACGAAGTCGTCAGGCACAGTACTTCCAGCAAGGCCTTGCAGATGCCGAAGGAACTGAGAAGGTTTTCGGTTCCCTAGCTCTTCGTGCATTAGTAGCTGTTGTATTTTGCGCTCCCTTGACGCAGAAAGACGTTTCACCAGTTCTTCCTTTAGCTTTTCGTACTTGTTGGTGGCAGGAGGGGACGTTATGATATCTTTCACCTCTTTTGCGTATTGGGGATCCAGATGACCCGTCACGAAGTAAAATTTTGTCGTGTCGTCTGTGACGTTCGAAACGGCAAACTGACCTTCAACTTGCGCAAACCATAGTTCCGGCTCGTCAGGGTAAAACTGGGGTATCTTAATATGAACTTTGCCCTCAACATCGCTTATAGAATGCATTCTCTTCTTACGTGCACTACACCGCTTGGTCACCTTATTACTCTGTGCGGATTTTACCGAGTCCGATGAATCGCTCATTTAGGTATGAGGAAAATTATATCTCTCTGGCTATGATATTCTGCGATTGATATGATATAATTAGGTACCTTCTTGGTTTGATCCAATCCAGGGGTCACCAGTTGTAGCGGGGTCCTGTGTTGTGGTGGTTGATAAATGAAGGCAATCCAGTTCACAGGCAGGTTTATTGTTCACTACAGTTATAGATAGAAGGAGCGGAAGGTACAATAGAATAGTTCAAAGTTCACAGTAGGAGATAGAATAGCGATAAGAAGGAATTACAGCGAGAGCGATGCGAAACAATAGATTATCGATACAGTTCCAAAGCAAGGTAGTGCGCGCGGTAAGTAGGTTCCGTACGACTGGCTGGCGTCACCGGCGGTGGAAAGAGGTACGAGGCGCGGGGGGTCCCGCGCGCTGGTACAATACCGGTCGGCCGATGCAAGCGGCCGAATATCGGGTAGAAAATATTTGAGGGTAGAGGTAAGAAATGTGAAGTTAAACTTGTAGGATTAGTAGAGTAGAGAGTGTGAACAGGGTGTATGAGTACGAACATTAAGAAAGTATGAACATGAGATTGTATGGACAGGGTATGAACATAGTATGAACAGATGTGTGAACGTGTAAATATATAATGTAGAAATAATATAATGAATGTTCACGCCGTATAGCGTGACTCACTTCACTGCGTTGCACCAGCTTCTCATCAATACAGCGCGGTGCGCCCCCCACCGCCAGGCCGCACCCCGCAACGAGGGATTCCCCTACGAGACGCAACGCCGAGCGCACGCGCACACCTTTACCCGCGATCTTTCATAACCTACAAGCTATAATTTATAATAATTCAATAAACCCCAATCGAAATAATCTGAGTCTTTTCAATACAAGACATATTGGCGACCGTGACAGGACAAGAAACGTGGATGCCGTTGGAAACAAAACCGGAGTGCAGGAGTCGTGTCATTGGATTGGTACCCGTGAACGACAAGGCGCCGGCCGAACAAAGAAAGTAAGCCTATTCCTTTTACTTTCCCTATCCCAATTTCCAACTTCTATTTGCTGTGTGAATGCCTAGCTACTTCAAAGCACATTAAGGGCGGTATCTTGCTTTATGCGTACCATCCTTGCCTTATTTATTTGCACAGACAAAGTCAAATTTCAATATCCATTTTTCTTGTCCGCCATTTTAATACATCTTTGGCTAATTTCTTTTTCACTTTGCCTTTGTGAGCCATTCTTTTCCATGCTGTTCAAGCCTATTTAGATAACCAAAAATCATTCTGCATAAACATTACTTATAAACCTTTATGAGCGTAGGTAATTAGCGCAGCCTTCCTTATCTCTAAGCTGAACTTGAACTCGCATGACCTTATCAAATAATTTGCCCACGTTGCAAGTGCGTTAGCCTCTTTTCAATAAATCAATAATAACTTACGAACGTTAATAATACATTATTTCGTTCTTTTAATAAACCATAAACTTAAAATAAATACATAAAGTTACAGTTTTGTTCATAATTTGTAAAATATCCGTAGAACTAAAGTTAAAGTCCTTTTTGAATTTATATTTGTTAAATATGCTACATAGGCATATAAAATCTTTAATTGGTTAGGTATTTCAAATAAAACCCCTTTTCGTGCTCTCATCAAAGCATCCTTTTCAACGCTTTTGCCGACTATTCCAGGCTTGACATCCTCGACCCTCGTCGCGCCTTGGCTGCGTCTTGCTCGACGTAGCTGGTGTTGCTGGCGGCGTGCTGTGCTGTGCTGTGCGGCAGCGTGCTGCCGTGCTGTGCTGCGCTGTTCGTCTTGCCGCGGGCTCAGCGGCAGCTGTGGTTTGAACTGGTGACGGCTGGATTGTTTACGGTCAGAGTGCACACATTATTTACAGTAACTTATACCTACCTAACTCATTGTTCTCGGTAAATTTACAAGTTTGTTACATACCTACCTAGATAAAATCAAAGACTAAAATAATAACAAAATGGCTGAAGCTGAATCCAATACAATAAGATCAAAAGGTCCAATACCATTCATAAATATTGAGTCTACAAATAAAAATGATCCCAGAGAACTCTTAAAAACTTTATCCCGTAAACGCGGAGGGATTAGAAGTAGACTCTCAATAAGTAAAAATTATATACAAAATTACAAAATAAATTCTGCCAATCTTTCCACTTTAGAAATAAAAGAATTATCCTTGCGATTGAATCATTTACAAGAATTATTGTCTAACTTTGACACTGTACAAAGTGAAATCGAAGAGATGTCTGAAAATCTAGAAGAGCAGATTTTACAAAGAGATCTAACCGAAAGAGAGTTTTATTCTCAAATAGCTTTAGCTCAAGAAATAATCGATGCATTTTCAACCAAAAACAAAGATTCTGATCATGGTTCGGTAAAGTCAAGCTGTTGTCATGCTGCTAGCAATGCAATAACACTGCCAACAATAAATTTGCCTACTTTTGATGGCAACTACACAAAATGGCTCGAGTTTCGAGACACCTTTGATTCGATTATTAATGACAACAACTCGATCGCACCGATTAATAAATTTCACTATTTGAGGAACGCGTTAGTGGAAAGTGCTAGTGTCGTAATAAAATCCATAGACTTTTCAGCGAAAAACTACGATTATGCGTGGAAGGTTTTATGTGATAGATACAACAACAAAAACATTCTAATAAATAACCACTTGAACTCATTGGTGAGCCTCAAACAAATACAGAAGGAATCTTTCAAATCATTGAGATATTTAAATGATCTAGTGTTCAAAAACCTAAACGCGCTTAATACTCTTGAAGTGCCTACGTCAGGTTGGGATCCGCTAGTTATATTTTAGGTCTCAGCAAAATTAGATCCCAGAACTGCAAGCAAATGGGAGGAGTATAAGGGGCGCTTATCGCATATACCTACTCTGGTAGAATTTAAAGAGTTTCTTGACAACCGTGCTAATGTTTTAGAAACTGCATACTGCAGCCGCAGTAACTTCGAATCAAAAAACATATATAATAATCAAAAGGAAAACAAATCCAATATAAAAACATTTACTGCGTTGGAAGATTTTAACAAAAGGGCATGTCCCATATGTAAAAAGACCAATCACCAAGTGCATCAATGCAATAAATTCAAGGCCATGGGTATAGACGGCAGAATTGCTGAGGTTTCCAAACATAAATTATGCTCAAACTGCCTTCGCAGCGGACATAGTACTGAGGAGTGCAAGTTAAAAGGTTTCTGCCGCGTCTGCCGAAATAAACACAACACGTTTTTGCACAAAACAACGTTTTGTGACGTAGCTACCGAAAGTACCGAGTCGTCGACATGTGACGTACCGGTTAGCTTATCAGCTGTCTCCTCAGGTCACGTGCTATTATGCACCGCTCAAGTTGAGGTCATTAATGTTCATACCAACCGTACTTACCTTGCCCGTGCGTTGTTGGATACTGGAAGCCAATCTTCGTTCATCACCGATGAGCTAAAACATAAAATGGGATTAAAAACAAAACAAATAAATTCATTTAATGTGTCAGGAATAAACAATGTTAGGTGTAAAGTGTCAGAAAGATGTAATATCTTAATAAAGTCTCGAGTTAGTTCGTTCAGTGCAAATATTAACTGTTTAGTAATACCTAAAATTACTGGCACAATACCTACAGCTCAAGTCGATGTAAAGCGATTAGGCCTACCTGATAACATTGTTCTCGCTGATCCCTTGTTCTATGAACCTTCCAATGTCGATATTCTGCTTGGTGCAGATCAGTTTTTCAACATAATAAATCCCAAACAAATAAAGTTGGGTTCTAATAAACCTATTTTACAAGATAGCTTGCTAGGATGGTTAGTAGCGGGTCAAATTGGGGAATCCGACTATAACACTAATATCCAATGCAACTTTGTGCAAACCAATTCCAAGATATCACTTCAAGATATCCATGATTATATTAAAAAAATCTGGGAGGTCGACGAATTGCCCTCAGATAAAAATACCTACTCAATAAATAAACATCTTTGTGAATCTCATTTCATAAAAAATAATCGTCGCTTACCCGACGGCCGATTTTTCACCACGATGCCGCTGCAGGAAGCCCCTGAGCAGGCGCGTGGCAACTCATTCCCTACTGCAATGAGACGTTTTAATAACCTAATAACAAAAATAAATAAAAAAGATAATACAAAAAAGCAATATTCAGAATTTACAAAATAACGTGACGAGTTAGGGCATTTAATATATAGTAACAAGCCTGAATTTGGATATTATTTAACCCAACATGGTGTCGCTCACAAACAGAGCGAGACCACTAAAACCAGTTTAGGCAAATACCAAAATAACGTCCTGCAAACTCTTGTTCATAAGTAGTAAATAATATATATATATATATATATATATATAAACGAATTTATCAAATACCTAACAATCCGATGGAAATATTCCAACCAAATCGAATCCTGCAGATTTAGTTTCTGGAGCATCGATCCGTAGCACCTGCAGGCTTCGTCTTTGTGGTGGGAGGGTCCTTCACTCCTGAAGGAAAACCAAGCCGAACATGTAGTAGGCACCCAACCTCACACTACTCTTAGTACAAAAACCAAAATGTTATAGGTACGTTAGTGAAACTTCTAACGAGAAGTCCATGTAAGTATCGAACTAAAAACTATTCCAAACGTATTTAAAAAAATTATATTCATACCTATGATCTAAAATTATCTATGACACAATAATCATAAAAAGTCAAATACTAAGTTGACTGGTATACTAAAGGTTGACGCATTTAAACGCCTTCAAACCTAGTACACATTAAAATATTGTCAAGCTGAGTTCTTTACACATAAAATAACTAAATTATAAGGCCAATAAAATAAATGATAAAAAAATCATAATAACATAAAAACTTCAAACTCCTTCGCAATTTAAAACAAAATTATTACCAATTCGTCCATTTTGGACCCAATACAGATTATGTCAATCTGATTTTCAATACATTTAATAAAAAACATCCTATATTACTTAATAATAAATATCACGTCTTATCTAAACTACTCGTAATTATGAATAAGCACTTACATACGTTTATTTCATGCAGGTCCTTAGCTTCCGTCATTTGTACGTGAAAATTCTGGCTAATTCATGGCAGAAACCAGGCCTGCGCCAATCATAAATACCTAAGAAATACAATGCTATTTGTGTACGCATACGTGATCAAATAATACAGTTTAAAATATAAAACAATTTACCTGACGTCGAACAATGAGTTAGGTAAAGTTTTCTCACTCCACGGTCCAGCCGTCATACAGCTTTGAATTACGCTGCCTATGAGGACATAAAACCTTTGTTTTCTCCCGCATATTCACCTCACTTCGGAGGGATATGGGAGGCAATAAGCGTTAAAGCCACTTTATATTATTTAAAACGCGTAGCTAGCAATAAACCCCCTTACGTTCGAGGAGTTAGCGACGCTTTTCACACAAACAGAGGCAATCCTCAATTTCCGTCCTATTTATTCCCTATCTTCTGACCCTACTGATCTCAATTCCCTTACTCCCGGGCACTTCTTAATCGGCCGCCCGCTGACGTCTGTACCATCACGACCCACCTGTCAACTCAGCGAGCCTTAACCGAAACCAGCGCATCGAGCTAGTCCGGCAGCAATTTTGGAAGAGATGACGAAGAGACTTCATGGCAGAACTACAAAACCGTACCAAATGGCGAAAGGACCAAACCCCACTTCAAATTGGAGACCTTGTCTAACTAAAAGAGGACCACTTACCTCCACTTTACTGGAAAATGGGCCGTGTCGTCATATTATACGAAGGCAAGGACGGAGTATGCAGAGTTGCCGATGTAAACACAAATCGAGGAACAGTGAGACGAGCTGTCAACCGCATGTGCCTGATACCGTCATCATCTGAAGACCAACAATAACCAATACCTAAAGTTGGAAACAAGCTTCCAACCCCCCGGAGTATGTTCACGCCGTATAGCGTGACTCACTTCACTGCGTTGCACCAGCTTCTCATCAATACAGCGCGGTGCGCCCCCCACCGCCAGGCCGCACCCCGCAACGAGGGATTCCCCTACGAGACGCAACGCCGAGCGCACGCGCACACCTTTACCCGCGATCTTTCATAACCTACAAGCTATAATTTATAATAATTCAATAAACCCCAATCGAAATAATCTGAGTCTTTTCAATACAAGACAAATGAATAAATAAATAATATACTTAAATAAAACATATGAACTGAATATTGTGGGGAGATCCCCACAATATTCTTTTTGTTTTTTTATTTTGTTTGACAGTAATTTAATTTATAATGTTCCTATTGTTATGTAATTCATGAATGGCTTTTGACATGACACTTCATTGTATTTTATTCTAATAAGATTTTAAATTGAAATTTTATATTGTTAAATATTATTTTTAGATAACTACTGGTGATATCAAAGCACCCCTTTTGCATGCCCTAGATTAAGGCAAAACATGATGGTGCTTGCCAACCTCAATAACCGACATCTCTGTGACCCATGTTTGCAAATAAATAATTTGATTTGATTTGATGTGCTTCGCAGACTTCTGTCTTAATTGCATTAGTTCGCTCGCTTGGTTATCAATTATAGTTACTGTTGTAGATGGGTTGGTATTGTTAGTTAATTAATAGGTGGAGAGATAATACCTAACAGTTCTTGACGTAGCTATGATATAGAAGGTATGAGGAAATGCCACGAATGTTCAGTAGTAGCTTACCTCCTCAACCTGTATTGGTCCACTGCTGGGCGCAAGCCTCCTCCTGATAAGCGTTTATCTCATGGAGGGTAATGCCCATAATCCCCAAGCTGGGCATGCGGGTTGGGATCGCAGTTTGGTGGTATAATTGTTCTGCAGGGGGCGCTGCTGACCCTCGGTGGATATCCCTTAGTCGCCTCTTACGACAACCGCAGGAAGAGTTGGGGTGGTGCAGTAGTAGCTTATGCACCCGGATTTGCATGTTATTTTCTGAAATTAAATGAAAGTGATATTGTAAGCCACTGTAACAAATGTTATTGTTAATTAGGTAGTAGTTTGCATTGTAGTTTATTTTGGTTGTATGTTTCTTTTCTGCTGCAAACGTATTATTTCATAAATTGGACATAATTTTTTGTTGTGTGCACATAGGTTACGTCTCAAACCAGTTCGTATTTTCTTTGAATTTTTTGTGGTATATAAAACTACTTGTTACATTATTTGTGTACCATATAAACATAAATAAATAAACTACATATTTACGCAAAATTTCGGCTAAACTAAACTGTAAACTAATAAAAATACAGTAGTGTGATTAACCCCTATAACAAAGGGCCATCAAGATAGAATTTAATAAGAACGAAGTTTTTAAAAACATTATTGTCTCAAGTTAAATTTTTTATCAATTGAAAATTCGTACCTTAGATATTTGGTCGCGAAAACCCAATAAATTTAAGCCTTAAAAATAAAACCAAAGTACCATCATAACTCATGATTCTATTTCAGGGTTTCCAACAATGAATTCCCGAGGTGAGAATTTCCCTAATTCTCGTCGTCCAATTAATTCATCCGCGGGCCGAATACAGAGATAAGAAGTCGTAAAATTACCCGTTATTCTGAAATTTGAATAATATTTAAACGAGTTAAATACAGGGCCAATATTTCTTTGTATTTAATCTGCATTTTCGCCCAAAACGAGCGGGTTGTGAGCAATTCAAGACTTTCTTTTGCCATTTTTATTGAAAACCCGTGTGGTGTTTTCCTTTACATTCATAGCAATTTTTCGTCACGTTTCAATAAAAAGCTGTAGCTGTTGTAAGTCAGGTTTTACAAAAGTAAATATCTCAAACCTCAAGTTTGCATTTTATGCTAAAAAGCATCTCACGCTTAAATTGATCCTTTTCATTTCATTTCAATTTACTTATTTATTGCCAACTAGCTGCGCCCTGCGGCTTCGCACGCTCTATTCAAGTACCTATGTCCGTCCCCGGGATACCGTTTACCTCCCTGCCAAATTCATCAAGATTCGTTCAGCCGGGAACGAAATAAAAAGTATCCTATGTCAGTCTCCTGGTTTTAAGCTACCTCCCGACCAATTTTCAGCCAAGTCGCTTCAGCCGTTCTTGAGTTATAAGTGTTGTAACAAACACGACTTTCTTTTATATAATATAAGATATAGATATATATAGATATAGATATAGATATGTACCACATAGGTTGGTAGCTTTATGATCTCAACCTCAACCACAACAGCCTGTATTGGTCCACAGCTGGACGCAGGCCTCCCCCTGATAAGCGCCTTGTTGGCGTTTATCTAATGGGGGTAACGCCCATAATCCCCACGCTGGGCATGCGGGTTGGGAATCGTAGTTCGGTGGTAGAATCGTTCTGAAGGGGGCGCTGCTGCCCGCCCCCGGTAGATATCCCTTAGTCGCCTTTTACGACACCCACGGGAAGAGATGGGGCGGTGCAAATTCTAAGCAAGCACACACAGCTTATGATCTAATTATAGCTAAAGTTAGTACATTCACCCTGTTGGCCACTTCAATTTTACCTGTAGGTAGAGTGTATTTTTTCATTTTGTTCCTTTCCTTCACTGTGTGCTAACTCATCGTCACTTTACTTTGCAAAACAACAAAAAAAAAACCGCGCTAAAGTAGAGACTTTTACACACCCAAAGTGATTCACCACGTTGCCACCCCCTACCGGATGCACTTTACCTCTGAAAGGTGCACGTAGCATAATGTGATACCTGATTCTCAGTACGACAATGTGATATACGACATGGCTTAATGCATTGTCGCCTGCCATTTTTATTTTACTCGTTCTAGGAAGAGCTGAGATTGTTAGTTGGCAACACTTAGTTTGTATCTCACGGATATAGAAGATTTAATAAAGTTTTAATCCTAAGACCGTAAACTATTTAATTAATTTTTTGACGAGTTTTGTACCGCAGGTCTGACGCAAAAGAACTACATCAGTATCATCATCATCGTCAGCCTTTATTAGTCCATTGCTGGACAAAGGCGTCCCCTAATGAGCACCATAGCACCCGCTTCAGCTTGCCGTAACCAGCATCTGCCTGCAAACTTTCGCAGGGCTACACTACGTCACACGACGGCTACACTACGTTAACCGAGTCGCTGTCTCCACTTAAGAACACTCGGGTGAAATTTATGTATGAATACAATTTTGTTAGTACACCCGATTTAGATTTAGTATGTTTTACAAAAAAGCAACGGGTTGTACTCCAGGAGTGCCGGTAGAATAGAAAACTACACGCACACTCTTCCTGTGTAGGTACTAAGGCAATTTGTTCTTTGCGATCTTAAATACCTACTTTGAACGGGCGCCGCTCAAAGTAAAAAAAAGATCTGTTAGCCTGCAGCGACACTTCTCTACTACTATGTAAGGTCATCTCAACTGACGCTGTGGGTTCTGTGTTGCTCCCGGAACTAGCGACATCTTCTTTCAACTTAGTGATCTATTTACACAGGTAGCTGTAATTTTTGTTCTTTTGAAAGCTCATCTAAGTAGGCTGCTAGCATACAATAGTACCGATTTGAAATTACAGTAATGCAAGCGTGTTTCGTCACCACGGCGAGGCTGATCTAACATGTAAGATCAGCATCACGTGACCCTGACGCGAGTTTACCATTTATTACCTATTCCAAAAAAATGCACAACACCGCTGGAAGGAACCTGCTAAACTATTTTTTTCTTATAAATTTTCCGAAAAATTACAAACGCTTTTACTTGTTTTATTAGTTGATGAATTGTTCTTGCCCCCATACACAAGCACTTTCAAGAATATCTATAGAACACCCTGTACAGTACCTAATACGTGCATGTAAAGATTATGTACCTACGTTACAAATAGTGGATACAGTAAGATTGTTCCAGGCGCTATGAAACACGACGTTGGCGTTGGTACAATGTAAGCGATGTGCGGAAGTCTGTCTGAGATATCTCCAGCTTGACTTGCTGTCAGCATGAGGCTATAGAACTAGCTGATATTTTGCTTATACTTTCTTCTTGATTTACATTTAACTAGCTGCACCCAGCGGCTTCGCACGCGTTGTTGCTATAGAAACGCCTATAGAAATAGAATTTAAAGGTGATTTCTATCCAACGGGAACTGTATGTATGCGATAAAAAGCCTTAGCCTTAGTTTGATTATTGGATTAGGATTGTAGACTGTATGCAAAATTTCAGTCTGATCCGTTCAGTAGTTTTGGCGTGAAGAGGTAACAAACATTCATCCATCCATACATCCATTTAAACTTTCGCATTTATAATTAGTGTGATGTGATGTGATTTTTGTCTAAGTTATTTTTAAATACATAGAGTTAGCAAGTTACTGGTTACGTAAGTCTGTAAAGTTAAGTTAATATGAGTAAAAAATATACTTAAAAAAATAGAGGTCCAAAAACATCCATCAAAGAATCTTTGCACGGATTTTAGTGGATTGAGGAAAAAGATTAAGCGTATTGAACGTGTCTTTGTTGTTAGTGGTGACGCAAGATCGTGAAGCTGAGCAGCAGTACCCTTTGATCGCACCACTGAGGCTGGACTTGTTTAGCAGTATTGTGATTCCACATAAAACTGAACGCGATTTACGAGTCAAAGGCAACAGGTAAGTAAAAACGGTGCTTCTTAGTCCCTCAATCAAAGGTCTACAGAAATTACTTTTGGTCTGTGAGAAATTTGCCCTTTCTCATGGGCTGAAATATAATGTAACTAAAACGGAAATGATGGTGTTCAGGTCGGGACGAGGTCCAGATAATGTACCCGATGTTCATATTAACGGCGACACCATTAAAATGGTCAAGGGATTCAAATACTTGGGACATTGGCTCACAGAAACGCTGAGAGACGATGATGACATAGAACGTGAACGGAGAGCCCTCGCCGTGAGGAGTAATATGCTCGCGCGCCGCTTCACGAACTGCAGTACCGACGTTAAAAACACCTTGTTCCGTGCATATTGTCTGGGTATGTACCCGTGCCAACTGTGGACTAGCTTTACCAGAAAAGCTATTAATACCATAAGAGTCCAGTACAATGACGCTTACCGGACTCTTATGAGGCTACCGAGGTACGAGGTAATTTCGGACTTCTTTGCCATCATCCGATCTCGAGTGGCGTCTTTCTGGAATAGGCTCAATCGCTCAAGTAATAGTATACTGAGGGCTGTCTCTGACACGGTGTACAACAACCCAATTTACAAGTATTGGATATCCGTCCACATGGACGGTAATAGAAAATAACGGCCCAACAGCATTTTGCTCTGGGTGACTAACTACTTAATTATCTACATTGTGTATTTTCCTTTTTATTTTTATTATTTTGTATATTGTGTTAACTTTAAGATTTGTATATGGGTCTTTACTTGTGCCTGAAATAAACGGATTTTATTTATTATTTTATTTATTTATTTATTTAAAAACAATATCCGAGGGAGCTAAAGACAATGTCGGGTTTCAATTCACTTCAAAAGTTTTGTTGCTAGTAAAATAAACAAGGATACCACTTGAAAAGCAAGGAATAGACCTCTTTTCGGATGATACTCTACGTAATATTAATGCTACATTAACATCGCGTTACAACATCGTAAATGATTAGCTGAAACATATAACATTAATATGTATTAAAACGAATTAAATTACCAACACAATTATAAACTACATACCTAATTATACCCACCCACACCAATCGTGACTTAATTTATTTTAAGCTCTGCCCGAAGTTATCATAATTTCCCTATTTATCGCTTTGTTCATAGCCCAACAACACCTGCGAAGTGAGCAGAGTATCATTCCATTCATCACTGCTTCTGAGCTATTTCTGCGAATTTTATTAATTCATCCACATTCACACGTCACTTCGTGTGCTTTAGTGGGGTTGCTTTTATGGGAAAAGGGCACGTAAGTCTTACGATGAAGCTATAAATTTGTGTGTATGGAGTATAAATAGGTTCATTTTCTTAAACCTTTTTTTAGCTTATTTGAAAGGTCTATTTGGTTTATGGAAAGTAAAATAAGGATCTACAAAGTGGGAGATCTTTTTTGTTTTGAAATCTTTATTATTTAAGTTTTAGATGCCCCCCGTGGCTTTGCCCGCGCCTTAATTTATGTTTCAATCTTTCCCATTTTTTTCTTTCATAAGAACCTTCTCCTACAATACAAAAAAGTTTTTTTTTTTTCCTTTTTACTTTTGCAATTTGCGAAATTGGTCCAGCTGTTCACGATGCCTCAATGGAAATCGCGAAAACACAAATCATAAGTAGATATTAGTTTTCGGACAGGTTATCCCTTATTTGTATTAATTTACAAAAGGACTTTTTTAATACCTAAGTTCATCTATACCTCAAGTTCTGCTAACCAACAATTTTTTTTTTGGAATCTACACACTAATAGTATAAAGAAGAAATATTTGTATTTTTGTAGGTAGTTTATTCAAACATATAACGAATAATCTCAAGGACCGATATAAAAAATCTTTAACCATTGGAATGCTACATTATCTTTGAGTAATAAAAGACTATTTAAAAAAAAAGTTATTGAATCCGGGACAGGCTACTAGTAATATTATATAACGAGGAAAGATTTGTGTTTATGTATGTTTGTAACGAATAATCTCAAAAACGACTACCGACCATAATAAAATTCATAGTAAAATCACATCACACTAATATTATAATATATATATATATATATATATATATATATATATATATATATATAGATATAGCCATGGGCACTTAGTTGATCAACCGTGCCATATAGGTAGTTATTATTTGATCCGTTTTCACTTGTTGATCCGGGTGGTATTTGTTGATCCAATGCCGCATCACCGTGAGCACGTGGATCCGAACGGAGCCACAAGTGCCATCACCAATAATAATAATCATTACCTGGTTTTTATACAAATCCACCTTTTTTGCGTTTTAGCACAAGTTGATCCGATTCAAATGAGCCAATCAGAGCCCACCGCGCTCAGCCATTGGTTGCTTGCACCCTGAGCCTTTTGTTTTACCTAAATCTGATATTTTAATTATTATAAGTTAGATTCTCTGTTGATGTTTATAAAACATCTTTAGAAGATTTGTTTCTTGCAGGTTTGTTTGATAAATTCCAAGCAGAACAACTAAAGTGCGGATCCACGTTCCGATTTTTCAAAATTTTAGACGAAATTTAAAAGGGTGTTTAAATGTACCAACAACTTTTTTATGTTATAAGTCACTTTTCGGATAGTGTTCTTAGCAAGTGTAGAAAGTGACTTATCACTTTCTACAATACCTTCAGGAAGCATAAGAGCGATACTATTTTTGTAAGCCGCGACAGCATGCCTATGTTATTGAGTAGGTGATAAATAAATACACATGTTTTAGACTAGAATGCTCCAATATCATCGACGATTGATGTGGCGTGGCGGGCGACGAAGGTCCACCTGCTATGCAAGAGGTTGCGGGTTCAATTCCGGCCTAGGGTCAAATGTATGTACGAATCAAGGGAATCTCAAAGAATTAGCAAGCTGAAGTGGCAGTCGCTGCTGCGACTGCCCGAGAACTTTGCTTCTCTGTCGGAAGTATTCGTTACGAATCCTATCCTACAGAGACTCTGAGCATAGCTCTTTATATTGCTCGCTGAGCGACTTTGGACTGGTGGACTAGCCCTATCGTGAGTATCCACGTCTCAGCTCCGAAGGTCATGTCGGGTAGGACGCACTGATTGAAAACTTTAGTTTTCAAGCATTAAGGTATGGATACGAGAAGACTCAACGCAGTTTGCCAAACACTAGCCTAGCTAAATCCTCCTCTTAGCCTCCTTCTCAAAATTGTTTTTACCAAACTGCAAAATTTGGCCAAGGCAAAGTGTACTCGGAAAAAAAATCAAGAGGGTAGCAATTGGCCATGTACGACGACCGGTCCCGGATTATTGAGACCATTGATTGGTTTTATCCAAATTCATGCCCAGACCGATGCGTCGCGAGGCTGAAGCTAGGCAATGAATTGAAAAAAATTATAAATTCCATGAAAAATAAGACTTCTAAAGATATCAACGACATGGACCCTAAACATATTAAACAATTAATATTAAATAATGATAACATATTAGGAATAATTTTGAAATGTTTTAATGCATGTATTTCACAGGGAATTTTCCCGGATTGCTTGAAAATAGGTAGGATAACGCCGTTGTATAAAAAAGGAGAAGTTATTGAAGTAGGTAATTATAGACCGGTATGCATCTTACCAGTTCTTTCAAAAATTTTGGAAACTGCACTAAAAACTAGAATCTTGAAATATTTTGAACAAAATAATCTATTCACAGAGTGTCAATTCGGGTTTCGTAAAAATAGATCAACAGAAATGGCAATTCGAAAAACTGTATATTTCATACTAAATGCAATGGATAAGTCGCAGAAGGCCTCCAGTGTCTTCTGCGACTTATCAAAAGCATTTGATTGTTTGCGCCACGATGTGTTAATTCATAAACTTCAGTTTTACGGGTTTGAAGGTACAGAGCTAAAGATTTTAGAATCTTATTTAGAAAATAGGGCTCAATTTGTCAGTGTCGCTAATGTCACATCGGATAAGGAACACAGTAGGATCGGAGTTCCTCAGGGCTCTATTTTAGGTCCTCTACTATTTTTGATTTATGTAAATGATTTGTCAAATTGCCTACCTGACGGAGTATTTATTACACAGTTCGCAGACGACACACATGTAGGAGTAAAAGATATTAGGACTGAAATGGTTGTAGAACAGACTAATCTTGTGGTAGCTAAATTAAAAAGTTGGTTTGAGAATAACGGTATAGTTCTAAATGAAAGTAAAAGCATTGTTATGAATTACTCAACTAGGAAAGTAAATAAGGACGAAATAAAAAATGAAGTAAAATTTCTGGGATGTACTTTAGACGCAACACTGACATTCGACAGTCATATAGACAAACTGTGCAAGCGGCTGGCCAGTGCAAATTATGCCTTATTTAAGCTTAAGCCTATTATAGAAAGAAAGACCCTAATCTCGGTCTATTACGCATACTGTCACTCGATGATTAGCTACGGAATAACAATCTGGGGGAACGCTACGCAGGTTAAGAGGGTTCTCATTTGCCAAAAACGATCTTTACGCATTATTTATGGATTATCGAGATTAACGTCGGTTAGAGCTTTTTTCAAAAAAACTAAAATTATGACAGTCATATCCATATTTATATACAAATCTCTATTGGAAATACACTCAAATAAGGAAGAATTACCAATGAAAATGAACTTACATGGTTACAATACCCGGAACAAGAAAAAATTAGTAGTACCTCAAACTAAGCTTGTTAAAACTCACAAACAAGGCATATGCATAAAGATTCAAATGTATAACAAACTACCGCTGGAAATTACAAGTCTTTCTCTAAATCTATTTAAACTAAAAATAAAATCTTTCTTGGAATCACAACCCTTTTACCACATTAGTGAATACTTAAGTTGTTCTTTTTCTGATCTGCATTCTTAGTCGAATTTTACATTTAATATAGGTAACTATTATTTTCTTTAATACTGCATACTTTATTATATACCATTAATGTAATAATAATGTCAACATGGAATAATTAATTATGTAATGTTTAGAATTATCTTACACATGAATGTATAAATTGACTTGCCAATGTTATTTAGTGTAACGAAATGGTGAATAAATAAATACTGAAATACTGATAGGCCATCCAGCATCCTGGTTTATTCCGTTCTTACAGCGACTCTGTCATTAAGACTAGGTCATCAGCGAATGACAGGTGTGAGATGTAATCGCCGTTTATGTTGATGCCCTTATCTTTCCAGTCCAGCGTCTTTTTATTTATTTATTTTAAGGAAAACCAGCAGCACATGCATACAAATCTTAGTCTGTCAGTCTTAAATATATCTTCCGACGCGCTTGTAAACAGTTTCAAGAATATAATATACCACAGTCTCACTCAATGGGTTTGAACTGCTAGTGGACACTTGTGGCGACGGTTTCTTAAAGACATCTTAGCAGTCAGCACCTCGAAATAATGACAGTCTACTTGGCATGGCCCAGGTTTCAATGGAGTCAAAGGTCTTATACTATATGTAGTGTATAGGCCAGACATAGGGGCTGATTATACCCTTCAGACTTCTGTATAATCTGCCTTACAGTGTGTATGTGGTCAATCGTGCCATATCCTTCGCGAAACTACGTTACGGTAGCTGGAACTTGTCGAGTCTCCTGGCAAGACAGTTCGTGACCACTCGTGAGAACGGTTTTAAACGTACCTCAGAAGCGAGAGGGTCTGTTTGAATTTTTAAGGAGGGTTGAATCTCCCTTCTTAAAAAAGAGCACTACCAAACTCCCACTCCATGCCTTTGGAGCTCTCTCACTATGAAGGATAGCCTTGAAGAGGTTCTGTAGTTCCTGAATAGCTGGGGCTCTTCAGGCTTTCAAAATACTAATTTTATGGCATCCTCACTGAGGGCTTATCCTTTTTTAAATTGCCTCAGAACACGATCTCGTCTTGACTGAGTTCGTCGGTATAATGGCGTGCCAGGGTGGCTCTGGAATCGTGGTCGTCTCGTTGGGTGGAAACAAGGGGCATGTGCAGTGAATAATCAGCCATAGAAGGATTTCTATGGCTGAGAGACAGAGGATTCTGTGTCGACGAATATCTCCGGCTTCGACAATAATGATCCTCCCGTCGTGCGTTTTAAGCTTTATCGGGTGGCTCTTGCCAAGCTTCTGAGTCAATACTTCGAACCCTTGGTTTTGCTGTATTGCCTCTTCAATGAGGCGTGTGTTTGATCTCCGAAGGTCGCACCGCCGCCATACCATCGTCGCAATTATCTTGTTCAAATCTGGCCTGTATGACGAAGGTGCTTTAGTAGTTTCTCGTCTTTCCATCAGCCCGAGAGTCTCATCCGATTGTTTCGATTTATTTACTTATTATTTTATTTACGTTTAGAATGAACACTACTCGCCCACCACCTGGCGAGCTACCTCACCCCGAAGGCCCTAGTTGCTGGCAATTTACTGGCGACGTATGTTCCTACGGCGCATGAACGGCACGCAGCATTTTGGCAGACAACAGCTCGAAAGAAGTTTTTTTCTGACCATAGAGTAAAGTAATTATGTGTATGACTTCACCGCTAATGAGAGGTAGTTATGTTTTGAGCAATTGAAATTTCCTTTCATTCAGATCCAAGACAACAAATCTGTCTGAGAACCTGCTGGAAATTCTCAGTGACCGCCTTGATTTGAATTGGGTTAGGTCGGAGCGTGAACTTCGTCAGACGGTTTCCTTCAAGCTTTAAGTTGATTTTAAGGGAGCCTCGAAGCAATCAGTGATCAGAGACGGTATTGAACTTGTTGATCACTAAGACATCTCTGAATATAATGCTTGCTGTCCGTCATGAAGAAGCCGATCAAATTTTTTGTCACAGGGTCGGGGCTTCGCCACGTCCACCTTTGGGGTTGTTTCTTAAGGATGAAGTTCATTAAGAACAGCCCATCCTTCTCAAGGAAGTTTACAAGTATTTGCCTGTGATTCCTAACTCCATAACCATGCGGACCCATTCAGGATTCGTTACTAGTCCGGGTTCCTACCATGCCGTTAAAGTCTCCCATACCAATGTTGACTTAAATCTTAGTGATGTTGTGAGAGGCTTTGGATGGCATCAGTGTGACGAGGTCGGTGCGTAAACCTGAATTACCTTCATGCTGTTTGGATAGCCGAAGGATCAGGTACGCTACCCTGTTCGATACATTGTAGATTTCTTGAACGTTGTTAGCGAGGGTCTTACTAACGAGGAATCCTACGCCACTCTGGGATGTCTTATCAACCTCGAGAAAGTAGAGAAGATGGTCCGAGTCTAGGGTTACGGTGTTCTCCCCCTTTATGCGGCCTTAACATAATCCCAGAACATGCCATGTAATGTTATCTAACTCTACTTCCATCTGCGCCAGATGATGGTCTGAGTTCTTCCTATAAACGTCGCAAAGGCCAGTTTTTTGAGTTATGCATGGTAGCCTGACGTATTGCGGGGATTCTCGGATTTTTTATTGAACTGTTTTGTTTAATATTTTTTTTACTAAAGATTGTTGTAGATACCCTATTCCTACGAATTAAGACTGTAACTGTTTATTAAATTCGCTCACTCATCTTTTCCAATCCCCATTATTACACCCGCGGAGTGGGGGCACTGGTGACTTGTGATACAGGTTTTATAAACCTACCTCAAGCACTAGCCTCTCACAAATCAGGTCAATGATGTTATACTAGATCTTAATAATATTATGTACACAAAGATTTCATAAGGTCTTTTTTAGTGGAAAATAAATGTTTTTATTATTATTATTATTCTTAGCACTAGCTTTTGGGGGATAGTGCCCATAATCAGCATGGTCGCTGGGCAAGCAAACTTACGGTTTCGCTTATGTCTTACATCCTCACGATATTTTTGGTAAGTACTGTTTTTTATGCTTCATTAACTTTTGTCATAAAGACGTGAATCGTCACATATCATTATTTACCTATTAATAATTATTCTACAGTTATGTGACTAATGCCCTGTTATTTCTTGGCATGAGGATATCAAATGTAGCTTAGTCTTCTAGACTCAAATAAAATCAATTGATATTAGCGACCAAAACACATAAAACAATGTCGAATCAATCAAGTAAATTAAAGTGCCAATGTATGCTTTTATTTTTTTAAATTCTCTGCTTCTCTGCAGCTCTTCTGAACAATTTGGTTTATGGCAGTTACGCCCTTTAAGTATTGTCACATACGGAGCCAACAAATACAGAGTAATATACGGAGCCAACAAATACTGAACCTTTTAAAGATCGATATATAGGGAGTCAACAGATACTGAATTTTTTAAGAGTCGATATATACGGAGCCAACAAATACTGATCCTTTTAAGCGTTGATATAAATAGAGCCAATAAATACTGAACTTTTAAGCGTCGATATACATTTACGGAGCCAACAAATACTGAACGTTTTAAGCGTCGATATATATGGAGCCAACAGATACTAAACCTTTTAAGCGTCGATATATAAGGAGCCAACAAATACTGAAGTTTATACGAAAAATATATCTACGTTACTTAATATACAGTTTCGTCTTGTCGGATCAAACAATGCTCTAATTTTGATAATATAAATGGATCAGATCAACATACGACTTAGGATTTGGTATATAAAACGGAGCCAACAAGTGTTAGAGCGTTTCAGAATTTTGGCCGTTACGGAGTCGATTAAGTTCGAGACCGTTACGAAAAAAATGTCGAGTACATCACTTTCTCGATGAATACGTTTGGCAACGTCGCCCTCAAGTTTGCGCCGTTGCCACTCCGGTCAAGATCTATGCAACCGGAGTCGAGTTATACGGGGGAAAAGGTGGAGTCAGGAATGCAAGACAATTGGGCTGGATCAACTTAGTGCCCAAGTTGGTATTTATATATATGATATATAATATAAATCAGTTCCGTGATAGAAATCACCTTTAAACGTTTCCATTGGTTCAACGCGTGCGAAGAATCTCTCACTTTGTAGATCCTTATTTTCCTTTCCATAAACCAAATATACCTTTCAAATAAGCTAAACCAACCAATCAAATATCTCTAATCTGAACTTTTCTCATAAGGTATTAACATTACTTAAATCGTTTTTAAAAATACCTTCTAAAATGTAAATTTGGATTAGAACCTGTAAAAGGGCTGTGGTTCCGCCATCCCTTGACGAGATTATAAAACATGAGTTGGAGCCACGGATCCCACCAATGAACCCTTAATGGTGGTGCCTACCGAAAAATCCCACTTCATTATTTCCTCATTTAAGAGGGTGCATTCCGTGCCATGTTGTGAAAAGGATAAGCATAGGATTTCACGTTAATGGGACAGGAACAGCATAAAGCATAAAAATTATGTTTTTGCTTACATGAAAACTACTCAACTTATGAAAAAACTGTATCCATGAACCATAGAATGAGTAATAAATTAACCTACAAATCAAAGCTAGAAACATTGTATACACTACGGTTCCTGAGATTTCAGCTAAATTCAGTGCAAAACAGTGCACTTTCATCATTAATACTTTATATCCTATTTTATTAGGTTTTTTTTATCATTTTATGTATTTCGAGTTGTCACCTCGGGGATCTTGTGAGTACTGATATCTACGAATAGTTTGACAACCAATTCCGGGCCTGAAGGACCAAATCCTCGTGGTTCACCCTTGCATTCATCATCATCACCAACGACCTTACCATTCCACTGGTACCTAGGCATCTCCACTCAAAGAGAATACAATAACTTCGTCTCCACTGATATGTATTGCATCTTATTTGATTTTAACAATTTTTTTTACAAAATTACAGATATCATAATTTACAAATCACCGCATGGTTTTACCCACTGATGATTACCAAAAACTGGATAGAGTAGCCTAGAGTTTGGTACCCGCGGCTTTCTTTATCCCATAGTCCTACGTCATACTATAGTGATTAAAATGTGAAGTGAAGCGATGACGGAATAATAGGGTTCGAGTTTGGTCAGAAAGCTGAAACGCTTCGTAAGCGCCTTTTAATTTTTCTAGTGGCGACATCTAGTTATGAATGGATAGAATTTGTTTAGCCACAGATGACATGATAGTATGTAAGGAGCTCTACTGAGCTCTACCATGATAAAAGACTTTAAATAAGGGGAGGTACTCGATTCGACTGTGTTTGATATAAATAAATAAAATAAATAAATAATGCTGGACAATTCCCACAGCATTATCTAGTCTCAAGCTACGCAGAGCTTGTGTTATGGGTACTAGATAACTGATATACATAATAATAATACACTACATAGATAGATATATTTTATTATACATAGAAAAACATCCAGAACGCCCTGAATAAATTTCTGCAGATCGTACACAAATTTGTCCCGAGGCGGGAATCGAACCCGCAACCTCCTGCGTCGCTGGCAGACCTTCGCCCACCGCGCCACAGAGGTCGTCCAATATACATAATATATTTACAAATTGTGTTGTGGTGAATCTGTAGGGAGTGCGTGCCCCCCGCTTGCCTCCTATGACACTCGTGGGATGAGTTTGGGTGGTGCAAATTCTAAGCCGGAAAAACACTTATTTATTTTATTTTATTCTAAGCAACAAATTTATGGACCAACATGGGGATAGCTCAACTTAGCTATCTATCTAATGATGTGATCGAAAAATTGAACTTTCTTCCATTTTTTATTTCAACTTAAACAGCGCGAGTCTTCTTGTTTAAAAAAATACAAGAAATATATTGATCGATAGCGGCGGTATCTCTACTTTATAGGAGTGATTTTGAGAAGTAGCACCAGCTTATCGTTTGGTAGCATCCTACGAGTACGAAATGGTGAATTTTTAACGAAAAAGTTTTGTAACATGGTTAAGCGAGACGAAAATGCGCCGGTAAAAGAAACTTCGAGCAAAAGTACTGATTTACCTTCATTATGCGATATAGCATCTGCTGCTCTTACATACATAATAAGCTAGGCCTAGCTTCGTTCATAAATCACGTGAAATAAAAGCAAAAAGTATTAATTTGTTAACGCAGAGAGCAGAAATTCGACTATAGTATTTTGCTTCGGTAGGTATTATCTTTTCATTTTTAACGGACTTCAGAAAAAGGAAGAGGTTCTCAATTCGACTGCTTTGTTTTTAATGTTTGTTACCTAAGTTTTTTTGACTAGGTGGTCCGATTTTTATGATTCTTTTTTTATTTGAAAGCTTTTGCCTCCCTTGTGGTCCCATTATGATTTGGTCCAGTTCTGACAAGTGAATCCATGAAAAAACTATATGTATACTTGAAGTCAGTTTATAGTTTTTTAAAACAAAATTAATTATCTGTCTTAAAAGTTCACATACTTGAGTAGCCCAATCAAAACTGTTTCCTATTGTGGTGAGTCTATCGACGTTAATAATGAGACGTGAAAGTGACATCTTTCCGTATAGTGTAGTACAGTCTCTCTATCGTCCGGAAATGGAACTACGCAAATCCCTTACAAAAAGTATACGTCACGATTACGTCTGGTTACTTCTCCCCCGTAGACCGAGACACGTTACCGGTGACCCCGTTGACCCACTCACCGCCGCTAACCCTGAGGTGACGTCAACCGATTCGTTACTGCAAACTACACAGCCGATTTAAAACTGACCGAAGAATTCCCTACTTCTACACACAGGTGCATTCGTGCACCTAAGGAGTAACCTCCATGCACTCTCGTAGCACCTGGCGACAGACCAATCAAACGCTCGTTCTCTCGAAAAAAAAAAGTCTGGTTACTAATATCAAATAGACTCCAGCTGATAATTTTCCGGGCATCCGTAACAAAAACATTGTAATTTTCAACTACAGTCAGTGATCTAAAACTAAGTTCGGTTAACATCCAATAATTACCACAACCGAAAACGGATTAGCAAACAGACTAACGAAAATTTTACGTTCAATTATTCCTACTAATGTCCAAAATTTTAGATGAACAAACCAATTCTGCGCTTGAATATAGCCCATGACTGCAATGGAACGTTAAATGTGGCTTTTAAATGACATTCGCCATACCGCGGGATGGGCTAATCGCATGCATATGACATGTGATGGAATATCACGAGCATCATGACGATATCACTTTTGATTGTGTCGACATAGGATTCTATGTCGACACGGGTGGTCCAAGTGGTCAAGGGAATTTGAACCCTGTAGAGCTGATGTTCATACATACATTTCTAACGTCATGCAAGGGCTTGATGGCAGCGGCAAGAGAGTTTAAAATCTGGAAAATGCTGCCAATTAATTTCATAACTTTTTACGATGGTAAATTTATGACGCATACCTATCAAACTATGGACATCTTTACCAACACTCAAAATAAATTAAAATTATAACGCTGGACATCCCAGGCAGACACACAGCATCACCTAGCCCCAAGCTAAGCAGAGTTTGTGTTATGGGCACAAGATGACTAATATACATAATACAATATACATTACACACATAGATATATTTTATTAGATAAAGAAATACCCAGATAACCCGGAATAAATTGAATAAATTAGTATTTGCAGATCGTACAAACATTTTTCCCAAGGCGGGAATCGAACACACATCGACCGTCAGCCAATCCAACTCGGTTTTGTCAACCGGTAGTTACATTTCGACATTGCGGTCAATTCACATCACTAAAACTAAAGCTTGGTTAATCTGTGTTAAGTTTAGTGGCATTTGAACGAAATTGTTATGCTCGGCAGTGTACCTACCATATATATTGGCTCAGTGTATTGGTTTTGCTTCATTACAAGCATAGTTTTGTTTACTGAATGACAGTTATAGTTGATGCATTATAAAAACAGCTAGTTTTCTCAATACTTAACCATTAGGTACTAACTAATCGTATTTAATTCGCTCTGACTGGAGTTTGCCGAATTGCATTTTCTGCTGACTTTTTAGACTTAAGTCGGTATTATGTATACCTACGAGTACATTAACTTCCTGAAGTTGGTAGTAAATAACAGTCTTGGTTCCTGTTGGAAGCGACGTTGATGGCTCGATGGCACGGCGGGAAATGGAATTCTGAGGAACGGGATACGATGGAAATATTGAAAGGCTAGCCTAATGGTGGGTACACACGTACGTAGATACGCGATGAGCATGTTTCATCCGAGCATGGCTATCTACAGACATGCTCGGCCCTACGTCTACAAGCAAAAGCTTGCTCGAAGAACATGTTTAATGTGCGTTGAAACTCTTCGAGCAATCGTTTGAATCTTGTTCGAATCGAACATTTTTGTTGGCTTCGAGCATTTGTCTTGAGACTTGCATTGTACACACGCTCGTACTTGGTCGAGTTCGAGCAAGTTTATCGAGCAAGTAGGTACGTGTACCCACCATAACATTGAAGCACTGGCTCAATGACAACAGCTTTTAGGATTTCTTGCCTTTAAAAGCGAAGGAATGTTCCTATCTAAAGCTATACAGAAGTTTCCAACTCGCAACTAAAACTATCAAGCCGAAATGTTAATGTAGCAGAGTTCCTAATCCAAAGTACCAGGACATCAGAAATATCATGGAAGAATATCAAGCAAGTCTAAGACGAAGATGTAACTGAACAAATAAAAACATCTTAGTGCAATAAAAACGTCCTCAGTGCCTGAGCCCCCCTCAAGAAGTCAGTGTAGGCACTAAGTCGTGCCCATCCGGGAGAAATCCAATACATTCTTCAGTGCCCTCCGACGGTGATCAGGTATTCATTGGATAGCGCTCACTACTCCTCTCTCAAATATAATGCCCTCTGCAGGGTTTGCTACTGGACTCACGATGTTTTTAGCCACTCTAAATAATAAATAAATAAATAGTTTATTATGGAACAGAACAATGATTCACATGGTTGAAAAAAATAAAGGATGTCTTTAGACGAATGATCTCAAGAAGTTTAAAAACAATGTCAATGCCAGAGACAACGCCATCTGTGAAATAAATGTGAATAGAGTTCAAAGCTTCCATGTCACGGAATCATTCTGTAATCCGTACCATTTTATTTGATGTTGTTACTGTTTGTGTGTAAACGTTAATTTGAAATTTCGTTAAACAAATATTAATTTATTTGATTTTATTATTTCGCCCAACTGTTTTAGGGTTTTAGGTTTACAAATCAGATTCAGAGTCAGAGTCAAATCGTTTATTTCGTTACACTTACAAAATAAGCACTTATACAAGTAAATTTTTACTTTATCAGGTTGATATCAAATAATTATTACACATATTCCTACAGCCCTTTCAGGTCTTTCAAAATATGTATGGAAATTTAATTAGGTATGTAATTATATTTTCTTAGGAAATACATTACTGGAAAAACATTATAATAATCCTTTAAGTATTTATAATTAATGATGATAAAACTTTGTTTTAATAATAATCTTGGAAATCAAAAACACCTTATTCCTTATTTCATGATCAATCATTTATATTATATAAGTTGTATTTCACGTGTTAAAATCTGAAACCGACATTCGCGGTATCAGATTTTCTGTTTGCTTAAGACAAAGGTACACAAACAAAAATAGAGCATTTGCATTTGTATCCAGTATATTCAAGATTTTCAGAGTCCAGAAAGATTTTCAGAGATGTATGGTCCATGGTTAGTGCTGAGCTCGCTGTACTGAAATATACACTGCGCAAGATAGTTTTCAAATTTACGTTATAATGTATGATGCACACCGGCTTTGATCGCATAACTTTGAATAAAACTTTCAACGATCTTGCACTTGTTTCCAAAAGGCCACATGAGTCTCGGGGCCTACTATAAAAACAAATATCGATAAAAGTAGAACTGTGCCTGTGTAAAAGTACGGAATTCTTCAACTTAAACTTCTATAATTAAACTAAAACAGGCTATAATTGTCCACTGCTGGACGCAGGCCTCCCCCTGATAAGCGCCTTTATTGGCTATTATCACATGGGGGGTAGTGCCCATAATCCCCAAGCTGGGCATGCGGGTTGAGGATCGCAGTTTGGTGACAGTATTGTTCAGCAGGAGGCGCTTTATTACATGCAAAAATAATATTGTATATCTTTTGAGAATTTTGCAATTTGAATTAATAATGTCAATAATGTAAGTACTTAACTTACCTAATTATTTCTATAAGCCTGCTAATTATTACTTAAATGTACGAAAATCATAATAAAACTATGTATGTTGAGTTTGGTCGGCATATACTCACAAACAGCGAATTAAATATACATATAGTAGTTTTTTTTTAATGGACTAGCGTTTTTCTACCAACTCACTTTATGAAAGTGAAGATGTAGCCTAAGATGATATTATGAATGTAGAGCAGATTTTTTTGGTTCGACACTGTGGGATGTCGACTAGGAATGGGTGGTATGATTTTGTGCGTAAGGTCCTATGATGGAAGTGAATAAATTTGGATTCTAATTTAAAACCTTCTTCTATTTAAAATTTTCTCCCCCTGATAAGCGCGTTGGCGTTTATCTTATGGGGCCCATACTCCCCACGCTGGGCATGAGTCAAATTTTTTATATCTTCAGACGGCTTCAGGCAGTTCTGTGATATAATAGTTCTGCAGGAGGCGCTGCTGCCCAACCCCTGGTGAATATCCCTCAGTCGCCTCTTACGACATCCACACGAAGAGTTGGGGTGGAGAAAATTCTAAGCCAGTACCACGCAGCTACATATCGTTGCAAACAATCGTCAGGAAATGCGCAACTGATCCATATCAACCAGTCGGAAGCGTAGAAGCTGGCTGCATTGCCAGCCTGTATGGCAGTTCTTGATACGCTGCGCCAGATACTTACCAGCCCTCTGGTCATGACGCATCTGAGCGCCAGGTCGAAGGGACCGCACCTACGTAATTTTACGAATACGTTTCCAACCAAGCGAACATATTTATAATTTACGGTAGGTAATAAGAGACTCGTATAACGACGCTCTTCACATTCTAAGATCTCAAATGGCCTACAAAATTGAATAGGTAAACCATCAATTAATTTACTTTAAGTAGGTACTTATTCAAGCAATCGTTTAAATGGGTTATGATTCTTACGATTCACATAATGTCAAGAATACGTTATGGAAGCTTGAATTACGGCTCGTATGGAATCAACTTGGGCTTTTATGTTACGTCAATTTTGTAGGCCGTAATGAAAAAGACATAATAGGTAGACATAATATGTAGCTACCTATTATGTCTACCTATTATGTCTTTTTCATTACGGCCTACAAAATTGACGTATCTACATAAGTAATGGGTAAAGATGTCTTTTTAACGGTTTAACCCACGCCTAGAACAGGATATTAAAAAAATGCTAGGTATTCTATATTTTCAATTATGTTTTCATTTCCGGCTTCGATAATATCACGTTTTAAGGTTTTTGTTTTTAAATAGCTTTCACACTTATCTATTCCCAAGTTTCATGCCATAAGCTAGTCATAACTGTACATTCCGATCGTTATAACTAACGACGATAACGGATTCTTGAGGGCCGGATAGTATTGCATCATTATACTGAAGCGCAATGGTAACTAGCGCAACGTAACAGCTAACTACAATACCAGCTTTCGAGGGTCAGTCCATAGTGTGTGTGTATGTACTATGATGACAGTGTTTTCTACACGTTTCCAAACCCTCACGGATTTCGTTGGCAAACTAGGCTTAGACCACAATACTCATAGGATCCCCGGAGTAAAATACTCGATTTACAAAAAATTCAATAATTTTTTTATGGATTGAAAAAAAGTGCACTCATTTTGTTCGAAATCTCAGGAACCCTGCTGTCCATTGAAATGGTTTTAAGTCATTTCAACGAAATTTATTTCCTAAAAATCAAACTAAATATGTTTGATTCATAAGTTTTTACCAACTCGTATATTGAACTACGGGTCCAATTCCACAGTTGCAAACAAATATGGTCAATATGAGATAAATTCTGTTGAGTACTCTAAACGAGTGCAGTGCAATTTCACAAAGTTGATCCTAATCAAGCGCTAAACCGAGTTCAAGAGTTGTCGTGTACTCGTAACACTATATACATATTAATTTGAACTTGATCAAGCTGAACGTTGTTTTATTGATAGTTCTGGCAGCAAATTGTAAAATTGAACCTAGGTGGTGGCAAGTGAGGTAGATTGAATTAAAGTAGTAGTAATTCAATGGAAATTTGGCTTCAGATGCGCATTTGTTTCCATGCAAAAAGTGTAAGCATTAAAGGTAAAAGTCCTTTTAAGGCGCATACCCGAGCCAATATGACAGCGTTACATATTTTATCATATTTTTTACGATTATCACAGGAATTTAAAAAAATCCTACGTTCAGTTTGTGGTATCTATTATAAGCTATTTTTGAATACCTCTTTCATAATTTTATCTCATATAGTTTAGGAGGAGAT
Organism: Eupithecia tripunctaria; assembly: GCA_955876795.1. Lineage (NCBI taxonomy): Eukaryota > Metazoa > Arthropoda > Insecta > Lepidoptera > Geometridae > Eupithecia > Eupithecia tripunctaria. Next base: position 2,381,899 of record OY041604.1, read on the forward strand.
GCGAAAGTAGAGTTTGGTGGCCAGAAAGCGCAACTTCGTATCTCTGCCTAAGCTTTACGAAATGAAACTATTACAGAGGTATTAATAAACAATAGATAATTATATATATAATACAATAATAGATACCACAAACTGAACGTAGGATTTTTAAAACTGGCTGCGTTTAACGTAATAATAAGATAAAATAGTTGGGGGCGCCACTTTCACTGGTGTATGGGGCCTTAAAGTCGTTATTTTTGGGATATTACTGAATATCTTAATAGTTTCCATAAAATGGCAGAGTTCATACTGTACAATATGAGTTCATACTTTTACTCGCCGTTGAAGAACAAAGCACACTTGGCTACGTCAATTTACATTATAATTAAGTTTATTAAAGAAAGTTTTACTCATCTGCTAACAGATAATTAATACTTATCTACCTCTATCTGCTGTAAATCGGCATCGTCATAAAAGTTTATGTAAACAATTTTAAATTAAATTACTTGTGCTTCATAAAATCGTTGTCCGATTTTAGATATCTTCATTTTTATTTGGGTGGTAAAAGGTTTTCCACTAATGCTTTAGCCTCTTTTTTTATAAAATCAGGCGATAAATCTATGTCTGAACGTGGTCTGAACTCATTATAATAATCACACAAATTTCCTCAACTCGAAAAATCAAATGAAGATAGGATTAACGTTTTTTGCTTTTTTTTCTTAGGCATAGAAAATCCTCTTTAGAGATGGCAGAATATAACCATGGTAGCTCTCGCTATTCTGCCATAGTAGAATACCTAGAACTATTCTACCATAAATTTGTATAATTAAAAATCTATGTTATTTTTTAAAGAAATTGTTGAAAGTAAATTATAGTATGATATTTTACTTCTAAGTTCTACTTACTAATTTCAATTTGACATCACGCTGTAATTTAGTGGCTGTATGAATTGCGTCAAACCAGACACAGTAGCTATCTCACAAGAAGTTGAAGTTGGCTGTATAGAAAATTCGAATGCATGGTGCCATAGAAATTTGAGGTAACAGCTGTCACGACTTGTCATAACTTTTCGTCGGGACGAAATGCCCATAATTCCCACGTTGCCCATTCGGGTTGGGGATCGCTGGGCGGTGGTTGTTCTTCAGGAGGCACCGCTGCCCACCAGCGGATATCCTTTAGTCGCCTCTGAGGACACCCGCAGGAAGAGATGTTGCAAATTCTGAACCGGCATCACGAGGCACGTGGCGTCTTCACACACGTACCTATTCGTAATGATGAGCAGAACTTGCACTTCACGCATTTTCATTGAATTACCTACGCTATGTATGAATAAGCGCATACAAATATATACATAATACAAATGAAAGACCTTGGTTTTATTTATTTAAAAGATTATTTAGTAGTTAAGTTTTTTTTTTTAGTTTTTAGTTTTTATTTATTCGGGGTAACAAACAATTACACTCTTAGCCTAATTAAACAGATACTTATTCTAAAACGATTATCCTATAAGTGCAATCAGCACCGTTACCCTCTAATAAGTTATATAATAATAGACAGGGCAAAAGTTAAATGATCGCTCGCAAATACTTGGGCGTGATTACAATACAAAACAAGATAATAAAGGAAAAAGTTGGTACCTACCTACCTTTTGTGTCAGACTCCCACAACACCACCACGTAAGCCAATAGGCAGCAATGTACCGAGGTTATTTCCTCGGCACACAACTACCTACCGACATCGCGCTGTTTGTGTTATGGAAATCTGGCATATAGGATTAACAAAAAGACACAAGACAAAAACTACCTAGCTATTAACTGTTTGATCGTTAATCCAATCATTTTATACATTGAGGTTTTTTAAATGGATAGAATAGAACTTAAGTAGGTACATGAATTACATTATTGGAGCAAAAGAATCAGACCTAATAGTCTGATTTATTGACTTCTTGAAAGAGAAAGGTGAAGAAGCGAAAATGTCAATGTATGAGAAGTTATTATTATATGATTTAGCTAATCTACGTAGTGGTGCGCGCTCACCAGCATTAGTTTTACAATTTGTGAGTGCGAATACATGTTGTTTACGAGTCTCTCGTGCAGCATGACGGTAAGGAATACGAATGCTTATCTGGTTAACGAGGCTGTTACAATCAAATTTACTGTGACAGATATTGTATAGAAGAAGTTGATCGAGAAACAGTCTTCTAACTTTAAGTGTAGGTTAAAGTCACTAATTTAAATTTTCTCTCCCCGAGCCCATGTTCTAATGGCACTGTACATACTCATGATTTGCGAGATTATCAAAAGGGTATTGATAAGGTTTGCACTGTTTCACACGTCTTGTGGTTTGTGGATTCTTAAGTTTAATTTTCTCCTGTATTAATGTTAGATCTTGAATGTAGCAGTCTTCCATATCACAACACAGAAGAATACACTACTATCACAATAGGTATTTGTTTATTTTCTCACATCTGACGTAACAGACAAGGATAATAATGACTAAACTTGAGTCTGGAACTTTTCGGAGGTTATATGACACCTTACTCCATAACTAAACTAGCCTGAACGAAGGAATAAAATTTACTTCGAGACTAACCTTGGAACAGCCTAGGTACTCCTTCATAATTCTCTGTTTAGGTTAGTACAAATTTTACCTAAAATGAGGAATAGCGGTGGAGTAAAGTTACGCACTCTATAATCGGAGTTTATAAATAAGCCCAAAAGTGCCTTATTTCCTTTAGACCTCACAGGCCTCATGGACACACAATTCTAAGTAGGTACCTAGTACATAAATTAAATAAGCAATTAAATTACTCAAATCGATTTTTTGTGTAGTTTCTGAGTCCAAAATACTCTTCAAGTCTTAACAATAATACAGCTTGGGGGCATAGTGGCCACTAAAGTAATCCTCGCTCGAACCCTTAAACATTTCTCTACTTTTATTTCTTGATTTATAATATAAGTACCTACCTGTTTTTTTTGGTAAATTGTGCCTATTAGAAATTATAGTAGGTAGTACTATTCGCCAATAGAAGGCAGGAAGAGTCATATTTTTCAGTTTAATGAAGATAAGGTTGATTATTGAAAACACGAATAAATTACTAAAATTACTATTCGCCAATAGATTTCGAAAGAGTCAATTGATAACGTTAAAGTTAATTATTAAAAACTTAATTAAACCAATAAAAGGACATTTTCTGAAAATGAATCCTAGCTAGATCGATTTAGCCCCCGAAGCCTCTATATACTAAATTTCAAAATAATATATATACAAGAATTGCTCGTTTAAAGGTATAAGATTCTTCATAGATAAGTAATTTCCATCGATGTGTACTGAAGTGTAAATGCCGCTTATCCTGCTAAGCTAAGATTGTGCCGATCTCAGTGACTTAGAAAGACATCCTTATTGTAAATTATAAACAAAGAGCGAAACCGGTTTTCGTAATCTTTCATCGTCGGCTAAATACGGGGATAAACTTGATCCATAAATTTACATTAAAATACTTTAATTTTAATATTGTCAACATAAACATCTTTTAGTTCGACGTCTTTGATGCCAAACGGACACACAAGGCGTTGTGAAGTCCCTCACGAAGATTTGACAGTTTGGCTGTTTTGTCAGTTTTGTAAAGTTTCGGAAAAAAACTCTAAAAACGACAAGCGTTAACAAAAACGCCAAGCTGTTTGCACTTGGTTCCACCTACCTACAGTTTTCATATGACGAACGTAATGTAATATTTTTTCTGTAAATTTTAGTCATAATTTGCCGCCCTCGAAAATCTGCCCACCCCGCCCCAGGCTCCAGCCTACTTCACCACTGAGTACTAACCAAAAACGTTGATAACTGTAGGAGTTTAAAAATTTGCAATGCTCAGCAGTTTTTGGCGTTGGTCGTTCATACTGAAAATGAATTCTTTGTTTTTCAGCAGTTTTATTAAATAGTTGATTAGCTGAATCATTTCTAGATGTTTCAATTGTTTCATCAAGATGGTTTCTGCTTCTCTTAGTACTCGTTAGGTGCAAAACTACACGTCTTAATGAACTCGAAGGAATTTATCACTATTTTCCCATTTTATTTAAGTGTTGAACCACACTAAGCGAAATCGTTAGTGAACTATTTTTATTTTAAGATGATCTATAGTTGTTTGACGAATTCATTATGGATGAAAACGGGTTAACTACGAACTTTATCCAATACAAATAGATGAATATATTTTAAAGATAATGAAAATAAAATTTTATGCCAATTTTTATGTGAGGGTCTTTAGACATTGCAATTACTGATTGTTTATTGATAATGTTTTATTAGTTTGACTGTAATTGGTATTGGACCAGTAGTAATAGGAGATAGACATAAGAGATTTATTAAAGATTTGTTATTTCAAAATTTTGTTTAGTACTGGAATCGTCGGTACTTTTATCAAAAACGCTTATACTGTTTATGTTTATTTCTAGTATTTAAATGATGTATATTGGTATTTTTTGGGAAACTATTGATATTTTTATGAGAGTACAACAACTTTGTATAAATATAGTGAGGTGGTACTGTCATTATATTTAATTCTTTGAATTTATCACGTAGGGATTCTCTGAGACCCATTTTGTAGATTGCACGAGCAGCCCTCTTCTGCGGCACAAAATATGGTGTTAATATCTGCAGCGTTCCCCCACAGCAGTATACCATAAGACATAATACTATGAAAGTAGCTGAAATAAACAAGTCTGTAAGATCACGGATTTTTTTGACTGCATATGCTGCAGAACTAAATCTCTTAGATAACCTATGTGTATGTGTAATCTATGTGTAAGCCCCACTGAAGTTTATTATAAGGTACTTTCTACAAGTTCTAACGTTTCTCCTTTTATTACTAAAGAAACTTTCGTAGTTTTTAGCGAATTCATTAGGTATGAACGTTGGTGTTCTTCCAACACAAACAAGGTTCGTAGTTAACCCACTTTTTGCTATCAGGGGGAGGCTTGCGTCCAGCAGTGGACCAATACCAGTCTGTTAATGTAATATTCTTGTACACACTTTGCGGTAACCTACGTTTACCGCTCAAGTGTGTATGGGCTCTGACGTCATATTTACGCCTTGTGTATAGAGCCCTTTAGGGGCCAGTCACGTCTCCTTATTTGCACGGCACGTGCCAAGTGTGCACGGAAGAGATTAATGCGCGAATAGTTGGCGACGCCGGGCTACGTGAGGAACATTCATTATTTTGTGATTTGTTTTCTGTAATGCACCTTCTATGAACCTTTATGGACGTTTAGGCGAGGGACAGGGCTCTTTTTGGTTATTAATGATCTGGTTGGCAAATAATTTGTACGTATTATTTGAGAGTTTGTAGCTTTATTCGATGTTTTTCTGTTACAGAGTTTAGATACCTACCTAACTTTTTAACAAAAAAAATCGACTTCAATTATATGGTTTTATCATGGATCTTATTATCAGAACTGGACGAAATTGAGAAATACCTGCTGTATTTAACAGCTGGTATTTCCCAATAAAAAATAATCATCAAAACCGGACCACCAAGTGGAAAGTTCTGAGTTATACAAATAAAAAAAATACAGTCGCATTGAGAACCTTGTCCTTTTTTGAAGTCGATTAAAAAAGGGCATGGCTTGATTGTTTGTTTGTTTGTTTATATTGAATAGGAAACTCCGAAACTACAGGATCAATTAAAAAAAATATTCACCATTAAAAAACTTACTTTTCACGGAGTGACAAATGCTATATTTTATCCCGGAATTCTCACGGGAACGGTAACTAAGCAGGTGAAACCGCGAGGCACTGCTAGTGTTTAATAAAATATTTCATAAAATGTGTAGGTTGTAGGTAATTACGCTACGCTGCACCTACCACGTAAAGACCACCTGCAAAAGTATTGTATTTCCTCCCAGAGTTTAAACGTAAATGCTGTATAAAATGAATATTTTATAATAATAATAATAATAAATGCTGGACAATTCACACAGCAATATCTAGCCCAAGCTAAGCAGAGCTTGTGTTATGGGTACTAGATAACTGATATACATAATACAATACACTACATAGATAGATATTTTTTATTATATATAGAAAAACATTCAGAACGCCCTGAACAAATGTCTGCAGATCGTACACACATTTGTCCCGAGGCGGGAATCGAACCCGCAACCTCCTGCGTCGCAGGCAGACCTTCGCCCACCGCGCCACAGAGGTCGTCATTTTACACAAAAAAATACAATAAAAAATAAAACTTTTTGCTCCAAACCAAAAAATAAAAACATAAAAACAGAAAACCGAACACGAATAGTTCGGTTTACTGTAATGCTGCATAAAAGTAAATAGCAATATTATATTCGATGGAAATTTCAGAAGCGTACTAATTCCTTTCAGTAAAAATACGTTGGATATTATTTATCGGGTGAATTAAATAAATAAAAAAACAGACCGTTTCTTACAATCATTACGAGCTGAACACAATGCTGGACAATTCACACAGCATTATCTAGCCCCAAGCTAAGCAGAGCTTGTGTAAATGATGACTTAGACCCGTATTATGAAAGTATGCTTAGTCATCGACCTTGCTTGAGTGATGTTGATGTACAGTTTTAAGTAAAGACTAAGTTTAAAACAATGCTTGGGAACTCATGCAAAATCTACATGAAAGGATTTCGACGCGCTAAGGCAATGATTTTGAAATCGTGCGTTTCGTTTTACAAAAAAACATCAAAACAACAAAAAAACTCTTAAATATAAATTGTTAGACCGGTTGATAAGGTAATCCTGTATCTAAAAACGTTCCTACGTTTTTTGCATAATATAAATGTGTAGACCATAGACTAAACCCTACTCACTCAAGTACAGATTTAGTGCAACTAGCTAAGTAGCATCAGAGTTACATTCTATATCAAAGATTTACTTGAGCAGAGATTTTAAGCTTGAGTAGTACTCACGTAATGACTGCCTATGTAATGCTTGAGGAAGCTTTCTTAATACGGGCCTTATACTACACGGTGCCGGGTCGGTGTAGCATGAGTCATCCTTTATGGGTACTAGATAACTGATTTTACTTATTACGATACATCACATACTTAGATAGGTAGTTATTCGTAAGTTACTAAAAATCACCAAAACATAAAATTTTAATCAAAATCAAACAAAATGTAGGTAACTAAGACAATAGTGCATTCAGAGAACTGGTTGAATTCCAGCCATTACCGGCAGTTTCGACATCTCGTTACGTTACTCCGACGTAAAAGTTGTAAAAACAGTTTTTTGTTAAGTCTAGGCAAAAGTGCAATTGGATTTCGTGGGCAGTGTTCGAAAAACTAGGAAATGTTTGGAAATTGAAGTTAGGAAGTTCGTGCTTATTGCGTCTCGTTTTACATTAAAGATACCTAATTTCGGGAAAGGCCAAAATCAAAAGATAAAAAGATTTGCTGTAAGAAAACTCTTGTAGGGTTAAGCTTGCCTTTTTACATGTCCTATAAGTTGTTTACTTTTGTTTGATTTGAGTACAATAAATATATAAAAGATTATTAAATAAGATAGAAAATAAAGAAAATGAATTAGTAACTACACATCACTACAAATAAAATAAAAGACTACTTAGTAACACGAACAAACACAGTTAACAATTATTGAAAAGCTAATACTAACACAAGTAGACAGGTACCTAAGTACCTATTGGGTTGGTACTGAGTAGCCCCCTCAGCAGGCAAACGAGCGCTTGTGTGTAGGCTTAAAAAATGCGAAAGATGGACGATTGTTACCTCTTGACGCCATGACTACTGAACGGATTGGGCTGAAATTATGCATACATGTAATTCTAATCCTGGAATCAAACATAGGTTAATTTTAAATAAATTAGGATAGAAATCACGTGAAAAGTTTTCGTAGGAACAACGAGTGCGAAGCCGCGGGGCACATCTAGTAATAAATAAAATATAGATCTATGTATTGTCTTGTATTAGGTGTATCAGTTATCTAGTACCTATAACACAAGCTCTGCTTAGCGCAGAGAATGCTATGTGAATTATCCAGCATTATTATTAAGCAGAAAAGGTTCCTTCAGAAACCCGTTCCTCAGAAAACAGACAATCCTACCTTTCGTTCTCATTATAACTATAATATCAGCCCAGAACTTTCAAGTAGGAAAATATTTAAATGAGATTCTGTAATTATGCGTAAAGTTTGCCTTTTGGGCCCTGATAAAGAAACGGTTACGGACTGGGGCCGACCCAAGAAAACCTTCACGTAGAATACGGGTTTTGGAGCTGGCAGATCTTCAACCTCAACCTCAACAGCCTGTATTGGTCCACTGCTGGACGCAGGCCTACCTCTGAGAAGCGCGTTGGCGTTTATCTCATAGGGGATGAGATAAACGCCAACGCGGTAATGAGGTTGAAGTTGAGCTCTACGTGACAAATTCAAAGAAATAAACATGATGACAATACGAAGAAAATAATATTTATGAAAACTTGTTGTAGGTACACTCATAAAAATATTAATCGTTTCCCTAAAAATTGCGATATGCATTATACATATAAATACTAAAAAACACTACAGTCTACAGTGAAGAAGTAACAAATATCCATCCATTCATCCAAACTTTTGTATTTAAAATATATGTGTGACGTATCTACGTAGCGTCGTCACCGTCGGGTGCGGCTAAGAATTTGCACCACCCCAACTCTTTTCACGGGTGTTATAAGAGGCGACTATGGGATATCCACCAGTGGGCGGGCAGCAGCGCCCCCTGCTGAACGATTCTACCACCAAACTGCGATCACCAACCGCGCACACCCAGTACGGAGATTATGGGCACTACCCACCCATGAGATCATATCAGGAGGACACTTGCGTCCAGCTGTGGACCGATTAAGGCTGTTGAGGTTGTGGTACGCAGCGTAGTGATCAAAAGAGCAAGAAGTTACCTGGAATAAGTGTAAAAGCAGCCAGGTCGGGGTATTAACTGTCCAAAATATACGTTTACGGTCGGACGGACCGAGCGCCGGCCCACTGCCTCGACTCTTACTTCGCCTCTTTGGAAGTTTTGGTTGTTACATAGTATGGAGTTCGGCCTATTTGTTTCTTGGAGATATGTTTATTTGGAGTTTGGCATGGTTTTAAATTAGTTCTGGATTCTGGGCCTTATATTTATGTTTTCACTTTATCATTGTTTATCTTTCAATAATATACAGGGTGTCCCAGAAATAGTGGATGATTCTGCACGTGCGTGTGCGGGGAAAGGGACGGGACCCCACAACCCTAAAAAAATCTCTATCTCCAACAGTCCACGGTTTACGACATTTTTTGTAAAATTTCAAAATATCTTCGTTTTCTTCACATTTGTGGACATCACGCCCGCTACGTGAGGCCTAGTTCGGATTTTGTAACCTAAATGTTGGTTATCCTAAATTGCTTACAAAAAACTCAACTACTTAGGATAGTAGTTAACTAGTAGTTCCTAAACATAAGTTTTATTTGTGATATTCATTTTACTTTAAGTTTGACCACCTGTGTTGTAAAAAAATGTATTGGAGACATATATGTCTGCTTGTTTTACTGTTGCTGTTATTTTATTGCCAATTTTAGCACACTTCCGTTCCACAGCTTCCTCTCCAAGACTAGTATACGTACAGTCACAATATCTGTGCACCTGGGGCCTGATTCCACTAACACAATCGCCTCAGTATGACAATATTATCGCTTAATTATCGCGTAACAATCACCGCCATTGACACCTTTTGGTATTCTACTTACACGATCTTTTTTTGTTTATGCCATATCTATGACTATTACGATTATGATTATATGCCCCACCACATTATTGACACGATATTAAAAATCATAGAGATTGTAATGTTATGGTAATAGAATACCAAATAAATTTACGACTAAATCTCTATCTTAATCATATGGCACCGTTATGGCGCCATTATAGCATTTTGTTTAAACAATAGTGGAATTAGGCCCCTGACCTCGTGACGTCATATCGGCGGTCTGGGTACGGTGTGAAAAAAAGTTTTTTCGAGAAATGTGTGGGTGAAAAAAATTACTAACCTTTTCAAATCTATTTACCGGGGAGTGCGCGGAGAGGTGACAGGGGAAGCGGGAGAGGCGCCGCATTCCATCGAGGTGCGCAGACATTCTGACCGGGTTGTACGTCGCATTACCACCCTTACCTTGTGGATATTCCATCGACTCGCACCATTGGTTTCAAAGGGAAGATAGGTTACGTTCTCCCAGCGCTTACTCAAAAATTGGCATGTGTTACAACTACACGCAAACACATACGCTCACAGTTATATTTCCAGTCCTGTGCAATAAAAAGAAGAACAAAGACGGAAAGACGTATCTAGGACCGAAGTGAGACTGAGACAACAATATTTCACGCGAATCACAACCGCCCGTGCCGCCGGTCAGACGGTGACTGATGTGGGAGAACACAATTTTACACAATTTGAGGTTGCCACTTTCGAGCAACCAGTACCTCATCTTCGTTTTTAATAAATCAATGACCCGCATTAAAAGGTTCTCCTCCCCCTTTATCATTCGTACTGAGTTGGAACTCTGCGCCTGCCTCTAGTTTCTTGGCCAACTACAACAAGAGTCTCAAGACGAGAGTGAAAAGGCATCTTCTAGAACTTCGTGATCATCTTCAGTCACGTCTTTATTGACTACTAGCTGTGCCCCTCGGCTTCGCACGCCTTATTCCTATCATCCCACGGAAACAGATTTATGGGATAAAAAGTAGCCTATGTTTATTCCAGTATTAGAATTACCTGTATGCAAAATTTCAGCCAGATCCGATCAGTAGTTTTGGCGTGAAGAGGTAACAAACATCCATACATCCATCCAAACTGTAGTGTAGTGTGAAGTGTGATGTGATAGTGTGATTAGGTGAGATTGGGGTCAAACAAAGGTCTGTTGTACATTAAAACAAACATCTGGTCTAACCTAACCTAATTAATTAATTCTTTATTGTACACACAATAATACAGAGCAACAAATTATTAATAAGGATATGTAAATAACCGAGCTTAACCCTGAATAATGCCTACGCTCCTAAATACCAATAATTTCCTAGGATACCTACTTATTCCATCAGAATTGATCCGTATGAATATGAAATTGTCCCAGACAAGCTTTGAAAGAAGAAAGAAAGAAAGAAAATACATTTATTTGGACCAAGTACATAACACACACATAACACGACATACGTAAATATTATAGATCAGTAGAAAATAAGAAAGCCGAAGCTATAACGGCGCTGCGCTGATTTTCAGACAGGTCCTGGTGTGATGGCACAAGACTAGAAGACATTTTTTAACACGTGAGTTGAGGAGGAAGATTATTTAGTTAGGAGAGTGGACGATTACTACATACATACGATATTTAGCAAACAAGATAGACGAATGAAAAAAGTCTGTAGCCGGCCTAACCACATTTTCCGAAGCTATTTTTGTGTATGGTGGGTAAGTTTCAAACGTCAAACGTCAAGTCAGTGACTTGACGTTTGACGTTTGAAACTTACTTGAAACTTACCCACCATATGAAGTCAGATTTTCCCTCTTTTCGCAGTATTGTATTTCTCTAGAAAATTGGAATGTTCAACCAACGAATAGAAAGAAAATTAATAAAAAGCTTTTGTAATAACTAATCTTATCAGTTTCTATCAAGCTTTAAGGCGCTTATCAGGAGGAGGCCTGCGTCCAGCAGTGGAACAATACAGGCTGTTGAGGTTGAGGTAGGTATCAGTTTCTATCAAGCATTGTATGTATGTCATACAGAGGGGCAAAACAAGCCAGCGTTCTTACGAACGCTTTCGATTGGTATTGATACGAACTTTCCCTTACCATTAGAGAAAATACTAGTGCCCTGTCATGAAATTTTTGTCCTCTCATGAAATTAAGCTGTAGCGTGTATGTAATGTTGTGAATATTTTAACTTATGTGTAATTATTTCTTTGTTTTGTACTTTTTGTGTATAGTAATAGTCTTAGTTTTGTACATTTTATAATATACGTAGCCAACTGATAAAGCCCAGACAAGTTAGTCTTCATTTTGTTTTTGTTTTAATAATGATCTGTGAACGAGTACGTGAAGTTGGCAAAAGTTTCCTCAAACCCATAACGAGGAATACAATTGCCATAAAAAAAAACGAACAGTTTAGCTACCTGAAGATGGATTGCAAGAAAATTACAGTCAAATTAATAAGAAATAGTATTTACAATTGAAACTATTGGGCAGTCCAATAAAAGCCCAATAGTTTCAATTGTAAATACTATTTCTTATTAATTTGACTGTAATTTTCTTTGTTATTAAAGACAATTGTGTGCACTTTATACACCTTTATTTTTTCAGGTGGACTTCAGCAAATTTGCTGAAATAATGAATCGTGACAAATAGAGTTCTAATTAAAATAAATTATTCTCGGTAACATTCGAGACCTCGAAGCAATAAACCATTCTAATAACTCTCGGTGGTGCAAGTTTGTTTCTAATCTTCAACTTGGGGAAAATTACTTGCCCTCTAAGGCACTTGACGGCTTAATCGAGAAATAAAATCCAAAGTTTCATCACTAGCTTAGGCTGTGCTATTTGTAAATGTTGGATAATCTATCTATCCCAACTCATCCCATGGGTGTCGTAAGAGGCGACTAAGGGATATCCACCGGGGGCGGGCAGAACCATTCTACCACCAAACTGCGATCCGCAACCTGCAAGCCCAATGTGGGGATTATGGACATTATCCCCTATGAGATAAATATCCATCGATAGATCCATAAATTTAGAAGCAAAAAGCGTTTGCATTATTTCGACATTTTGCCGTAGATTTGCCAGCATTATTAATTAACTAGCTACGCCCTACGGCTTCGCACACGTTGCTCCTATGGAAACGTTCTTCTCGTGGAAACTGATTTATAGGATAAAAGAAGATAAACCTATGTTTGATTCCAGGATTCAGACCGATCCGTTCAGAGGTTTTGGCGTGAAGAGGTTACAAACATGCATCCATATATCCAAACTTTCGCATTTATAATATTAGTGTGATGTGATTGTCCAGCCCCTACAGAAGCCATGCTGCCACACTACTACTGTGTTTGCTACAGGAACTATACTATAGGTGCGAGAAGAATGAGGACTGCGTCGTGGGCACTGAAAGTGTTAAGCTCCGTCATCCATCAACATCTGACCGACCCTTATCGGTCTGATTCCAAGTGCCAAGGTTAATTGAGCCTGTTTGTAGGCTACAGGAAATGGATTGGACATTTCAGGCGCTTTACAACCTGTATGCCTTTTAAAAAACCTGTATGCTAACCGTCTGGATTTGAACTATTCTATGAACAATTTCACCTTCAAGGGTTTAGTAGTTTTATCGTAACCTGGACCCAAACATTATTATATTCATTTCACTCACTATGGGTAAAGCTAAACATACTCGTGCAGTTTTGGTGTTATCTGGACCTAAACATTATATTAATTTCACTAACTATGGGTATAGCTAAATATACTCGTAGTTTTCAATGCATTGTGTAAAGGTACCGACCGAACTTGACAATATTTTATGAATAAAGAGGAATCCAAATTAACAAAGCGAAAGTTCATTAAATAATCAGAGAGGAATTAAAAACTCGTTTTACGACGCGACGACACAGATAACAGCTTGTAAACAATAAAATTTATGATATAATCAGGGGTTTAAAAGGGCGCTGTGCTTTGTTTACAGCTTTTCACTTCCTATAAATATTTTTATAGCGAATATTTGTGAAAATGTGAATTTGTGAATTTTTTGGGCCAAGTCAAAGCAGAAATAAATAAAAAAAAATGTTTATTGCAATTACTTAAAAACTATACATACAGCTTCTGGAGTCACCCTTAAAGCAAAATTTACTTGTGCTGGGAGACCCCGCTCTTACTATTACTATAACAATCGTAACACGATATACTAAGTTAAATTGAAAATATTTAACCAGGAATTATTTAGACTAAGAAAATTTTAATTAAGTTATTTATTTATAAATAATATATATAATTATTAATTTTATAATAACTATAGATAAACAAATACATCAGCAGCAGCCTTAGACAAAAGAAACATACATAAAAATATCTGTGCCATAGCAAAAGCTACTGAACGCAGCGGGCTGTTATTTAGCATTTGTAAATCTAGATCTAGAATGTCGTGCAGGGCGTCCTACACTACGTTATCCGAGTCACTGTCTCCACTCAAAATTACGTTTTTCACATCGATTATCCGTATAAAATCGGAATCTATTGTCAGCGATACCTATTTTATCATATTTTTACGTTTATCATAGGGTTTTTTAAAAATCCTACGTTCAGTTTGTGGTATCTATTATAAGCTATTTTTTAATACCTCTTTAATAATTTGATCTCATATAGTTTAGGAGGAGATGCGAAAATAGAGTTTGGTGGCCAAAAAGCGCAACTTCGTATCTCTGCCTAAGCTTTACAAAATGAAACTATTACAGAGGCATTATAAAATAACTTATAATAGATACCACAAACTGAACGTAGGATTTTTAAAACTTGCTGTACGTAATAATAAGACAAAATAGTTGGGGTCCCACTTTCACCGGTGTATTGGGCCTTAAACATAACAGAAATATTCGCGCTACGAATTATTTTTGAAAGTAAGACCACCTTAACCTTACATTTTTCTCAGCGAACTCTAATATCACGAACACAGTTACCGAGACGAGACTGCCAACAAACTTAGTGCCGGGGCGTACCTTTCAACGGTCCAACAACGGCAGAAAATGCAAGTCCTAAAAGTGCAGACGAGAGCTGCTACTAACAAGATGTGAACTTACAATTGGTCTTTTGAAAAGCACTGCGACACGGCAGCTGGTGGTATTTGTTGGTGTGTTTGGCAATAGGAAGTTTGATTCTTAATCAAATAATCATACGTAATCTCTACTTCATTAGATTTGAACGGTAACAGTATTTAAGGTACACATAATAGGTCGGTAAGCAGGTTCACAATTTTACAATTTTAACAACTATAGAACATGAGTAGTAGGAGTAAAATAAAGGTATAGCAAACCAAATATAACTAATAATAGGTACCCATTTACTAATAGCGCACTCGCCTTATCAAGGACTTATCAGTGTTTTGTTAAGGCCCATACACTACACTTATAACTCCACTTACATATATGAGATAAAATTATAAAAGAGGTATTAAAAAATAGCTTATAATTGGATACCACAAACTGAACGTAGGTTTTTTAAAAAATCCTATGATAAACGTAAAAATATGACAAAATAGGAATTGCTGTCAGATTGGCTCGGGTATGCGCCTTAAGTCTATTTTTTTTTCAAACTCAAAACACCGCATTTCCTGCGTCGTCGTCGGGGTAAAACTGTTTGTTTTCATAACTTTAAAAGCCTCATGGCCTGTTTCGCAATCTGGATAAGTTCTGCATACGTTCCAAATAAATTTATCCATTTCATAGTTTTGATCAGTACCTACCTACTATGTATTGATGACGCTGTAGTACCTACGAATCGAAATACTACTGACAAAATAAAACTAACAAACACCCAAATAACAAAAGCTCTGCGAGCACTACTTTTGACTATAAAAAGTGATTTTTCATAAAAATTTGGCCATTTCGTCAACTCCCAATCACAATACTGTATAACCACCGCATCGACCAAAATACCTGCGAACGCTTAAAACGAACAAATCCTCCAATTTCTGTACGTGTCAGCTTAATTTGCTGGGTGCAAGTTATCACGGTCGTTTAATTTGGTCGCGATCGTATAATACAGTTCGTCATACTCTGCTTTTCCCAGTATAAAATAGTAGTTTCGGACATTGAATAATTAAAAAGGGAAGATAGGTTACGTTCTCCCAGCGCTTACTCAAAAAATTGGCATGTGTTAAAACTACACGCAGCACCAGCACCTATGCTCATAGTTATATTTCCAGTCCTGTGCAATACAAAGAAGAACAAAGACGGAAAGACGTATCTAAGACCGAAGTGAGACCGAGACAACAATATTTCACGCGAATCACGACCGCCCGTGCCGCCGGTCCGACGGTGACTGATGTGTGAGCACACAATTTTACACAATATGAGGTTGCCATTTCCGAGAAACTAGTACCTCATCTTCCCTTTTTAATTAATCAATGGTTTCGGATCGAGATTAGATTTAGCACGAAGATAGGTCAAGACCTAGAATAAAACACAGGTTACTTTTTATCCCATAAATTGAGATATGAATAGATTAAAATAATCACACTAATACTATAAACTAGCATTTACCCGCCGTTTCGTAATTTTACCTGCGTGTAAATATTATTATTATTATATATATATATATATTATTACTAGCATTTACCTTATACAAATATACATCCTATGAGTGAGACTGTATGGTAATCTACATTTTGCTTCTACTCATATATAGATGTAGGATGGATACAACATTCATATAATAAGTTTCTTCTGTTGTTATAAATAAATGTATTTCTTTCTTTCTTCTTTCTTTCTAATAAAACAACGCGATCCCTGCACACAATTAGGACATAAACCTTCTTCTAGAATTTCCGTTCACAATACCTACAAAATATAAAACTCAGCGTAAATACAACCTCCCGAACCGGGCAAAAATAATCAAAATAAAGCGGTTTCTGCAATTTATTGGTAATTTCTCGAATGCAAAACATTGGTTAGCAACAACGCGTTCATCGTATTAATGTGTTTACGGTGCTCCGAAATATTGGAGTGTTTTATTACCGTATGTTTTGGTAAGGGTGCCCATTCGCAGCGCGACGCGTTGCTAGGTGGATCATCTTTCTGTTGCTGCTTTATAGTGGGTACACACGTACGTACATGCGCGACGAGCATGTTTCATCCGAGCATGGCTATCTACAGACATGCTCGGTCCTATGTCTACACGCAAAAGCTTGCTCGAAGAACATGTTTAATGTGCATTGAAACTCTTCTAGCAATCGTTTCAATCTTGTTCGAATCGAACATTTTTGTTGGCTTCGAGCATTTGTCTTGAGACTTACGCAAGTACGGTCTTGAGCAAGTACGTACGGCTGGTAACTATTACCACATGTGTATTTGAAAATCTAATCAATAAAATAAAAATTAAACATTTTGTGAAACAAACAAATTGGTTAACATCCTGGT
This sequence comes from Eupithecia tripunctaria, assembly GCA_955876795.1. Lineage (NCBI taxonomy): Eukaryota > Metazoa > Arthropoda > Insecta > Lepidoptera > Geometridae > Eupithecia > Eupithecia tripunctaria. The sequence continues at coordinate 2,399,041 of OY041604.1, forward strand.
AAATTACACATTTTCGGATTTAAACTTTTTGCAAAGGCAACCGAATGGTCCTAAAGGAAATAAACCCCATTGAACAGTTTACATATAAAATGAAAGTCGCTCTATGAATAGGCGCCTTACAACTCAATTACCCTATAAATATTTGCATGGAATGAATGCCTCTTTGCTGTGAAAATTACTATTCATTCCTGCCAATACGTTCCTATTACTCACACACTTACAGTGATTGCTTATAATAAGGTAGTAAATAATAATAAAACTGGGCTCGTATGCTAATCAGATTCAGATTGATAAATTTAAGGAAATTCGTATAAAAACATCGCGTAAAGTTCAAAATATTGACTGTGAAACAAATCCAAATAGAATCGAAATAGCATCAGGCAGATGCTGGATGCGGCAAGTTAAAAGAAAGGGGGCTATGGCGTTAATGTCCACTCGACTATTATTGAATAATGGTCGTCTCATTTTTCACTTCACGATCATCATATTTTTCATCTCCAACAGAAAGAAGATATTTAAAACGTTTTACAAAAGAAAAGAGCTTCTCAAGTTAACGCGTAAAATTTGATATATAAAACAACTTGAAAAATTAAATTACCTACTATACGCTTTACTTATTTATGTAATAATGAATTAAAACTTTCAATATCTGGTATTTATGTAGGTTTCTTAAAACTATTCTAGAAAGTTGAGTAATTTTTTCTTCAGCATTTTGACTTTACTTTTTCTATAAATATGTGAAATTACATTATTTTTTTGTATTACGCTGCACCAGTTTGATTCAAATTGCATTTTAGACAAGCAGCGATTAGATCAAAGTCCTAGAACATTCTAGACGGTAAAATGCAGTCTTTTCAAAGCGGCACAACGTAATAACAGTTTGAGTTCGCATTATTCAGAGCGGCATTATGCACGGCCACGCGGCGGGTAGTAATGAAGTGCACGATGAATGCTGGGAAACCGTGTCAACAATCAACATGTTCTTTATGAATCGCCTCTATGGGTGAGGTTATCCAGGGTTATCCAGATAGCTAACCTGAACCATAAAGTTTGAAAAACGTTACAAGTTATAACGACTTAAAACTCTTTTATTTGTAATTTTTCGCAATGTCTTTTCGTCGCAGATACCGCAGAGCCTCAAGACGAAAGTCTTTAACCAATGTGTGTTACCCATTGATTAATTAAAAAGGGAAGATGAGGTACTAGTTTCTCAAATGGCAACCTCATATTGTGTAAAATTGTGTGATCCTCAGTCACCGTCGGACCGGCGGCACGAGCGGTCGTGATTCGCGTGAAATATTGTAGTCTCGGTCTCACTTCGGTATATAATTGTGAGCGTATGTGTTTGCGTGTAGTTGTAACACATGCCAATTTTTGAGTAAGCGCTGGGAGAACGTAACCTGTCTTCCCTTTTTAATTAATCAATAGTGTTACCGGATCCGAGACGTGGTCGCTGACTATAGGCCTCGTGCATTACATAGATTTAAATCGTAAGAAACGCCCCGACCACCAAAAACTGTAGCAATGTGTGTGAAACATGTCGCATCATGTCTAAAACATGTGCACAAACAAAACAAGCGTACTGAGAAAATTGTGTCATCTCTTTTTCTCACTCGTTAGTTGCAAACACTACTTTCTCTTGTATGCACTCGCCATTAAAATTTGTTTTTATATTTATTTTTGACGATGCGGACGATAAAATAAAAGTTATTTCATTAACTCGCAATACCTACGAGTGAAATGTTACACCTCTGGCTTTGTTTGTGTTTCTAGAATTGTTGTTGCGCTTTCGAAAGGCACACGTCATTTTGTGAAGCTATAAACTGCTCGCAAACGTCCTTCACAACACGTCCGGCTAACACTGTGCTTAGATGTACACTGAGTCCAAGTTTATGCATGCATAAGGTTCGACTTGGACACAACACGGCGCGGTTTCACTGGCAAAGGCGATTATTAACGATTTTCATCTATGGTGCATAAGCTCAAAGTTGCTCAGCGAGCTATGGAGAGAGCTGTGCTCGGAGTTTCTCTACGCGATAGGATCCGTAATACGGAAATCCGTATCCGAACCAAAGTTACCGACATATCTGTCAGAATCAGCACACTGAAGTGGCGATGGGCAAGCCATGTAGCTCGTAGAACCGATAACCGTTGGGGAGCAAAGGTTCTCGAGTGGCGACCGCGATGCAATGCGAAACGGAGTGTGGGAAGACCTCCTCGATAGACCGACGACATTGTAGCGGTCGCACGGAGTCGATGGATGGAGGCTGCTCAGAGGGCGTAGCCAACCGGCATTCGCTATGAAGCGAATCGAAAACAATTGAAGATTCGTAGGGAACAATTCGAAACAAATCACGTGACATATCTAAGGCATATGTCAAACCCATACATTTTTGGACTTTTCTACCATCGCTTTCGACATCGATTGTAACGTTGTAGGACCGCTATTCGTGGCGTCGTTTGGGGGAGGCCTATGTTCACTAGTGGACGTATACAGGCTGATGATGATGTAAATTTTATGAATGTCATCTGTATTAATTCTATTTATAAACAATAATTTTAGTTTATACTAACAGCGCCTCGCGGTTTTACCCGCTTAGTTCTCGTTCCCGTGGGAATTCTGGGATAAAATGGCAGTATAACCTATGTCACTCGCTGAAAAGTAAGCTTTTTGATGATAAAATATTTTTTTAAATCGGTTCAGTAATTACGGAGCCTATTCAATACAAACAAACAAAAAATTTAATCTTTCCTCTTTATATTATACTCGTAAGTATAGAATGTAGGTATGTTTCTTTAATAAGAAAACAATTGAAAAATCATTGAAGATCATTGATCATTCAATTGAAGCATGTAAAACAGATAATTTTACGCCCCAAATAAGGAAAATGACAGTGCTACGCTTTTACTGTAAATACCATATTTTTACTTACTTAATTGCAAAAAAGTAAAAGGTAAAGTATGTATATATGTAGTAATATAATAGTACATTGTACCCAAGGGATGAAAGTAACTTATTTAGTCCCGAGAGTGGGTTTGGCGCCCGAGCGTAGCGAGGACGCTAATAGTTCGAGGGACTAAATGTTACTTTCACCCGAGGTAAACACTGTGCTTCTCATTACGAATACAAGGAAAGTAAAAATAAAAGTATGAATAAGCTAATGAAAAATTTAGTAAATTTTATTATACATAAATCAACAACTTAGGTGACATATTTATTTAAGGTCTATAGTTAAATTAGAGCAATTATTAGTAATAAATATTGAAAGGTTTTTACTAGGTACCTCGTAAGAAGAAAATATGATGGTTAAATCCATCAATTTGCCTTTTGAGAAACGATGTAAGTCTCTCAAAATCCTTTGAATGTACATTGTGTGTTGTATTCAACATAGAATACACGCTCCATATTGTTGAAGGTTTACAAGTCTTTGAGAATTCGTTAAAATATATTAACAAAACGTTTTCCTCTAACGATTTCACTATTTTCTCAGCGCGCCATTTCATAAAATCGTTGTACGATTTTAGGTACCTTCATTTTGATTTATGTGGTAAAAGGTTTTCCACTACTACTTTAGCCTATTCTTTTATAAAATCAGGCGTTTGATATAGACATAGATTTAGTCCATAGTCAATGTCTGAACTTATTGTAATAATCACAAAATTGAACAACTTGAAAAATCATACGAAGAAAGGATTGACGTATTTTAGCTTTTTTTTCTTAGGCATAGAAAAACCTCTTTAAAGATGGCAAAATATAGCCATGGTAGCTTTCGCTATTCTACCATGGTTGAATAGACATGCTAGAATATCGAGAACTATTCTACCATGGTTGAATAGACATGCCAGAATACCAAGAACTATTCTACCATTATTTTTTATCATTTAAAAAATGGTAACTATTTTGCCGAAATCTATGTTATTTTAAAGAAATAGCTGAAAGTAAATTATAATATGGTATTTTACCTCTAATTTATTTCAAGTTTACATTACGCTGTAATTGAATGGCCGTATAAATTGCGTCAAACTAGACGCAAAAGCCATCTCACAAGAAGTTGAAGTTGAGTGGCTGTATAGAAAGGTAGAATGCATGGTTCAAGAGAAAGGTGAGATGACAGCTGTCATTTGTCAGAGTCAGAGTCAAATCGTTTATTTCTTTAGACTTACAAAATAAGCACTTAGACAAGTAATTTTTTTAATATATAAACAGCTTGATAAATAGTTATTACTATCAAACAAGAAATAAGGTGCAAGGTGCGTAATTGACTCTAATTCACTTAAATTTTTTGTCCACTAGCGGAAGAAGTAGATAGATAGATAGACAAAAAGTTAGTCTATGAAAATGCAGCTTTGAAGAATCAAAACCAATGAGCGTCCAAAAATAACATAAAAGTGACATCCATACACTCACGGGGTTTCATCGCAATCGACTAAATTGAGTAAAGTTTTCGCCGTGTGGTGCCGGCGGCATATAATTTGCACCACCCCAACTCTTCCCGCGGGTGTCGTAAGAAGCGACTAAGGGATATCTTCCGGGGGCGGGCAGCAGCGCCTCCTGCAGAACAATTCTATCATCAAACAGCAATCCCCAACCCGCATGCCCAGCGTGGGGATTATGGGCATTACCCCCCATGAGATAACAGCCAATAAAAGCGCTTATCAGGGGGAGGCCTGCGTCCAGCAGTGGCAGTGACCAATATAGGCTGTTGAGGTTGAGGTTGAGTAAAATTTAAGGACTTTCTTTACAAGCAGGTTATTAAAAAAGAAAAGGATTAGAAGATTTTTGTATGGAGGGTGGCAAGATTTTACCTATGTAGTATTTTTTATCTGTGAGTGTCATAGTGTAGACATTATTATTTGTATTTTCTATCCAAACACAGATTTTAAAGCCAAAAGCTTCAGACCTCTTTGCAATCCCATCACAAAAACAAACAGTTTGATTCTTTAGGCTAGAATATCCAGTAAATGAGTTAGAATTCAACTCTGAAAAGAAACTCAAAACAAAGTCTGCTCTCAATAAAATAAAGCTGTATAATTCCAAGCCGAGCAATGTTCGCCGAGCGATGTACGCCAGAACTATCGTAATTGTCCATTGTCCCCTAATTTGTCCGTGTCACCACAACCCCCAGAGACCCACTGGTCATTAGAAAATGCAACTGTATTTTGCACCACTCCACCCCCTATAATCAACCGTAGTGCCCTTGGAATAAGGGCCACGGAAACGGTGCTGAATTACTGTCAGAAGATTAAAAATAAGAATGACGCGACTGTGTGTACTGGTATTGTCAAAGAAGCTTTGTTTGAGCTTTAAATTTTTCAAATTTGTTCGCGCTTTTGTTATATTTTTTGTAAAAATATTTTTGAGAGACGTATAAAGGAAGTTCTTCGTCTATTACGGTTAGCACATCGGTTTCAATGAATTTTTACATTTGATAAAAAGCGGAATATAAGTTGCTTTATTGCAAGCTTAAATCGTCGGAAACAATACAATTAAACAACTTATTATACTAAATTAGGAAATAAGATAAAACAACACAGTTGTTTTTTTGTAAGTTGGGTACTTTATAATTTTTTTATTATTTTTCAATTATTTACATGAGGGTAAAAACAACCAGATAAAGAACATTAAACTTTTACTTGCCAATAGATAGCGCATCCTATTATTTACTGATATGACCATAAAACCCTAAAATACTAAAATGATGTTCCGTTATCTATCACGATGATATTATAGCGGTTTCTTCCAATTTTTCCATTTTATTAAAAGCCCTGTCCAAAGGCAATTCAATAAATTCCTTAGCTCATAACAATACATCTTGCATGATGTTCAGAATACCCTGAAATGGCGAGTAATGGCTATTTGATGGTCCAAACGCGTCTGTATAGCGTTGATAGAAGATTGATGCCTTCAAAAATTACGAAAGCGGTCGACGACGGCGAGATTTTATGACAATAATAAATAGTTTATGGCCTTCACGGGGAAATTATGCGTGTTTTGCACGGAAAATTGTGTCCCTATAATTTTAGATATTTTGTGAATAAAATTTACTGATGGTCTGTGGATGAAACGGTATCCATTGTCAAATTTAAAAATATCTTGCTCGAAGTAAAAACAAAAGATGATTTCAGATTAAAAAAGCGCAGTGAATACCTCGTTGCAATCCAGTCGGCTCAAATAATGCTTACACTTGCTGGTAGATTTAGATGTAATATTTAAAATGATCATGGTTACTTAAGTCATTATATATGCATGCAGGTCGCGACAGACCCACTTTTGCACCCATTGGAGTCGAAACACTAGGTCTGTGGGGTACCGAGGTTTTCCGTCTTTTTACCCGACTTCCAACGGAGGAAGGATAACAATAAATCACGACACATCACATCATGCGTTTTCTGAATTAATGCCCTGTAGTTTTGTGAGCCAAGCTTTGGACTGCCAGTGACAAGCCCACAAACTTTTGGAATCGAATAACGAATCCCAAATTCATATCTCAATCCAAGAGAAAAATGCAGTTTCCAATTTAATGCTAGGACGCGACAGAAAAACGTCCTGTCAAAGTTTCACCGGTTTTGTTTTAAAACCCGATACTTCATTTTGCCTAGCTGAGTCGCGTGACTAATTCGCATGTTGTATAGAACAAACGCGAGGTAAGGTTTAAAGGCTTACAGACCTACGTTTCTTGAATGTCATCAACGATTTCATAGATTATTTAGACATCTAATCGTTCGTCCCCCTAAATCACACCTACACACACCCCATCAAACAGTAACACACACACAGGGCCTGTGTGGTACTGGGTTAGAATTTGCACCATCTCTTCTCGTAAGAGGCGAATCTAATGGATATACAACGGGGGCGGGCATCAGCGCCCCCTGCAGAACAATTCTACCACCCAACTGCGATAACCTAACCCGCATGCCTAGCGTGGGGATTATGGGCATTACCCACCATTAGATAAAAGCCAACAAGGCGCTTATCAGGGGGAGACCTGCATCCAGCAGAGGACTAATACAGGCTGTTGTGGTTGAGGTTGAGGATATAACAGGATCGTTTGAATTTTATGATCTTTTGTGTTTCTTCAAAGTCGCTCAACGAGCTATGAACAGAGCTATACTCGGAGTCTCTCTGAAGGATCGGATTCGTAACAAATACATCCGACAGAGAACCAAGGTTACATACCTCAAATTATTAGTAAGCTAAAGTAGACGTAGGCCGGCTCTATGTAGCGAAGAACCGACACCCACTGGGGTAACCGAGTTCTTGAGTGGAGACCGCGACTTAGCAATCGTAGTGTAGGTCGCCCTCCGTCCTTTGTATAAACTAGGTTAATTAAACGATATTCATTCCTTTCAAGGGTAGGTAATGAGCATTTTATCAGGGGTTTTAACTCGGAATCAATTACGGTGGACAAGGCTTCCATTACGTAGGTAAGCACAGATCTTTTAACGCAAACGGGGCCGCATTCACACCGTAGCGTAACATCATCCTGGGGCCTGATTCCACTAACACAATCGCCTCACTACGACAATATTATGGCTTCATTATCGCGTTACAATCACCGCCATTGACACCTTTTGGTATTCTACTAACACGATCTTTTTTTGTTTAAGCCATATCTATGACTTGACGATTATGATATGCCCCACCACATTATTGACACGATATTATAAGTCATAGAGATTGTAATCTTATGGTATTGGAATACCAAATAAATTTACGACTAAATCTCTATCTTAATCGTATGGCGTTATTATAGCATTTTGTTTAAAAAATAGCGGAATTAGGCCCCTGAAGTAAAAAAATTACGGTGATGTTCGAGATCTTGTGTGTTTGTATTTATCTATTACCATAACACAAGCTCTGCTTAGCTTAGGACTAGATGATACGGTGTTGTAGTCCCTGCCTTCAGTTTCCAACGTCCTAATTATCTATTATCTTTAATAATTTCGATTTTGTTGAGTTAATCGTTCGCCGGTTGATCGCTTTTTGTTAGGTGAGTTTGATGAATTTGAGTTCAACGAAAACATTTAGATTCATTTTGATCCAAGTTTTACCCTTTCGCGTCCAATGACAGCGTTTTCGGCTTAGTACACCCACAAATGGGAAATTTTAAAGCCAACCCTTTCTGGCCACGTCTATTTTTTGTAACTTAATGATTATCGGTTGGGTGGTATAATTCTTCTGCAGGGGGCGCTGCTGCCCGCACCCAGTGGTGCGGGCAGCAGCGCCCCCTCATATCCCTTAGCCGCCTCTTACGACACCCGCGGGAAGAGTTGGGGTGGTACAAATTCTAAGTCAGCTCCACACAGCTAGTTTCACCACAACAACTATAAAAACAATATAAAATATTTCACAACTATAAAATTATATTATGATACAATACGGTGTAAAACCTCCCTCCACCCTCTGCCCGACAGGGTCAACAGATAATTGCAAGCGACGAATTCATTTTACCCTGATTTTCATCATTTTGCTTTATTTGCGGTGAGGGGATAATCCTGGCCAGCGTCATACAGCCCTTCATGGCACGTTAAGCACGGGGGTCAATCCTGGGTGACGAGGTATGTTGGTATCTAAACTGGCTGGTGTTGTAGAATGTCGATAAATTAAAGGAGGTAACTAAAATACCAGCTACTAACATAACATATGCATGGGATTCTCTGCCTTTAAAGAATATAACCATAGTATTTTAACTTTATACCTTTATATATAATGGCAATATATAATATACCTGGTTCAATTTGGGCAATGGCAATACCTGGTTCATTCAATGGTACCTACAAACCATTGATATTTGTAAGTAAGCTAACTTTGTTCGAGGCTAAAGGAGCGCTTTGGGGATTTAGCCCTCAGGATACTTTATTATTATTTTATTCATTGCGTCATCAGAACACAGTGCGTAGAGCACAGCGAACTGAGTTGTGTCATATTCTTTGGGAATTTAGCTCCCAGGATGCCGAAAATTTTGTTTTTTTTGATAGAGACTTAAAAGTGTATAGAAATGGATGATATACTCAACCTTAACCTCAACCTTTCCCCTTACCCTCCGATTAGAGGTGTCGTTTATCTCATGAAGGGGGGGGGGGGGGCATGAGATAAACGACAATAAGGCTCTTATCGGAGGGGTTAATACCTATAATACCCACGCTGGTCATGCAGGTTGGGCATCGCAGTTCAGTGGTAAAATAGTTCTGCAGGGGGCGCTGCTGCCCGCCTCCCTTCGGATATCCCTTAGTCGCTTCTTACGACACCCACGGGAAGAGTTGAGGTGGTGCAAATTCTAAGCCAGCACCACACAGCACAAAGATGATATACTGGAACAAGACAATACCCCTGGCTGGTAGCAGTGGCTGTATTCTTGGTCCTCGACTGTTTACTTTCTGTGTTCATTCAGTCGATCTAACTTCTGGAAAAGGACGTTTTGCCCCTATATTTCGCCCATTTCTATTTGCCTTTAGTCTCTATTCACCCCGTTTTACTCGGTAGTTCTCCTACTAAGTAAAGTGGTAGCATGACCACTAGTAGCCTAATGACTTTGCCTGTCATTTTAATGGATTACCCGCCCCGTCATCTAATTCTTATCCTCTACTACTTACTAGGGATGATTGAGCCACAATCGTGTCAACCCTCAGTTTAGGTACCGTTGGAACAAATTCATCATGTTTACATCTTGTTCCTTTTTTTTTATCAGAAATAGACCTTCGTTTGACCGCAATCTCACATGATGGAAAGCGAAGATGCGGCCGACGATGTATCACGCACGAAGGTCTAGAAGATGGCTACTCCGGACCACATTCCGAAACACAACTGAGTTGCTTCACGGACTGGCCCAGTCCGGAGGGTGGTGACAAGCCACGGCCGAAGCCTACCACCAGAGGGTACCGCTCTTAGCACCACCCAGAGGACACGTGTAGGGTATCAGAGGTAAATCGGAATCAAATCAAAAATAATCGTTCCTTATTTTTTACCCGACTTCAAATAAATTGTAATTGTATTATTTTTGTATGCGTTAACTCGGATTCGCTTTTGATAATTTTTTTTTATTTGAAAGTTGCTGCATTCCGTGTGGTATTTTGTCAGTTCTAACAATCCATGAGAAAACCATAAAATTGAAGTCGGTTTATAGTTTTTTTAATTAATTATCAAAAAATACAACCGTGTTTAAGCTTAGATTAAAATAATAAAAATTAGCAGTAAGTAAATAAGTATCCACGGTCTTGTTTATCCCTAATGAGAGCACTCGTCTTCTATAAAATGAGAGAAAATAGGTTAAAAACCTCGCTGCATAAATCAGGTTGAAAGTTCGTAATGCTATTAGCTGCAGAGAAAAAGTAAAAAAACTACTGATAGACGTTGCAGCCCGAGGGACCTTCGAGGTATAACCATAGTATAACCCTATAGAACTGTAGAGGGGCTACAGTTCTATAGGGTTATACTATGGTTATTCTCTATTGTATATGGTCACCATACATAACCATAGTATAAACCCTATAGAACTGTAGAGGGGCTACAGTTCTATAGGGTTATACTATGGTTATTCTCTATTGTATATGGTCACATTGATTTTTGTAAAAATATCTAAATAGTCCGTCAATAACCTATATCACATTAATATTATAAATGCGAAAGTTTGGATGGATGTATGGATGTTTGTTACCTCTTCACGCCAAAACTACTGAACGGATCGGGCTGAAATTTTGCATATAGGTAATTCTAATCCTGGAATAAAACATAGGCAATTTTTTTTCCATAAATCTGTTCCCGTGGAATGAAAATGACCTTTTAATGTTTCCATAGGAACAACGCGTGCGAAGCCGCGGGGCGCAGCTAGTTTTATAATAAAACAGCTGCATCCCGCGGCTTCGCATGCCTATCCCACGGGAAATGATTTATGGAATAAAAGCCTATGTGTTATTCCAGGCCTAGAACTACCTGTAGGTATGCAAAAATCAGTCTGATCCG